>CM034155.1:546979285-547355196 GCA_019776745.2 Taxus chinensis
ATCCTCTGCCATTTTGATCTCTGGAAAAGACCCAACACGCAAGGAGATAGGAAGTATATTCTGAATCATTTCAAATATTTTTTAGCTAAGTATCTTCCTACAAAAATCTCTGATTCTCCTTTGCTTAATGTTTCTCCTGACGTGGCAAGAAATATTTTAATTCAGTGTAAAATCCCATGGTTTGTAAAAGTTCAATATTATGCCAAGCCTAACATTTTCAGGGGACATCATGCTAACCCAAACGGTATGCTTTGGAGAAAAGTTTATCTGCATCATACAATGGCAATTGATCCTCCTGCTCCTGGATACGCTCTCCGTATTCCAGACCACTACATGTATCCTACCAGGCCACATCTTAGACCAGATACAGATGGAACATCATCAACATCTAGACCATACCTAGAAAGAATCACGAGAAATCTGGAGCCAGCTCCTTTTAGGACTGATGAGACTACTTCCTCATCAGATGATGATATGCTGGGTCCCTCAGTGCTTTATGACAACACTTGATTGCTATGATAGTGGGCATGTCACTATCGTGTTTGCTTTCGGCTATGTCGGCAGGCCTGTTGCCGATCGTGTCAATAAAGTAAAAAAATATGCTTTTCAAACACAAAGGATGCACTAATTCTAAATACATTTTCCACATTCGAACAAAGATTTGTACACCATTTTCAAAGTAGATTTCAAACAATAATAACTTCATTGTATAAAGGTAAAAACAACATCTATTCGATTGAAAATATTTATTTTACAACTTCTTTTTTTCTTGATCAAATACAACTTTACAATCACAACTCCTTCTCATTACATTCCTTTTTACAAATAGAATACCGAGTATATTTCTTTCATATTCAAAGGGGATTTCATTTCCAAAACATAGTAACTCTTTAGCACAAAATGTATATTAAATTTTCATCCACATCAAGTGGGGAAATGGTTTACAAAAGTAGTTTTGAAAGGGACTCTCAGAACTTTGTCTTCTTCCTCAATTACAATATACAAAATATAATTTCTTCCACATTTATTCAACAATAGAGAACAAAGTATATCTCTTTCACAATTCAATTTACATCTTTTATAGCCGATACAACACTTCTTTCCATCACAAATAATGTATAAGGTCATCCACTTCAAAGTGGGAAGGGGTTACAATAAGAATAATCTCAACAAGGACTGTCAAACTTTTCTTTCTCCTCTGCTCCAGAACAACAACATGAATATCCTCCATTTTCTTTATTTCAATTTGACCACAACAGAATAGGGGGAAAGGAAACTCTCTTGACCCAACCAAGACATCCAATGAAATGAGAAGCCATCCTTCTTCATTGGCCCCCAAGCCCCAACCACAATGCAATAAAATATGTTTTCCAACACATGGTAACAAGAGGCTTCCACAACACAAAGATAGATTTCTCATTCAAAACAAAGTCCAAAACAAATATGTAGTTTACAACCACAAAATAAAGACAAAAAACAACACTCAGGCTTCATCATGCAAGCCAAAGGAGCAAGAAACTATGGGGGATGTTGTTTATGCCTCCCAAATGGGAAATGGGTATCACCACCTGAGAACAAACTTCCAAAATATATATCATTTTAAATCTCTGACATGCCCTTATGCCTCCCCCCAAGTACCCCTTATTCCTCACATTTCCTTATGCCTCCCTAACCTCTTATGGCACCCCATAATGAGTAAAGAAATGCAAGCTATTTCTTTTTATAACGTGGAACCCAAATCGTAACTCCTTCCACACTTATACCTCCCCAAAACACTTATGCCTCCCAGAAGAAAACCCCATAGTCTTTTCCTACACCATTCCTAGGCCATCTACTAAACAAGCCAACAAATAAAACAACCCACTCAAACATTGAACCATTCACACATGCATAAAAATGAAAGGAGAGCATTTCCAAGATCTAAGCTCTTAACTCTCCATGATGGAGTTTGTTCCAAGTTCAAAACATCAAGCTCTCCAATGTAAAATAATCCAAGAGATTAACAATCAACAAGTATACAACAATCTCCAATTTCCTCCCAATTTGCAAGAGCTCCAAAAACCCCAAAGCAAGTCTCAAAAAATGAAGTGATAAAATTGAAGCAACCCAAAAACAAGCCAAGGAATTCAAATATATAGAAGATGGAAGAGAAGAGGATGAGGTGGATCCATGAAGGATTCCACTTCACACTTCCTCAACTCCAACACCCAAGGTCAACTTCATTCTCCAATGCATAATAAATGGGTAGGTTAATAATATGAAAAATTACTTACACACTCCAAAACAAGCCCCCTACCCCAAAGGACTGAAATTAAAAGTATGTAAGAAAGTGCAATTAAAACATATAATTTCACTTAGAAAAATGCATAAATAAGGTCTAAATTTAAACCCTCCAACCATAGGTAAGGTTGACATGCAATATTAAGAGGTATGGGACAAGTTTAACTTGTCCCACAAGCCTCCAAAATCAGCCTCCAAGGAAAAATTCAAATTTCAAAGAAGGTGGAGTGTTTCATACTCCAAAATCAGCTTACACATTTCCTTACAACACTTTAATTTTAGGGTAACAAATCTAATAATTAATTTATTATGTCCCAATTTGATTAATTAATTTTAACAACAAGATCAATCATATTAATTTACCACAATTAGTAAATAATGAAAAGGTAAACACTTCAATTAATAAACACATACAAACATCAATAAAAGGGAACCAAGTAAATAAATACACATAACCCTTGGTCACATTTAAAGGTGATCCCCCCATGGAAATCCCTAACAACAATCAAACACACACACACATACACAAACAATACTAGTTGCCATGGTGACCTTATTGAATTCATCTAGAATTCCAATCTGGTTGGTCTCCAATCCCACGATGTTTGTTGTGATATTTTTTTATCCTGCACAATACAAATACCCCTTCGGCCTCGTGGCCATATCAAAACATCCAAAAGAATATAATATAATTTCAAAATCATCAATATATATATGAATCACAACAACATCAAGGACAATCAAAAATATGACTTACAATTTCATCAGCAACTATATAATCATCAATTTTAAATTCAATTTTTTTGGTCTACTCAATATATCCAAATATCACATGTCGTAACAACATCCTTAAATATATATATATATATATATATATATATATATATATATATATATATATATAACCATGTCCAACAGCATGTCAACATCTATATTAAATGTCTCTAACAATCATCATTCATCATATATGAATCAAAGTCAACAATAATCTATGATCTGACATCTAACACAAAACTAAATCAAAACTATAATAATGTCCATAATATAGTTAGCAATATCAAAAGTTTCGAAGGGAAATGGGCACTACAACACGCATGTGTACATACTCCTCTCTCTATACATTTTGTTATTTTCTCCACCACTATGCTCACCAAATCCTATACATTATTTAAAATCATAAAAATAATCATTAAAATTACAAAACAACAGTTCTTGATGAAGAAAATGATTATTGTATAGGAGAAATATTTACCTAACATTAGTATTGTACTGATGCGTCATGAGTGGTGGTTGCGAAGGAGTATATCTTCTCTAGTTCACATTTGTTATTCTTTTCTATGTAATGATACAACCTTAAACTTAAATACTATCATAAATGTTATGATATCATAAATCCTAATGACATCATGCATTTCTTGAAATTGTTGAAGGTTGTAATATTATGTTAATTTTTAGGCCAATCAAATTGAAGATAAATGTAATTTTACAATTATTTTGTTAAAAAATGTGCAAGTTTACTAAAGTATTTTAATATTGAAAGTGTATACTTTGTTAATGAAAATAATAATTTTTTTTGATTAGTTAAAAAGTAGAAACACTATCCACTTGTTAAATAAATGTGAAGAGTATAATATAATGCCTTTGAAGTACCAGTATTATTTCTATGAAATAAATATTTTGTAACATATCAAAAGACATACAAGAAAAATAAATATAAAATAAATTTTAAATATTAATATATAGTATGATTTAAGATAGTTAGATTGACTAATTAATAAAAATATATAAAATTTATTAGAAAAACAAAGAAACCCCAAATGGATATCACACATTATTATGAGTATGCATTAATAAATAGAACAATATATTAATTGAATAAAAAAATAAGTAAAATTTTATTTTACTACGCTACATGCATTCTTGCAAGTGAGAATAAGGGGGTGGCAAGCCTTGCAAAATCTAATAGAGTCAGAAATTTGACAACTTTACTGAGCACCGCAGGTGAACATTGAAATCCAATGGTCCAGTTTGTGTATGCCTGTGTTACTCTGACTTTTTAATATTTTATTTCCAGCCATGGGAATGGTGTTTCAACCATAGCACATGTGTTCAGATGCAATAGAAGCAAAATCAATATAGGTAAACAATACGCCCAAATGAAATGCCTCCTAAACTTCAATCTTCTTCTTCTTCTGCATACTGTAAACAAGAAAGTTGTAAGCAGTTTTTCCCACATCTAGAAATAAAGGAATTCCTCCTACCATTATTATTTCTATTTCTTTTTGTGTTCAAAAGAATCCGAAAATTAAAATTTTTAGTGTTTTTGAATCGAATTCGACCCTCGATGTGTGTATATGAAAGGGGAATCAATTTGTGGGGGAAATTGCTTGGAAGGAAAAACATTTGCGAGATTCGAATCCATGGAAAAATTGGATGTTTCCTTGGATAGCGTTGGAAGTTTCAAGATGGTTTTAAAACATGTTCACCAAAACGGTGACTCATGTGCAAACACCACGAATTTGAAATTCATTTTTTTGTTACATTTCTAAATTTTTCTATAACCTATATATGGGTTCAGTGTTGGATTTTGTAAGGTGTTAAACATTTTTAAATCATTTTAGATGTTAAAAAATAACCACTTTTAAAATATGGCTGTCATGATTGACAAGTAAATATATAATTTAAATGTAAAAATAACATGCAAATTGAAAATTTAGCCATCCTATTTAACATTTAGCATATTTAATATTTAATATTTTATTTGTAAAAATTAATTTAATAAATTATAAAAATGAGGAGATATTACGGTTATCGATTTTTTTCTGTGTGTGGGTCTCATTTAGCCCATAATGGTTGTGATTTTAGGATGCCTATTAGCGAGAGCTCCATTTAGCATAGTTCCCCGTAATGTCGATGTTTTATTAATTTAATTAAATTATCACCTCTACGTTGCTTTCAGACATATATAAAGTGTAACACCCAAAAATTCAACATTCTTAAACCACATTAATCCTTAAACAATTATCCGAAGAGTTGCGGAAAATATTTTTGTTTGTTTTAAGTTACAAGTGTGTCAAACTCTAATATAGGTTTAATTAATTTCTACCATGAATGCTACATTTCATAAGGTAGATCCGTTTCTAGATTATTAACTAATTATTCTTAATCTAGTTCTAATGTCAGTTTAATTATCAACACTAGATAAGTGTTCAATAATTCCTTTCACTAGGTTAAATAGTTTCTCTCTAGGGAATTAACATTCAATCCACATCTAATAAATCCTTATCCTTACTTACTGTAATGCCAGTAAAAACAACCCACTTAAGACCGAAGGAACAACCTAGGATTAGATAAGAAAATTATGTAATAAATTTTTTTGTTTAAAAGTGTCTTCAGCTAGGTTACAAGATAGTAGTTGTCACAAACAAGGTTCCATATCAATACTAAATTACTAGATTGTATTTTTTTTATTTTTTATTAACAATTATTAAAGGTCACAAGGTCAAAATTTAGGGATAGAAAGTTCAATTAGGTTATGAGGGTAATTTCACACTACACCACTCTCTAACTAGCTTAAAATATTCAACTTGATTTTTCTCAAAATTAGTGCTCTCAAAACTTCCCTAAAACATTCCCATTGGATAGGAAATTTCCTCACCTTTCCAATGATATAAAGAATTTCTCCTAACTCCTCATATTTCTTAAGTTATAGGCCGACGGATCTTGGGAGGAAACTTTTCCCAAGAGCGGGCCTGCGGGCCTAGGGAAGAAAATTTTCCCATGCGCGGGTCAGGGGAGCAGGGAGAAAATTTGGCACATTTTCCTTCTTCGGGGAAGAAGATCGATTTACCCCCCGTGCGCATGTGATCCCGAAGAGGACACATCTCCGATTTACAACACCTTGGCAGAAAATCAGGTCGTCAGAGCGATTTAAGACATTATGTCTTTTCGGCTGAAAAGTGCTAGGGATAAAAATTACCTGCACCTCCGCCGACGTCCAAGGCACCATGTTTCGAGATCTTATTGGCTGCGGGGTGGCGGGGAAAATTAGGAAAAATTTTCTACAAATTTTCTAAAGTGCTAAGTTAAAAAGGGATCGACTCCTCTGCCAACGCATCGTGGTGCCACGTGGCAGCCTCTGATTGGTTGCGGGCTAGTGGGACAGCTAGGAAAATTAGTAAAAGTTTCCAAAGTGCTAAGTAAAAAAGGGATCCGCTCCCCTGCCAATGCCTCATGGTGCCACGTGCAAGCCTCTGATTGGCTGCGGGCTGGCAGCGCGGTGGGAAAAATTAGGAAAAATTTCCCAAAATTATTTTTGGACAATTAGAATTTTATATATATATATATATATATATAATTATATATATATATATATATTACAGCAAATGAAGAAAAACTTCAGAAGGCCATAAATTTTGATAGAGAGCTCAATTTTTGGAAAACGATGACTTTCTGGAAATATTTCAACATCCTCTTTACAGAAGAATCATTATATTTTGATTTTGATAAAGTTTAAGGAGTGAATTTCAAGAAAATGATCTTGTAGGATTTTAAAAGGCAAGCTAGTAGATTTTAACTTATGAAATTTTAACCAATTGTCCTTCCTCTCTCAACATGTCAATTAGACATGGAGAACTGTTATTAGATTCATTTATGATGGATTTGGAAGATAATTTTGTTTTATTGACTCCCAATTTAAAAAAAACAACCTTTACAGCAAAATGACAACAAAACGCTTTTAGCCCGATTTTGCTAAGTTTTATAAGGAATTCCTTAAGTATTTTTGTCCAATTTAATTCATGTAGGGCATACTACTTCCATTTAATAATTTAATTTGTTATTTCATTGTTACAGGTATGAACTGTGCATTTTTGGATAAAGTATTTTCCAGTTTGAAAATACAAAACAAAGATCAAATTTTAAAGGATCTATTTGCCATTTTCATCTTCCAAGTATTATAATTCATTCCAATTCTAATCTAATACATTTATTTTATTCAATTCAACTATTTAAAATCTAAAATACATCTCTGATTTCCAAATTTTACATATTTCAAAAGACAGAGTATTACACTTCCTTTATATGCATTTCTTTCTTTCAAACAGAGATTATAACTCACATTTAGACGATCAAATTAAATAAAATGATGCAATTTGAGGAAGGTAGTGCAATCCTTTATTGATTTCAAATACAAATTTACAAATTTTCTTTCATTCCTCAAATTCCTCATACAGAATACAATTATTTCACATTCCTTCAAACGTTGAAAACAAATTTTATCTCTTTCACATTACAATATACAACTTTCAAATAAATAAAACATTTTTCCATTACAAATATTTACAAGTTCATCCACTTCAAGTGGGAAATGTTACAATACGGTTTCATTTCACACAGAACTATCAAACTATCTTTTTCTCAGCTCCATAACAGAAAGAAGCAGATTTCAAATTCTTCTAATTTGATCACCACAAGAGAAGGAGAAAGGAAATGCTCTCCACCCAACCAGGAAATCCAATGAAAAGGACAATCCATCCTTCTTCATTGGCCCCAGAGCCCCAACCACAATGTAATAAAAGATGTGATTGAACTCATGCCAACAACAGGCTTCCACAAACACATAAGCAACATTCTCACAATAAAAACACAGTCTAAAAACAAAATGTAGTTTACAACTACATTAAAGCATGCCAAACATTACCGAGGCTTCATCAAGCAAGCTAAAGGAGCAAAAACCTATGGGGGATGCTTCTTATGGCTCCCCAAAGGGGAAATGGGTATCACCACTTGAATTACAAACCGCAAAAATATAGTATATCAAAACCCTAACATTCCTTATGCCTCCCCCAAGTATCCCTTATTTCTCTCATTTCCTTATGCCACCCCAACCTCTTATGGCACCCCATAACGAGTAAAAAAATCCAAGCTATTTCTTTGTAAGGTGGAACCCAAATCCCAACTCTCTCCACCCTTATACGTCCCTAAAACACACTTGTGCCTCCCAAAAAATAAACCACATAGTCTTTTTCTACACCATTCCTAGGCCATCTATCCAAAAGCCCACATACATGCCAAAAAATTCACACATTAACATTTACATTCATAAAATAAGAGCATTTCAAGAGCTAAGCTCTTACCTCTCCATGATGGAGTTTCCCAAGTTCCAAACAATAGTTGTTTCCAAGCAAAAATGAAAAAAATACACCAAACAACAAGCATACAACAATCTTAAAACTTCTCCAAAATCAAGAGCTCCCAAAAATGCAAGGAATTCTCCCAAGAATGAAGTCTCCAAAGTTGAAGCAACCCCAAAACAAGGCAAGGAATTCGAATTGTATAGAAGAGGGAAGGTAAGAGGATGAGGTGGATCCATGTAGGATGCCACATCACACATCCTCAACCCCAACCCCAAAATTCAACTTCATTCTCTAATGCATAATAAATAGGTGGGTGAATAATATGACAGTTTACTTACATACTCAAATCCAACCCACACCCCAAAGGACTTGAAATTAAACCATGTAAGAAAAGTGTAATTAAAACTTACAATTTAACTTACACAAATGCATTATAAAAGTATAAAATCAACCCTCCAACCATAGGTACAGTTGGTAAATGACTTTTAAGAGGTATGTGACAAGTTTAACTTGTCCCACAAGCCTCCAAAATCAGCCTTCAAGGAAAAATTTGAATTTCCAAGAAGATGAAGTGTTTCACACTCAAAAGTTAACTTACACATCTCTTCCAACACAAATTAATTCAAGGCCAAAACTCTATTAATTACTTTCTTATGACATATTTTAATTAATTAAAGTAACCACATGATTACTCACAATATTACACACCGTTTAATGAATAATGAAAGGCTCATTGCACCAAAAAATAAACACATGCAAACATAAACAAAGGAACCAATAAATAAATACACCTAACCCCTTGGTCACATTTAAAGGTGATCCCACTCATGGGAATCCCTAACGTACACAAATACGCACAAACAAATATTAGTTGCCATGGTGACCTTGTTGAATTCATCTATAATTTCAATGCGGTTGGTATCCAATCCCCCGATGTTTGTTGTGATATTTTAACCTGTAATAAACGAATACCTCCTTCGGCCTTGTAGCCATATCATAACATCCAAAATAATATAAATAAAATTCTAAAATCATCTAGATATATGGATCACAACAACATCCAAGCAACCAACAAGATCATTTGCAATTTTACTCAACAACTATATCATCATCAAATAATTTACATATCTAGGTCTACTGACAACATCCAAATATCACATGGATAAACAACATCCATGACATAACCATGTTAAACAGTATATAAACATCAATATCCAAAATGTCTCTAATAATCATCATGCATCAAATTCAGCAATAATCCATGATCTACCATCTAACATCATACTATAATAAAGTCCATAATCATGTCCATAATTAAACTAACAGTATCATGATCCAGTATCAAAAGGTGTCAAAGGGAAGTGGGCACTAAATCCCCCTCCCCTTAGACTCAACTTGCTCCTGGAAGTCACTGGAACAAATGTGGAAACTGAACTTGTAGTAATGTAGCATCCTCCCATGTAGCTGCAGTCTCATCATATCTATTCCACTGCACCCGAACCTGATCAACCTCTCTTCCCCGAAGGCCTAGGGTCCTACAATCTAGCATGGGAATGGGATCCACCATCACCTGCCCCTGATCCTATACTTGCAATGATGTCCAATCTAGCACATGAGAAGGATCTGCAACATATCTCCTAAGAACTGAAACATGAAACACATCATGTATGTGAGATAAGATGGGTGGAAATACTAGATGGTAGGCCAAAGGGCCGATACACTCCAAGATCTCAAAAGGACCCATGAATCTAGGAGCTAACCTAGAAACTTTTTCATAACGGATAGGGCTCTTATGTGGCCTGACACGAAGGAACACCTTCATGCCCACATCAAAACTATGATCAGTCCTATGTTGATTTGCGTAATTCTTCTACATGTCCTATGCCTCGTGGAGTCCTTGTTTGATCAAAACCACCTGCTTCTCCATGTCCCGCAACAAAGCTGGTCCAAGAGAAAACCTATCCTCTAACCTGTCCTAACTAAGAGGTGTCCTGCACTCTCTACCATACAAATCCTGAAAAGTATCCATGCCTATAGAACTCTGAAAACTATTATTGTAGGCAAAATCCACAAAGCACAAGTACTCCTCTCATCTAGACTGTTGATCCATCACATACATCCTGAGTATATCCTCTAAAATCTAATTGTCCCACTTAGTCTGTCCATCTGTCTTAGGGTGATATCCTATAGTGAAATTGATCTTTGTCCCAAGGGCATACTGTATGGTATTCCAAAAATGGGAAGTGTACAAAGGATCATGGTCACTAATGATCTTCCGCATAATCCTGTGTAACCTGACAATCTCATCAAGATATACCCGTGCCACTGCACTAGGTTAAATAGATTCTCTCTTGGGAATTAACATTCAATCCACATCTAATAAATCCTTATCCTTAGATACCTTAGTGCACTTAAATTAGTTTCTTTATTTTCCATTGCATTAATTTGTAAAACATACTAGGAACTAAATGAATAACTTAACATAAAAGGGTATTAAATGGCCCCATTCACCCATTTACACATACCCTTAAAATATCTGAAACCACATAATATTTATTCTTACCTACCAATTATAGGGTTAATTCTCAACCCTTGAATCAAATCAATTGTGGCCACTTGATCTTAGGGTTCCATACAAATCTTAACTATCCTTATGAAATATTATTAAACCCTTTTTTTTCCTAGCCTCCTTAGTTAGTCACTCTTCTTTTCTTTAATTTGTAGGTTGGGGAAATGGAAGCCATGGGAGAAAGGAAGGAAAATGCCATGAAGAAAATATACTAGAATCAAGCTTATCTTAGTTTAGGTTATGGATTTATTAATGTAATGTCTTTCATTTGAAGATTGAAGGGGTTTCCACTCCAAATCTAGAGTTGTGAATTAGTTAATTCCATTTTGAGTTCTCTATTTGTGCCAAACCCTACCTCCATTATAATGTTTGAGATTGAGTATAATTAAATGTCCCTTTAAATATTTACTTACTTTAAACAATGATTTTTTTCCCCTGTGGTATGTTGGTAGTCTTATTTTTACATTTCATAGGCCCAAATTTTAATTTGATCAAGTTTAAATTTGCAGAGACGCGGATTTGTATTTTTATGCCTTCAATGATGAAATCGCCGCCCAAATTAGGTCGGCGGTCCTGGGACCACCACCCTACTTGGGTTATGATTCATGAACTTATCGAAGCTCTGATATGACCGATGGTTCATAGACCGCCACTCTGCACAGGGCGGTGATCATTTTCTTCAAAAACATAACCCTAATTTTTGTGAATTTTCCAAAAAAAATTACTAAAGTGTTTTAAAGATTATCCTTAGTTGAATTTATGTTCCTAAAGTTTCCAGTTGAAGGGTTTAACCATTTATTCATTCCATTCTTAAAATCACTACATTTAAAGATCTGCTATTTTAATAGTAGCAAGAAGGCAACTATAAAATTATCTTTCTAACATCTTTATTTTAGAATGAAGAAGAAATGAAACTTAACCTATTTCTAAGTTTCATTGTTTTCCCTTTTTTACAACAAAATGCAATCTATCAAGAAGGTAACTTGTCATAACTTTGTGCATATTTTCATTCCCACTATAACTATTTACTTAAGGAAAACACAAAAACTATTATACATTTAAGATTTACTAAGAATACGTTTATATTATTGTTTTACAATTCTATGTTCTTCCTTCAATCTTACAAAAATGTAACTTCCACAACTAATAATGAACTTTCTTTTTCTTTTTCATTACAAGTAAAATTTTAAACATGATATCCATTCTAATTCATTCCTTTACGTACAACAATTAGAAGAGAAAGGAAATACACATTATTTAATGAACTTCCTTCAAATATAATAATACAACTTGGTAACTAAAACTTGTAATGCAACATTTCTCTTAAAATACAAGTCTTGTTGGGATCCTAATTTATTGGATAAGTACAAGAAGGTGCGTGGGCATGCGAGGCATATTTAAGAAAGGGAGCACAAGGAGAAAGTGTGAAGGACAAGGTTCTAGGAGGGTTTAATAAAACAAAGGGCATGCACGCATGGAAGAACAAAGGTTTCAAGAATTAGCCATATTTGGCACATCAGGAAGAACACAAGAAAAGTGTGACCTAACTTCGCATGTGAAATGGATAAGGATAAGGTGCCACTCTAGTGACAGGTTGACTTAAGAAGGAATATACCCTGTGATGGAAGTTTCCATAATAGCATCATTGCAAGGAGTGGAGAGCTCGGGCATGAAGGAGTATGCCCCCACAGAGGACCACATTTGACACTTGGTAATGGATCTGAAGCCCTAGAAAGGCAAGTTGGCATAATAAGAGGCCTATATATACAAGAACCCAAAGAGGATAAGGTGTGTGAATAACCAGATATAGATTGGTAGAGAACAGAGCTCTACAGGTATAATGCAAGGAACTTTGTATGTTTAGGTAGAGATCTAGAGGAAAAGGATGTAATAAGTAGTAGGGAAAGTAAATTTTCTCTTGAGAACTGATGAGTATAAATCCAGATATGATGTATGACTTCGGTCTGCACAGTTGTGGTAGTTTGTAATCAAACCAATGAATATAATAAGGTTACCAAACTTGATGGAATATGGTAATTAAATATTCTAGTCCATGTTTATAGCTTAAAGTTCTAATTCGTGAATGTTTATGGAATAAATATATATCCTTATGCATTTCCTTTCTATTTTGGTTCCTGTCTATAATCTGTTAAGTACCATTCGATATGGGATGACTGCATTTGTCTAGAAGCCGTTCTGAGTTCTATGATAAATTTATGTCTCGTTTCTAATCACTCTTTTAAAGTTCCTAACATATATGATGTCTCCCACTTAACTCACATAAAAGAGAGACTCACTTCCCGCCGCGTGCCTCAGGTGAGCGCCCAATGCCCGCTGGGTGATAGGCCGGTGCACATGGGATTCCCTTGTTCTTTGGTGGGTGTAAAAATTACCACATCTTAGTTCCATTGCAGGACCTATTTTCGAGGTTGTAGTGGGAAATGACATACATCATCATCTGTGCAAGGAGTGATGACAACATCTAACTCTTGAAAGTTTTGAATCATGGTTCAAGACCATGGAGGAATAATTTTATCAGAGATTCAACACCAGACCTAAGACTTCGATGCACACAAATGGGTAGAAGAGAACCTCTACCATGAGTTATATGAAAAATTATTCTGTTTCTTCTCGGTAGAGTTGTATGAATGGCTCTCAGCATATGCATCCAAAACAAACTGGTATTATATATCATGCACATGGACCTAAGAAGAGTACCAGAGACTGAAAGATGCAGATCTGATGTGGACTCATGTTGTGGATCATTGGTGGAAAGGAGTGTTGGTTAGATACATTCTGAAATACACTTTTTCTACAAATTCTTGTCCAAAAGTAGCTGAGTTTGAGTTACTGAGGGAGCCTAGAGGATCATTTTGCTGTGTTATTCCTCTGGCTATGAAGATCCTGTTCATTGCTTTGAGTTTAGAAGCATTTCCCATGGCCGGCTAAGATCTCTAAATGTTGGGAAAGTAATCTAAAGTGGAGGAAGATGGAGGATGTTGTAAATTAAAAAGAAAGGGAGGAGATACAACTCAAGTATAGTGAGGAACTTGAAATGGAGATTGCTAGACAATGCAAGGTTGTAGGTGTGATGGATCTATGGAGGTAGACGTTGCGGGAAGGAGTTGAGGTTCATGCAGAGGACATGGAACCTGAGTAGTTTGTGCTACTCCATCTTGGAAAGTGCGTAAGAGAAGCCTCTTTAGCTTTTGATGAGAGTTTGTTACATGGAGAAAGAAGAGTCGTCAGTGCGCATCTGAACCCACCTGGTGACTGATCCCTGTGCTTGGATTTTCAAATCAAGGAAAGAGTATTGTTAACCTAGTTAGTATTGGAGGAAGTGACCAATCTGCGCCCAAGAGATATAATTTCTCATTTGGGACTTCTATGGCTGCACATACCATTCTAGTATTTGGAGGAGTTTTCGGGCAAAGTGTGGATACACAAGCCTTCAGTCTCGTGACTGGGAGTGACAAACGGTACACTATCAATAGTGGGACATTATCAGAGACCATTGGCATGTAGTCTAGTGGAACGTTGTGAATCCTTGGCGCGAGCACTACAAGACCTGGTGGATCTAGTGGGTTAGGATGAACATGGCCTGGTGGACCCATTGGATCTGGTGGAGGGAACAACGGAGGAAAAAAAGGCTCTAGACCAGGAGGAAAGGGGTCTCTGGCACCTCCTCAGGTAATATTTGAAATGTCTTTACACTTACCAGTCTACTAGAGTCTAGAGGATGCTACGGAGCATACTCACAAGTGTGAGTTGCTATGGCACACGAAAGGGATCACTAATCCAGAGTGAAAGGCCAGTCAATTTCTAACAATGTTTTAAGGGCATGCACATAGCTTGTATAGGAAGTGTTACCCCTATTAGATGGTGATAGATTACACTCTGTTGAAAAATTCCTTCCAAGCATAATTTCACATCCCTGAGTTTGAACACAAGAGCATCAACACCCTAAAGAAGATTCAATTGGGAATGGCAGAGAGTGCGCGGGAGTATGACGTGTGGTTTAAAACTCTCCTGTTAAAATTTTCATATGAAATTCACCCTTCAGAATATGCTCAATGGTTTTTTGGAGGTTTGATAACACCATTTAGAAGATAATTATCACATAAAACTTTCATAGACCTGCATGAGGCATTAGAAGTTGCTCTGCATGTTGAAGCTGTTGGGAGCATTGATACTGGTGTTAGTCCATTTCTGGAAGCTCAAATCACTATTATGGATAAGCAGCTGGAAAAATTATCTGTAAAATCAACCCATTAGAATCGCAATGGAATGTGGTGTACATATTATGAAGTAGAGGGGCATGCCGAGTATAGTTTCCCCCTAAAGCCAGTACGAACCATAGCGATAGATTGTGAGATCTACCACAAAGATCAAGATGCAAGTAGATGTCCCTTATTGCAGTGTGCAATTCGGAAGAATATATCTTGCTACTATAAGATATGTACCTCTACAACCTATGATACTAAGGATTGTAGGCTTATTGAATAGATCCATGAGGCCATTGATCATGGTGTGCGCTAGACCAACCTTACCAGTAGTTCCAATGAATATGACCTCTGTTATCAGTAGCACACAGATGGAGGCATGCATGGAAGGGGATGCATGGAAGGGGATGCTAAGAAGTGAGTTCCCATAGGGAAGATGTTATAATTGTGGATCTACATAGCATTATAAATATGAGTGCCCTGTTCTATTACAATGCTCGCGGTGCGGGAAGAAACATAAGTATGAAGAGTGTCTAGAACTCTATGAGCATATGAACCAATAACACTGAAAAGATAAGGGAACTGCTATAAGGATTGTCAAAAAGGCCAATTCATAGTGGATGCCAAGAGTGGTGCATGAGTTAGAACTAGAACCCGTACTGGTGATAACACGTGTAGAGGACGCATGCGCCAAGGAGATGCCCAGACCAAGGACACTAGTTTCCAGAGAGGAGTTACTACATTGAAAGTACCCGAACCATGCCCATTAGAAAGAAGTATACCAGGATACTATGGACGTGATTCAGAGTTTACAAGGGGAGATATAATGTCTCAAGGAGCAATCAAGGCAGGTAGGGAAGCGGAAGGATAACGAGGTTCCAAGGAGTGACCTGAATGAGGTCAAATAAGTATGTAAAATTTTGAGGAAAGAGAATATTATTCCCTTTCTAGGAGAATGGCTAAGGGATAAGATACCACATGCTAGAGCAGAGCGTGAGAGACATGTTTTACATGCAAACCTTTTTCCTCAGAACCTTGACTATGATAAAGAGATCACTCTGAATGCGGTTATTAATGGATGGCTTCTGAGCAATATCCTTATCAACACTGGAGCAGAAGTTAATGTTCTTACCTTAGATGCCTAACATCATATGGGAAGGCCCGTGTTGCATCCATCTTCAAATGTGTTGTGTATGAAAAAAAACTAAGGCAATGCCCATTGGAGTATTAAAGGATGCAGTGATTACGATTTAGGGGGCCAAGTTTGCTGGAGAATTTTAAGTCTTGGTGCTCATCGAGGTAAACATTTTTCTGGAATTTCTTATACACCCATGGTGATACAATAATAATGTTGACATAAGGTTTAACAAAGGATATATCAGTTTCAAAAACAAGGAAGAACAAGTGGTCATTCCTTTGACGGATGGGAAGTTGGTGCCCTACACAAAGCCATTAGGAGAAGAAGTCCTTGATAGAATATATATGCACTCAATCAAGGATCTTGAGATACTTCATCCCACAGAGGGAGTTATCCATTTTGAGGATGCTCAGTCCATAAGTGACACTACCAGTATAGCGTGTGATAATTAGGTGCATGGGACCTATGAGTTAGTTAAATGACATTTAAGAGGATCGATAACCAAGGTAATGAAGGTGCATGCGGTTTGACACCTAGGAGGAAGAAAAACACGAAGTTACTTAGGAGGGGCTAATCTGGAAGATTTCTCACAAGAAATGGAGGCCCAATGGAGAAATGAAAAGGAAAGAAGAGATATGCTCAATTACAACCTACTCGGAACTGCTTCGTGCTGCTGGGCAACACATTTGGAGAACCTCTTGGAATGGTGCGAGGCAAGAATTTCCTTCTCTATAAGGTTTTGTAGGAGTAATGCACCTAAGGCTATAAAAGATTACCATCGTAAAGGGACAACTTCCTTCCATATCTAAGCATGTGAGATAGCCTGGATGGAAAGCGTAAAAGTATTACCACCTTCATTATGGGTTCACATGTTGTACTCCACCTTGCAAGGTTGTGCATGTGCATGGTATATCCACTTAGAGACATGTCGTCAAATTGATAATTGGAAAGAATTCATAGCTAATCTCATTTAAAAATTTAATTATTGGAGTACAAAGCCATAAGTACATAAGGTGTTACAGGTTGTGAAGTGCCTTACAATAGGGGGTAGTGCTATGGAAGAGTACAGAATACAAGAGTTGCTAGGTGAACCTAGCCTAGAGGCACACCTTGAGGAAGAAGAAACAAAAGAGATACAAATTGAGCATGCATGTATGGAAAAAAAAAAGGTAAGATGGTGTATGTTGTTGATGGGGAAGAGGAAGAAATCTTGGATGTTAACCATTCTATTAGGACACACGAAGTCATAGATAGTGCTCATGAATGGGCGCATGCCTACTATGAAATTTTAAAGATTAAAAGGGTTAACATTGGCTTAGAAGAAGAACCCAAGTAGGATATCATAAGATACTATTGGTTGGAGAAAGAAGTCTCTAAAATCATTGATCTATTATGCAAATTCCAAGATTTGTTCCCATGTGGGTACCATGAGCTTAAAGGCATCCACCATTCCTTAGGGGAGATGAGGATAAAACTAAAGGAAGGTGCACACCCAATCAAGAAGAGACCGTACCAGATGAATCCCAATTTTTGCATAAAGGTCAAGGAGGAAATAGATAAAATGATAGGAGTAGGTATCATTGAGGCTGTGGAAGAGTTGGAATGGATAAGTCCAATGGTGATTAGTATCAAAAAGGACAGGAGGATAAGGATTTGTGTTGATTATAGGGACCTGAATGCAGTATGTGTCATCGATCCTTTCCCAACCCCATTTACTAAAGAAATATTAGGAGTAGCAGGACGCGAGGTCTACTCTTTCAAAGATGGATTCTCGGGCTATCACCAGGTAAGGATTGCAAAGGAGGACCAGAGGAAGATGAATTTTACCATCAAGTGGGGAAGTTTTTCCTATATGGTCATACGCCTACTGTGTTCTCACACATTGTGGTGGTAGATTTTTAGGAATTTATCCATAAATTTCTTCAAGTTTATTGGATGATTGGACAGTATAAGGGTTAGTGAAGGACCATTGTTGACAACTTACGGTTGATGTTTGAAAGGTTTCAGCAATTGAGGATATCCCTGAACATTAAGAAGTGTTTCTTTGTTACCCCATTTGGAACCTTGTTGGGACATATCATATGTAAACAAGGCTTGTTGGTAGACCCTACCAAGGTTGTAATAATTGTGGGATTGGGGGAGCCTACTAGTAAAAGCACAGTGCGCAGATTCCTTAGACACATGGGTTACTACTGGAAGTTCATCAAGTGATACACCAAGATTTCCATGCGTTTAGAATAGTTACATAGAAAAAAGAGTGCCTTCCTTTGGGGAGAGGTGCAACAGAAGAAATTTAAGACTTTAAAGGATAGGCTTGTCACCGCACCCATACTACGATTCCCCTCTTGGGATAAGTCCTTCCATATTAATGTGGATGCCTTAGAAACTACCATTAGAGAAGTACTTGCACATCCTGGTGAAGGGATTGTTGATCATCCTTTATGCTTTGCAAGCAGGAAGTTGACACCAAAGGTATAGAATTATACTACAACTGAGTGCAAGGCATTGTCAATGATCTATGCGCTTCACAAGTTCATATATTATTTTCTGGAAACCCCTTTTGTATTTTACATTTACCACATGGCATTGAAATATTTAGTGAACAAGCTCGTTCTACAAGGGCACATACGTTGGTGGGTACTATTGTTCTAAAGAATTTGTGTTCACGGTGGTTGTCAAACAAGGAAAAATTAATTCAAAACCTGACCATTTGTCTAGAATTGAATCAAGGGAGGACATAGCAAAGCATTGAGGATACCATGCCAGACGCATAACTATTTAGGATGTGGTGCACACCCCTTAGACTTAGAAGATATTGCAGTATTTCTCAAGACTGGTGTAGCACCAGAAGGAATGAAGGTATTGGATAAATAGTATTTAGCTATACACGTTGCACCCCTACATGTTTGATTAATGGGGATTTATACAAATTAGGACATGATGAGATTATGTGCTAGTGTGTGCTAGAACATGAGTGCCAAGCCATCATAGAAGAGGTGCACAGAGGTAGTGCAGGTGGGAACTATGTAGGTGATATAAGTGTACATAAGATTTTGATGGCTGGATTATGGTGAGAAGACATTCTATCAAAACTACAAGGAGTATTGCAAGGCATGTGATCATTGTCAGCGTATTAGAAACTTAGGGTGAACAGATGAAATGCCTTTCTCCCTATTCCCAACACTGATCCATTCGTAAAGTGGGCTATAGACTTCGTAGGCCCTATTACAATAGCCACACGTAGGATGGGGTCACGTTATATAATCACTTGCACAGATTACTTGACAAGGTGGGTAGAAGAAACACCTACTAAGGATTATACAACAGCTACTGTAGTAATGTTTCTGTGGGAAAACATTATTGGAAGGTATGGGTGCCCTTTGATTTTGACTAGTGATAGGGGTACACATTTGTTAAATGAGATAGTAAGGATTGTGTTGGTGGAATTCATGATGGCTCATCACAAGAATACCACTTACTATCCATAAGTAAATGGAACTGTGAAGGCATTTAACAAAATACTAAGTCATACCCTAAAAACAAATTGTGATGTTGGTAGACAAGATTGATAACAAAGTATCAGTGGTTTTTTGGGCATATAGGACAACCTACAAGAGGTTAAATAAGGCCACACTGTTTCAATTAGTGTTTGGCGTGGATGCTGTCCTACCAGTTCAATTCATGTTACCATAATTGTGTATAGTGTGCACAGGAGGTTTAGCAAATGAACAAGCACTAGATGGGACAAGATTGTTAGGACACTTCAATGGCAGTAGGTTAAATCCCTACTATAAATAAGTCTTCTTGGTGTTTGTAATAAGGTAGTATTTTCAGATAGTTTAGGATTTCCTTTAATGTATATTTATTTTCATGTGTTTCCCTTTCTCATTTCTATTTTATGTTGCACCTTGGGCACCGCTAACCTCATTACTTTTTAAAATTTGTGAATGCAAAGAGGACTGCACATCGTTTTAGTGTGGGGTGGAATAATGTGAAAGAAAGTTCAAAATGCAAAGTACCAAGAAATATTGCATTGGAAATCCTAGTTGAATGGCCTGATTAAAGAACTAAAGGTGCGTAAAAGATGAATGTAAATGGTTGGTGTCAAGAAATCCTTTAAGAAACCATGTACAAAAAAAAGGAAGAGCACATGAACAACATGAGGTAAGCAAGGGAAAAAATAAGGAAAAGGACAAAAGTACCTTCGGCACTGGTAACGTGTGTGTAAGAGTCTTCCGTTAGATAGATTTTTTACATGCCAAAAGGTTGTAGGATTGTCCGCAGAAGGTTCGGCACATGAGTGGGGGCTCTAGATTCCAGCTTAGTGGAAAAATCCACAATAAGTGTTAAAATACGGTGGAAGGTGGAGTAGAATTTAATGCTCAAAATAAGGGAAGGCTATAAATAGGAGGTCAGGAACTTCATTTTTGACATTGCGAATATGAAATAAGAAAGCTCTTGTGGACTAGGGTTTCCAAAGTTGATTTGTGTGTAGAAAATTTTAAGGAATTAAGGCATGAGTGACTAGATTTGATTTACAAACCAGAAGGAAAGAAGTTCACGGGTGTAGGAAAAATATTGTGAAGAAGCGTTGTCTTGTGAAAGAAGTTATTCTAGTTAGGGTTTAACAGCTAGGGAATGAGTTGAAAAGGGTTTCTTCAGAAGTTTATGGTCTGAGCTTTGAGAGGGTAGAAAAGTAGGGAAAGTAAGAGAAGTTGAATTTCTAAGATAACCTAAACTATGACACCTAAGAACCAACTATATCACATAAGAAGACAAAGGGCAAGGGAAAGGGAAAACAACCAAAAACCTCCTTAATCATGAATGAAGAATGGTACATAGAGATGCAGTACTTGGATGGGGTTTTTCTTGGAAAGGAATGGGAGTCCCACTTAAGAAAAATGAGGGTGCGCAATTACAACCATTGAAAAAACATGGAAGAAAAGGAAATGGCACTTGAATTAGTGCGCCCAACAAACAAGAGGACACCAGAGGGTTTACCTATCTATAACGACGAGGTAAAAGTAAAGTTGGAGAAGGTGGTATTTTTTGAACTCTATGAGTTGCCTTATTTTGGAAAAGCTGAGTGCTTATATTAATAGTTAATGTTGTTCATACACAAGGATCACTTTTATTTCACAGGGCACAAGATGCACATAACTCCTCAGCTGATTTCAAAATTCATAGGCCTCACCTGTGAAGGAGAGAGTATAGATGACGACCTGAGTGACAAGGAATGCATCAAAGCAACTGTCGCTGCATATGATTATATGAAGGGGTCACGGTACTTTGATATCATGGAAATCCTAGACCCTGTCATGAGAATGGTCGCGCGCCTGGTTATAAAGCTAAATGACCAAGAAAGGTGGATGTAGGGAAATAAGGCCTGGTTAAATGTGTGTAGGAAAATATCTGAAGGCACCATCTACAACTTGTCTTCCTTCATCGTAGATGAAATTATCAACATCACACAAGAAGGAGACAATATTCTTTTTGGCAATGTCCTCTTGACAATTGTGTTTTCAGAAATAGGAGTGCCAGATACGGATGATAATTTTGTTTAGGAATATCCAGATGAATACCCCTCACCCATGAAAAGATTCACAAAGTACACTTACAACATCATGACGGATGCTCACAAGGCACGCCTGGAGAAATGGTATAAGCACTTAAGGGATGCGTTCAGGCCAGAGTGGAGGATCCCATAGCAAATGCCAGTGCTTGTTTCCGAAGAAGCTGAATTTTTAGTATACCATAATTTCTACATCGGAAGATTCAGGCCGGTACATGAAACTATGAGCCCCTGGTGCAAACTCCCGTTCTCTTTCATAGCATTATATTTCCAGCTAGGGGTAAACCGGTTTACAGAGGCCAAAAGACTAAGGTTCGACCTTAGTGAGTTGGATCAAGACCACATGGAGCTGCATAAATAGCTCATTTACCCCAAGAAGCGTGTGTATGTGGAGAGGTATGTCTCCCATGAAGTTCAAATCAAAAATCCCCTAACTTTTCCAATAGCAGGAAGAAATATGTCAAGGGTATATCTATGCATAAGAGTTTTGTTGAGAAAGGTGCATACATGGAATGTGATGTCTCCATTCCTGAATACCCCATGGGAAGAAGGAAGTTTGTGCTGCAAAAGAAAGGAAAAGAAGAGGTGCAAGGGAAAAAGGTGCCAAGTGTCCACTATACACCACAAGTGGGCGCCCTAGGGACAAGCGTTAGAACTAGTACTTACATGCACAAGAAGAGGTCCCCAGTTAAAGAGGAGGCGCTAGAACAAGAAAATCCTACCACAAAATAGAAATCACTAGAGAAGGAAGAAGAAAGAGTAGAATCTCCTAAACTAGAATCCCCAGTTAGGAAGAAACAGAAGGTGATAGAGGAGGCTAATTCAGAGGGCACGGAGAGCTTGGATGCCTATAGAGGAGAGAGAGATGATGATGAAGAATATGAACCTAAAGGAGTCTAGGAACCACCAGTGTTTGAGGTGCATGATTACGAGGAAGAAGGCGATTAAGAAAAATATTACTATCTCTTTGTGCCGAGGAAGGGCATCCAGGAGGAGGAAGGTACCCAATTTAAGGGAGAAAGTGAAGAAGTGAGTACAAAAAAGCAGACTCCAAGCCTCACACAGGAGTAGATAAATGAGGTGGCAGAAAATGAAGTAGCAAAAATCATTGAAGCCTTGGTAGTATAAGAGTTGGATAGCAACGCTTAATTAGTAATGAATGAACATAAAAAAGAAAGTGTGGGAAAAGATCACATGAACATATGTGGAGGCCCCAGTTTGATGGTATGTATTCCTAGGGAGACGCAACAGGAGGAAGGCACATGAATATCCAAAGACCAAGAATGGAGTATAATTATGATCCAAACAAGGTGTTATGCATATGTTTCCAAAGCACTGTTCTAACTGAACAACTCTTGGCCATGACATCGTTTGATGTGTAAGGTTCCTACCCATGAACAAGGAAGATTATTTCATGGGAATTTGAGTCCCACCTCAACAAGACCGAATTCAAAGTAAGTCAAGGGGAATTGATGGAAGTTTCGGAGTCTAAAGGAAACAACCCCTTGGTGAAAAATAAGCAGTTATCTGATGACCAAGTCTGCAATGCACTGAAAAAATTCTCGGTCGAAATTGAAGCCAAACTCTTTGGGAGGAACAATAGAGTGAAGCTTCTAGAGGCAGAGCTGGAGAATAAGGATGAAGAGCTCCTAGAAAGAACTAAGGAGTTAAAACATGAAGAATTAGTCAACGATCAGCTAAGGTGGGAGTTAAAGGAAGAAAAGGAAAGGATACGTGAAGTATCCAAGAAGGTGGAGATGATAAAAAGTGCTATTATCTTGAAGCATCCAGACTTGACTCCAACCACCCAGAAATATGAATCAAGCCTACAGTGTCTAGAAGATCTAACTCACATCCTCACCATGGAAAGACAACCTTGGGCATTAGAGTCTGTAGAAGAGGTGTTGGCACGCTAGAAAAGGGAGGATAGAATGAAGGTGGTGGAAATTGTTGTTCAATATAATAATATCCTCACTAATATAAGGGTCGATGCACTACTATCAGAAGCTTCCTATGACAACTATGCAATTAGAGATATAGTGGAAAGTATCTTGGTTGATACTTATGAGGTAGAGCTCAATGAATTTAAGGAAAATAACAAGGGGAATAGGGCTGAGAGGGATAAAATTCTAGCCATAGTAGAGAAGAAATCAAAGGCTATCAAGACTTTGTGAGGCACAATTATAAATAGGATTAAAGAATTATATGCATACATCACCCATCGGATGGACGTGTTTGAGGATATGGGAAAATAATTAGACGAGGTTATCAAAACTATGAGTACGAAGGGAGGTGAGATGGGTTTTGATCAAGTGAGTGCCCTAGTTCTCAATCTTTGTCAACAAGCACAAAATTAAGTTGATACTTGGGATAAATTGGAAGCATACTTAAGGAAGAACTTCCTTCTCGTCTTACAGCGGTAGTAAGAGTTTGCCCTATTCTTTCATTCTTTCCATATTCTTTAATTATGTCATTCTTTTCACTCTTTCTTTATTCTTTGAGGACATGTTCCCATGGACAGAGAACATAAATAGTGTGGGGTGATGTTGGAACCCTAATTTATTGGCTAAGTACAAGAAGGCATGTGGGCACATGAGGCCTAGTTAAGAAAGGTCATGTAAGGAGAAAGCATGCATGACATGGTTCTAGGAGGGTTTAATAGAACAAATGTTGTGCGCACAAGGTAGAACAAAGGAATCAAGACTTAGCCATATTTGACACATCAGGAAGAAAATGAGAAAAGCGTGACCTAACTGCACAACCAGAATGCATAAGGTGCCAGCCTAGTGACAGGTTGTCTTAATAAGTAATATACCCTAGGATGGAAGTTTCTAGAATACCATCATTACAAGGAGTGGAGATCTTGGGGCTGAAGGAGCATGCCCCCATGGACGACCACATTTGACACTTGGTGATGGATCTAAAGCCATAGAAAGGAAATTTGGTGATTCAATAGGCCTATATATACAAGCGCCCGTAGAGGAGAAGGTGCATGGATAACCAAATTTAGATTGGTAGAGAACGGAGTTCTATAAGTATATTACAAGGAACACTGTAGGGTTGGGTAGAGATCTATAGGAAAAGGATGTAATAAGGGGTTGGGATTGTAAATTTTCTGTTCAGAATTAATGGGTCTAAATCCAGCTGTGATGTATGACTTCGGGCTGCATAGCTGTGGTAGTCTTTAATGGAACCGATGAATATAATGAGGTTACCAAACTTGATTGAATATGGTTATTAATGATTCAGGTCCATGTTTATAGCTTATAGTTGTGATTCATGAATTTTTATGGAATAAATATACATCCTTATGCATTTCCTTTCTTTTTTAGTTCCTGTCCATAATCTGTTAAGTATCATTTGGTCTGAGATGACTACATTTGTCTAGAAGCCGTTATGAGTTCTATGATAAATGTTTGTCTCGTTTCCACTCACTCTTTTAAATTTCCTAACAGAGATGATTTCTCCCACTTAACTCACATAAAAGAGAGACTCGGTGCCCGTGTGTGCCTCGGGTGTCCTCCCAACGCCTGCTGGTTGATAGGTCGGCGTGCATGGGATTCCCTTGTTCTTTGGTGGGTGTAAAAATGACTACAAGTGTACTAGTCTTCCACCTAAGTTGGAATTACAAGCAAGGTTTTCTCACAAGGAAATATTTCTTTTTGGACTTCAACAAATGCTCCAAATTCCAAATCACCAATAAGAACTCCACCATGTCTTCACTTTAATCACAATAACCAAAAATGGGGGAGAGGAAACATTCTCCACCCAACTAATAATTGAATGAGAAAAAGAATCTATCCTCCTCATTGGCCCCCAAGCCCCAACCAAAATGCAATAATGGATGGATCCAACTCATGGAAACTACACAATGCTTCAACATCACAACACAAAATTTCACATAGATATAACACACATTCAACACAAGATACAATCACAAGAATGCAACTTATCAAAATACACAAGGCTTGAAATGCAAAGCCAATGGAGCAAGGATCTATGGGGAGATCACTTATGCCTCCTAATGGGATTAGGTGCCTCCCTTAAAACCCTCCAATAAACAACTAAAACCCCTACACAACTCTTATGTCTCCCTCAAGATCCTCTTATGCCTCAAACATTCTCTTATGCCTCCCTACCATATCTTATGTCTCCCTCAAAAGAACCAACTAATAAATCCAAGCATTGTCTTATCTAAGGTGGGGCACCCAACCCAACTCCCTCTTAAAACATGGAATAAAATATTATGCCTCCATAAAATGGAAAAATCACCATAGCCTTCTCCTACACCATACTTAGGCATTCTACCCAAGATCCCAATAAGCACATAAATCATTCACATATATGCAATACACACACATCATAAAACAAACAAGTAAAAAGAGTGTAGCTCCTACCTCGCCATGGAAAGAAATTGATCAAGGAATCACACTCCAATATCCATCAAGATCAATCCAATTCCAACAACATCCAAAACTTCAACAAGAACTCCAAAAATGCAAGAGCACAAATGAAATCAAGTAACCCTTAAACAAACATTTAAACTTGCATATATAAGAAAAGGAGAGAGAAGGGTGAGGTGGCTCCATCTAGGATGCCATGTCACGCATCCTCAACTCCATGTCACAAGTCAAACCTCAACCCAAATGCACAATAAATTTGTGGTTGAGAGGAATGCAAAGCCTCTTACACACACAATCCAAGCCCACACCCCCTAAGGAAAAAATTTAAAACCCATGAAAGAAAAGTGCAATTAATGTAACTTTTTTTCTTACAAAACACATAATGGGGTCTATTTTTGACCCCCCAATCCATAGGTTGGGTTGGTATAAACAATTAAGAGGTGTGAGACAACCTTAGCTTGTCCCACAAGCCTCCAAAAATGGCCGTTAAGCCCAAATCCGAAATTCCAAGGCAAGGTAGAGTGTAAAAAACTCAAAGTCACTTACACTAAATAAAAATCACATAGTCCAAAAGAACAACAACTCTAATAAATGACCCCCTTCTGTCACATCCCCACATAACTTAATAATATGATTTAATTCACTTAATAAAGGCACATTAATCAACAAAGATTATATAAATTACATCACAGACTAAATCAAATACTCTATAATAAATATAATAAAAAGGGAACACACACACAAAGCCCATGGTCACAATTGGAGTTCATCCCCCTATGGGGACCCCCTAACAATCTAAATAACAAAAACATTACAGAAGTTTCCATGGTCACCTTTGTTGTATCCATCTAGTATTCTGTTGTGTTTGGTCTCCAATCCCCCTTTTGATTGTTGTGATATAATTACCTAAAAAATTACAAAATACCTCCTTCAGCCTCGTGGCGACATCAAAACATAGAAGATGAAATGCACACATATAAATCAATAAACATCTTCATATAACTGAGTCACCATCTAAACTAAAAAATATATCATTTGTATCAAATTTTAACAGCATCTCAATTTTATTTTTTTTATCAATATCAACAAGATTATGTGATTAGTTCAAATGCTAAGTCATAGTCAACATGATGAGAATTCTAAATGTCAGTAGTATATATGCTAACAACACATAATCATCATGAATCTAAAATGTTTCCCTATGTCTATAAGAATCCACACAATCATACTATGAATTACAATGCATCAATAATCAAAATATTTCTATCATCTAACATCATGCTAAACCAAAATGATACAATAACGTCCATGTCTATAGTCAACAATAATCGAAATAAAAAAATAATAAGTGTCGAAGAGAAGTGGGCACTACATAGAGGAAATTTATTTTCATATACTTCAAATGGATGGCTCATATATAAATGTTTACAAAGATGTAGAGAATAAATTGCGTAATAACCTTTTTGATATATTTGATTGAATTATTTTTTGTGGAAATTTTCAAGTTTATTTTTTAGACAATTTTTAAGGAGATGAGATTCAATATGAGTAAGTAAATTATTTAAGTTATATTAATTTTATTTAATTATTTTATATAAAGGTTTTTTTATGTACTAGATACAATCTAAATGCTAAATAATGCATACAAGGCTAGCACTTCTCTGTAAATGGGAAAGACCTCTGAAACATATCACATTTACCTCTTTGATAAATCAACATCAAGAGAACCCAAAAAGGATGATTTCCAGACTCTAATGAAGCTCATGTTGCTCATATATCCATATAATGGGTTTCCCTTCCTACTCAGTACAATGATCCCAAGAATCGGGAACATAAACACCTAAAAGCATTCAAGTTAGTTTCTTTCCTTTTTTGATAAAAAACAATGGCCGATGATTTTTCTTAGGGTTTCGTTTTGAAAAAATGTAAAATTTATGGGGGAAAACCTCAAATTATGTCGACATCATAGTTCGAAGTTTGGAAATGTCCTTGATGGATCCATGTACAACTGTATATTTATGAAAACTATTTCCCATTAATATGAAAACCAACAAATACCACAGTAATTATCATGAATACCATTGACTATTATAGGGCATGGGAATGTAAATTTCCTCATTTTCACTTTATCCCTCTTTAATTTAGTCTTTTTTGCTCTCATTTTTTCCCCTCTCAGCCAACCATGCCTAAAAGATGCAAATAAACCTGGAACCCATCATCCTCATGCCTCGCTTCAAATGCTTGGCATGCCTTGCTAGAATGGGCCTCCCCTCTTTCTAGCACAAAATATTTGTAAGCATTCGTTGTGTTGTTCATAAATATCTCCCTTTTAAACAAGTTCACTACTACATAGAAGCCTATTTTGAGACGATAATTAGAGACAAAACTATAGTTTTGTCTCTAAATTTTTAAATTTGTCTCTATTTTTTTCATTTAATTTAATAATAAGTTACTTTTACCCTATCAAGAAATTTTGGGACAGTTAGAGCCTAGAGGAAAAGGTAAATTCATTTGGTTTAGGGCTTCGAAGGGCTTTGGTTAGGAGTACAGGAAACCAAAAATCTCATGTAGAAGTATGTAGCTTTTTCACCACGTCTATTGCAATTTTGAGGAAAGGTTCGGATTCATATTAATAAATATGACTAAATCTATATTATGATTTAAATATGATTGTAATATATGAAAATATTTTGCGAGAATCGAATTGGAAATGAGGCACCATGAAGTAGTTGCACTCGAACAGAATCGTGAAATCTCCAGCGATAGCAAGGAAAAAATTGATCAGTAATGGAAGAACTTGCTCAACAGAAACAAAGCTTGCATAGAGGAAAGACAGCAGAGTGTCTTGGCATGCTCATAAATGAATAAAAAAGGGGTACATATAGGGTGTTGAGTAACCCTAGTGCATGACACATATGAAACCCTAAACCTAACCCTAAACCTAACCCATGTGAGATGAACCTCCATAATGAGAGGAGGACACATAGGATAACTCACACTAACACCCCCCCCCTTCATTGAAGTTGGGGTAGTGGCTGTGATGAGTAGGACGTAAGAGAAAGACACTCCTAAACAACTAAGAAAGATGTGCCAATGAAGCCTAGCAACTAAAGGCCTGATAAGGTGCCCATATACAAACACAATATTCCTAGAAGAAGAAGAACAAAATAAGGACTAAATAGCCCTAAGAAGATGGGCAGCTGCAGAAGACCTCACCCCAAGAAGAGACTGTAAGTGAAGAAACTTCATCTCAGTGAAAGGATTGGTGAATAAGTCTACAATCTGATCAGTTGTCTGAATGTACTGAATGTTGATGATACCATCACGAATAAGCTCCCGTATGAAGTGCATATGGATCTCATTATGCTTTGTCTGCTGATATTGAACTAGATTTATACAAATAGAGATAGTTCTCGTGTCATCACAGTAGATAATGGTAGGCCGCCGAAAGTGGATGCCAAACTCTTTCAGAATACCCTGTAGCCAAATAGCTTCTGTGGCAGCGTTTACTTCTCCTCTATATTCTACCTCTGTAGATGATATCACAATTACATTCTTCTTCTTGCTAGACCAACTAATAGGACCCAAACCAAGAGAGAAATTTTAGCCAGAAGTAGATTTCTGATGATTTAACTCATCGGCCCAATCCGAATCTGTGAATCCAATCAAGTCAATATCAACCCCTCCATGATAGTGAATTCCATCAGCATAAGTGCCACAAACATAATGAAGGATTCGTTTAGCTTCTTTCCAATGCATCTCATGTGGCTCCTGCATGAATCTGGACACGATCCCAACAACATACTATAAATCCGGTCTACTGTGAGTCAAGTAGATCAAGCTCCCAACTAACTATTGGTAAAGAGTACCATTAACCAAGGGAGTAGAGCAATTTGAAACAAACTTAACCCCACAAAGAAAAGGAGTAGGAGAAGACTTTCAATCAAACATCTAAAACTGAGCTATAAAATCAAGAGCATACTTAGGTTACGAAATCAATATTCCTAAGTTAGATTATGAAATCTGGATCCCAAGGAAGTAATGAAGAAGACCTAAGTCAGTCATGGAAAACGTGTTGGCTAAGGAAATCTTCACAGAACCAATAATAGAGGAAGAGTTGCCTGTGATCAAAAAGTCATCAACATATAGAACAATAATGAGTATGGAGTCATCTTGCCATACAATATAAACATTTGGATCAGAGTGACACCTAGTAAACCCTGATGTAAGTAAGGAGTCCATCTTGGCATACCAAGCCCGAGGGGCTTGTTTAAGGCCATAAAGAGACTTCTTTAACTTACAAATGAGGGAGGAATCTTAGACATAACCCAAAGGTTGTTCCATATAGATCTCTTCCTCTAGGTCACCATGAAGAAAGGCACTCTTAACATCCATTTGATGGACTTTCCATCTGTTTGTTGCGGCAATGGCTAGGCTAATTCGAATAGAAGTCATCTTCGCAGCTGGAGAAAAGGTTTATGTATAATCAACCCTAGCTATCTGGGAGAAACCCTTAGCTACTAATCATGCTTTAAAATTTTCGACGTCTCCATCTACTTCATACTTTTTTCGGAACACCCACTTACACCGAAATTTTTTTCTTCCTTTTGGAAGAGTGGTGAGATCCCAAGTATCATTCTTCATGAGAGAGGAATACTCCTCATCCATGGTAGAAGCACACTCAGGAATACTAGAAGCCTCCCGGAAAGACTGTGGATCAGAAGCAGAGGTAAAGAAAGAGTGGGGTCGAATGAAATCTGAGTGAGTACGTCTCATATCCGAAGTATCTCCAACTAAATCACCAGCACTTTGCAAAGTTTTCCAGGCCCAAAGGGGACCAGGAGGATCAGGCTCAGAGTTAGAAGATTCTTCACTTGAGTGAGAAGGGACATAGTCCTCATCATCACTACTGTAAAAATCAGAAGACTCAAAGATCTGATGGTCGGGAGGATCCAGAAGAGGATTACACTCAACAGATCATCTGATGAGTCAGAATCTGAATCAGTGAGCTCAAGAACCTCTATAGGTGGAGAATTAGAAGTCAAATAAGACTCATCGAACTTAACACTTTTCTCAGTATATAGCTCATGAGAAGTAGAATTCATCAATCGATATCCCTTCACTCCATCAAGATACCCTACAAAGATACAAAGTTTGGATTGTGGTTCCAAGGCCTTGCGTTTCTTCTTGGGAATCCGATCCATAGCCTTGGATCCAAAGACTCGAAAGTGCTCAACATTAGGCTTGCGTCTAAACTAGGCTTCAAAGGGTGTCATCCCTCTTACTGCCTTGTGTGGAACACGGTTCTGAATGTAATTTGCACAATTCATTACTTGGACCCAATATTACGGAGGAAGAGACTTCAAGTGAATGATACAAGTGGCCATCTCCTTTAAAGTACATTTCTTTCTTTCTATGACTCCATTCTGCGAAGGGCTATAAGCAACTGTATGTTGCAAAGAGATCCCTTCAGAAGTATAGAAATCCATGAACCTATTGTTTACATATTCACCTCCATTGTCGGTTTGGAGAACCTTGATAGACTGTTCTGCTTGTTACTCTGTAAGAGCCTTAAAGTCCTAAAAATGTTCAAAAACTTCAGACTTAAGCTTAAGAAAATATACCCAAGTATATCACGAATAGTCATCAATGAAGGTTAGCACATAAAGAGTTCTAGTAAACAAAGGAGAAGGAAATGGACCAGAAACATCGTTGTGAACAAGATCCAAGGGACGAGTGGCTCTCCAAGATTTTACTTTGTCAAATTTCTTTTCAAGATGCTTTCCAAGGGTACAACCCTCACAAAGACCTTTAGAAAACTTGACGTGAGGAAAACCGTTGACCATTTCGTTTTGACTCAATTGTTCAAGATAGCGATAATTTAGATGTCCAAAATGCTCATGCCATAGCTTACTAACCTCATTTGCATGAGTGAGCAAGGCAGTGGATGTATAATCATAAGTAAAGTGAGAGAAGGTGTATAACCGTGAATGGTGATCTAGCTTTCCCTTAGCCACTATAGTGTCATTGTTAAGCTCACAAATAATCACCGAGTTAGGACCAAATTCCACTCGCATTCCTTCACCAAGGTGAGTAATTTGGTAAACTTATAGGAGATTGGTAGAAAGATCAGGAACACTCAACACTTGGTTAAATGTTCCCCCATTCATCTCTACCGATCCACTACCAGAAACCTACATTATCATGTCATTACCCATCGTGATTTGGGACATTCCACAAGGTTCGATGTTAGAAAAATCAACATGCGAAGAACCCATGTGTTGCGAGGCACTAGAATCTATAATCCATGTTAATGAAGGAGCAACTTTGGCTACAAGGGCCTTTCCTTTCTTCTTATCATTTCTAGCACCTTTTGCAGCAGAAGACTCAGCCTTCGGAGCACTTTGTGTTATTGATTCAATAACACTTATTTTATTTTTCTCAAGTAAATGAGATAAGTGATCAATCTGTTTCTTAAAATAGTGTTTCTCATCGTGACCAGTATTCTTGCAATAGGAACACAAATACTTGCTTTTCTGCACCCTAGGCTCAGAAGTCGAAGTGTTTGTGCCATTTTTAGGTTTGATCTTGGTTTCCTTTTTAGGTTAATCCTTATTTTCTTTCTTCTTTTAAGTTTTGTCTCCCTTGCTAGTACTTGTGACAAGGGCATGTGACTTGGACTTGAGAGACCCCGTTTGAATGAGTTTATCCTATTTTCGAATGAGTTGGGATAAAAAAACAATCAAAGGAGGGCATCGTCCAAGTATCGCCTAAAGTAGCTTTTATAGCGTAGAAAGTTGACACGAAGACAAAGTATTCAGGACCTAGTTTAGAGAGAATCGACAAGATCAGTTGAGAATCTTTCTTTTCTACTTGACATCCTTTTAACAATAATCTAATGTGGAAAAATTTCGAGAAGAAGGCTTGTAGGTTTTCAAAGTCACTAGGATTTAACCCTAGTAGTTTGTTTTGCAACTCATGCACTCTCATGTAATCTAGTTGTCCAAACATCGCATCCAACATTTTCCACGTATATGTAGGTGTTTCAGACGCCTCAATGTGGAAGAGCAAGTAAGGAGAAACAGACATGCAAAGAAGACCTAAAGCTTCATCACTATGGTTTAACCACTTAGATTTTTCAGGTTCGTTGTCTGGTTCAGTCTCAGTTCCCATGGTGATGTGGTATAACCCTTTACCCCTTAGTTTCATTATTATTTTCAATCTCCATTTGAAAAAGTTGAACGGTGTAAGCAAAGGAATTGAAAGTGCATCCATAGTGAGAGACAGAGAAAGAAATGCAGAAAAGAAACAACACCACCAAGGACAATAACAACCCCCCCCCCACTTTCCGCACTTTACTCGCAAGAGAGGAGACCACAACAGTGTTTCGTGGAGTGCAACAAAAAAGGAACACCGTAAACAAGCATAAGCAAAAAATAGAAAGGAGGTGAAAGCCAACCCTGGTGGTGAGAAAAAGAGTCTCACGTCGCACGAAAGAATCCCTTTGTCGTAAAATTATGGCGGATGCACTCACAAGTCCACAAAAAAAGGAATTGAACAAAGCTCAAAAGAATGAGTTGAATTTAAGTAAAACAAAGACACCCCCCAGAATGCGGAACTTTATAAAACTAGTACATTTACAAATCTAATGATCCCATCATCTAGAGTGCGAAAAAAAATGCAACTTTGACTAAAGAAGTGCTCAAAACCGAGCAACGAGTCAAAAGTTATAGCAAAAACCAATTCCCACAATTTGATGAGAAAAAGCTAATAAGCCTGTAAATGGATTAAAAAATCACCCTAAATGCATGTAAAGGGTGTCGTATGTATGCTTGTTGGAAATGGCATAGAATATGAGATAGGGTTTGTTTGTATTGCGAGGGGGGATTAGTCACCTGCCAATCCTGGACCGCACCCTTCGTCTTCGGCACTCGACAGAAGGTTAGAAATACAACAAGCCAAAAAACAAATTGTATAATGCCAAAGAAAATAGTGTTTAGATAATGTGAAATTAAATAAAATTATATCTAATTTAATAAAATCTAATTACATCTAATCTAAGGAAGATTTATAGATGAAGATTTTTTAAATATATATAAAAACTTCTAATTAAAAACAAATTTCTAAATGGGTTTTAGAAACTTTGAGAGAGTTAGAAATGTTTTAGAAAACTTACTAAAAAAAAGTTTGATTTTTTTTACCAAAGAAATTTAGCAAGAATAAAAAACAATGGCTCGTTTTGCCAAAAGCAACAGTTTGTTGAGTAAGTTTTTAAAAAGAAAGGAATGAAACTTACCAAAAAATTATTGTACCTTGAAAAAACCACTAAAAACCACGCCTTTTTAGAAGGTATTCTGCAGGCAGGTTGCGCCAAAAGGAGGAACGAATGTATGAAACCCTACAGGCATACAAACCACAGAAAAAAACAGCAGTACAGGCCGTGCCAAGAGAGTGTACAGGCCATTTTTGCTTATGCTAGGCCATTTTTGTTTTAGCAAGCCAAAAAAAATGTGTCAGATGTAATTTACAATCCCGTGAAGCAAAAAAACGTGGCAAATGATGATTAAAAATGCCTATGAATCAAAAAAATGTGGAAAATGATTAAAAAATGCCTGAACAATCAAAAAAATGTGGCAGATGATTAGAAAACGCCTGAACAATCAGAAAAATGTGGCAGGTGATTAAAAAAACGCTTGAACAATCCACAAAATGCCTGGAATGAAAAAAATGCAGGCCACACATGAATGAACAGTGAAGATAATTTGAATAGTCCAAAAATGGTCAGAGGGACAAACAGTTCGTTGATGAGCAACCACAACTGAAGAACTCAAGGATCCGGAAACCACAGACAACATGCAAATCCTGCAAAAACCAGAGAGCTTAAAAAAATTTCACTTCCATTTTAATAAATGAAACGAATTTCTATTTTGGATTTTGATACATCCAACAAAAAAAGTAGTTTAAAAAACCTGATTTCTCAAGGTATTTTGAAAAAAACTTGCACATGCACAAGAAAAAAACACAAAAAACTTTATGAGAAAGCTTGTTAGAGATATTAGCAAGATAATTTCTAGAAAATAGTGATCAAAAGACTTGCATGCAGAGTAAAATAACGAAACCAAGTAAGAGTAATAGCAACAAAAAACAAATCAAGTGCACATTTAACCGATCTCAGCTCTAATACCATGAAAAGAGTTTGTAAGAATCTAATCGGAAATGAGGCACCATGAAGTAGTTGCACTCCAACGGAATCATGAAAGCTCCAGCGATAGCAAGGAAAAAATTGATCAGTAATGGAAGAACTTGCTCAACAGAAACAAAGCTTGCATAGAGGAAAGACAATGCAATTTCTTGGCATGCTCATAAATGAATAGAAAAGGGGTACATATAGGGTGCTGAGTAACCCTAGTGCATGACACATATGAAACCCTAAACCTAACCCATGTGAGATGACCCTCCAACATGAGAGGAGGACACATAGGATAACTCACACTAACAATATATTATAGTTATTTCTTACATCTATTATCACCTATAATATTAATGGTATTTTTTACTTAATTCTTAGTGATATAATATATTAACATGTATAATTTAAATACAACTAGATTTTACCAATCTTTAAATTTATACGAATTTTTATATATATGTTTGAAACATATTAATTATGAGATAATAATATATTCAAAATACAATAATATTAACTCTCATAGATACATTAATTACATATATATAATCTTTTAACAATTTCTATTTTACACTATCAATATAGATTATATGTATATGTACATTTATTAATTTATATGAAGATATGCATTATATATTGTATTATATGTTTAATGTATTTTCATTTTTATATTTTAATATAAAAATAAAATTTTTACATCGAATAAATCAAATTATATGTTGTCTTTCAAAAATTTTAAGAAGGGACAATTATACATAGTCTTCAAAAATGTGGAGCAGTTAGTAAGGAAAGTAACAAAAAATTATTCTGGATATTAAATGATACGATAACAATGGGAATTCAATATTATCCCACATTTGTAATATTAACATATATAACTTTAAATTTTCATATATAAGACGTGTTAAGAACTTACCAAGAGGATCTTAAATGAATAATTCTAATTAATATGAATTGAGGTTTTTTATTAGTTTGTTTTTCTGATGGTTTTCTTTTTATTAATAAATATATGAAATTTAAGAGAATGTTTTGGATGAAATAGGTTATATTGGGAAAAATAAATTATTAAAAAATTAGTTGTATTGGCGCCGAAGATGGTTGTAAGAGGTGTAGTAGCTTGCAAGGTTTGGTTTTCATGGTTTTGTTGGTTTGATTATCAAGGTTTGGTTGTCTAGTGACAAAAAATAATATAACATACACAATACCCAAATGTACTTTTGTCAAAAAAAATATTTTAGCAAATAAAATATCAACAAACAAAAGAAAAAAGTTTGAATTTTTTTTAACAAAACATATTCTACTGTTGAAATATAAGAACACAAGTATTTAAACAATAAAAGACAAAAGTTTGTTAATCCTCCAAATTAAATAAGAAAATGCAATAACTTTTTTAATGTTCTCAATAAGAAGAAAAATAATGATTTTTTTTAACAAAGCTTAATTTTCTACCAAGTCAATTATGAATATAAACATGTTAGGTTTTGATAGCATAAAATTAATTGTATTTTCTAAGATCTTTATATAAACCAGATATAACAAGATTAGATTAGTTTCAAAGACACTCGAATTCAAAACGTTTCCGATAATAAATTAATCAAAGTTACTTACACAATTGTATACAGTTTTGTTTGTAGTATTATATTGTTGTTTTTGTCATTCATCTATTGAATCATTTACTATGCCAATAGGCCTTCTTACACAGATATGTGATGGTGAAGGTTTGTAATGTATTTTAATGTGTTCGTATGTTAAAACCTACATGAGAAGAAATTTTTAAAAATAAATAACAAAGTAATATAAATAAAAATAACAAATCATTAAAAAAAAGTGGAAGTGTAAAAATGTTGACGATCAACTGGCGTAGGTTTCGAGTCACCTTATCCTATCCTTGATTATGGTGGCTCACCTTAAAATGTTTGTTTAAAGGAACTTCCAGCAAGTATATGATAATTTATATAAGAGCTTTCTATCTTGGAAAATTCTAAAGACCTTGATAATTCAGAGTGTCAAGTTACTTAAAGGAGAAGATACTAGACGTTTTAAATAATATTCAATGATTTCATTCCTTCTCTAGCACCTTGTGCAGGGATTTGATGTTTAATAATTTAATGGGTAAAAGTAAGTTCTAAGGTGTGGTTAGGTAGAAGGTGTTTGTGATCGTTTACACGTGAGCATGGTGGTTGTTCTGTGTTCCGCATAACTATAACTGCCATTTACTTTTTTGCAATAATTATTTTATTGTTTCAGTTTAAGCTAGTAATATGTGATAAAAGGGATCAAACAAGATAATATTATTGTGTTTTCTCAATAATATATTTGGTATATAGAAGAGATTGGAATTCAATTTTACGATTGATTTTTAATTTTTTAATAAAGGATTTAGGTCATTTGAGATACCTCTATTAGTTATTTAATATACAAATTTGATTATCTTTTTCAAGTATAACTAAATTATAATGGCTTAGGATACATGGAAACAAAAATAATTTTAATTTTTTTCATTGAATGTTCAAAAATTCTTTTGTTAAAGCTAACAATAATATGATCTCGTCCTCTTTTTTTAATATAGTGTTTTAGTCTTTTTACTACTTGATTCATAGTGGAATATTTGAGATCATAAAAACTTCAGCAATATATCAATGGTTAATACAAGTACATTGCCCATAGAAGTAAAACTTCCATTTCTCTAAAATTGAAGTAGGAGGTGAGGTAACGTAACCCATATATGCTTAGTTAGAAAGGTTTCTGGAATACAATAGAATGAAAGACTAGGATAAAATAGAAATGGATGAGAATGACAATCCCTAAGATCATCCAAAATTATGTCTTGTTCTCTGACTAAACAGAAAACAATGTTAAAACACTTCTACCATAAACCGTCATCTTGTTAATTTCTCTTTTTCATGGATAGAATTTCAGCATTATCTTCATGAATACAATAAATTCCAAGGCCATGTTTTCCAATAAATCTATACAGATCATTCTCATAAACATCATTATTCATTTCATATTTAAACAAATCTAGAATTCCTTCTAATGCATGAAGAGTTTCAGATTCAATCTCACATCGTTGTTCATCATTGATAGCATAATTTGCATTTATAGTGCTAGGTGTATGCGGCTGAATGTGAAATTTGACAAAGGTTTAGAACTGATAGTCACTTTAATTCCATACATGGTTCTAACAACAAGATAATACCTATAACCTAAAAGGTAACCTCCAATTTTGGATATGGAGTATCTTGAAAGAAACATTGCAAAGTAGGGTGGAAAATCCACCACCATCACATACTTCAAACTAGTTACACTTTGGAAAGAATGCATAGTAATATTCTAATTTTTAATCATGTGTATTGTCCTAGTTGGTGAACCATCTAGCTGAAAATATAGCTTTAGCACTAGGTTCATAATTCAGTCCTAACTTCTCAGCAACAAATTTGGGCAGAACCGTGTTGTTTGCTCCACTATCCACCATGAAATTATTAACCAAAGACTAACCAATGATCAATGAAAGTTAAAGAGGAGGTACTTTTTAATCAGTTTTACGTCAATAAAAATAGTTTTATTCCTCCCTAGATACTCACTGTATTGAATTTGATACTTGTTGGTTTGCATTTTTCTATTGTCATCAACATGGTTGTTATACTTTATATAACTTATGCTGTTTTTGGTGATATTTTCATACCTGAAATTTGTTTGACAAGAAAATAATTTTTCCTGGAATGGATAATGTTTCCCACATAGTCAAGGTAAAGTGTTATTTTTTCAAATGATCAAGAATGTTAAATGGGAAAACTCCTACCTTAAACTGAACTTTTGGAGCAATAGTTTTGCTCTTGTATATGGGATGGAAAAGAACTCTTACAAGCATTAGTAGTCTGATTTTTTGATTTGGTACGACATTTTGATCAGTTGTATTTACATCCATAGCTCTATTTCTTAACCTCATAAAGTCTTCAAAAAACTCACTTCTCTTCTTATCTCTAACTTCCTAATTTACAGGCGCAGGATCACTAAATTAAAAGCTTACCATATTTGCATTTGGTTTCCCCTGTATAAATTTGTGATTTGCTTGTGATTAAAGATAAACAAACTTTGTTTAACTTGATAATATGCTTCCTCTTGAGTCAACATTTTGAACACTCCATTTTGCTCACTAGGTTGTAAATTAGGATTCAACATCATGTTGTTTCGGGGTTGCACTAGAAATAATTCTCTAGAAGTTGAAGGGAGATTGGGATCAACAATTGTGAGTTGCTTAGCTTCTTGATTAACTAAACTTAGGATAAAATAATATATGCTAAGATAGTTAATCTAATATAGGAGGACTAAAACACTGTAAAATATGCTGAAATAGTATGGAATAACTTTAAATAATTATGCTACATGAAATAAAAACCCTAAGTATGCAAAGATGTAAAAGAAAAGAACTTGGCTAATTCTTGAAGACTGTCACACGTTGTCGTAGGTTTGACTACAGATTCCAGGAGCAACAAAGACCACTCAAAGTTCTTTTAAAGGTTGGATCTGGAAGATCTAAGGAGACAGAAACACCCAAGAAGGTACTAGGGTGCCCTGGTCTGCAAAACAGGTGCCCTGGTCTACAAAACAGGTGCCCTAGTCTCTGTAAAATCTCTGAATCTGGTTCTTTCAGTGTCACAAGATACCCTGAAATATTCTCTGTCTGTCATACTGAATCTGTTGAGTTGTGCTGGATGGAGAAAATAATATAGGATGATGGATTGATATGTAAAAGATAACTAATTATCAGAAAACCCCCAAAAAAAATGCAAAATGAATGGTTCAGACTTACCTCAACTTCCACAACATTTGGATTACTAAATTGAGTGTTGCACAACATTTTAGACCTAAATGTAGTTCTAGTGTGTGTGTAAATGTCGTACCCTAGGTGTTCTTGTGTTAGTCCAAATTTATGAAGTAGAGAGCAATAATACGTATAGAAAATGTAAAATCATGTGTGCATAGAATAAAATAGAATCCCTCACCCTATGTTGTGTTTGTTGATGCAGATCTCCCTACCTTGATGCATGACACTATGTGGATACAAGTGATGTAATGGATGCAACTCTAGATTGCGTGACAGTAGTATGTGATGCTAGGACCCTCATTATGGTGTCATAAGTTTGTATTTATAGATTTTTTGTGCTCTCATTTCATAATTAACCCTAAAATGGCTAACGAGTAAGAAGATAAGAATGAAAAATAGCTAGAAAAAATACCAAAAATAGAAAGGAAAGTAAAATAAGGATTGGGGCACCCTAGTTGGGACCAATGCACCTCGGGGTGCCCCAATACAGGCATGGGCACTCCAGTTTAGGCTAAAATGATGGGAAAGTCCTGAAATAGACTGATCATGTATCTGGAAATGTGCCGAAATGATGAAATAAAAGAAAAATAAGATGGCCAAAAGATGAGTATAATTACTACTTTCTTCACTCAAGAACCTTCTAAATAGTAGTATGATAACATGGGTAAATAATGTTCAATGTGCATGATGTTGTGACTATTGTTTTCCCCTAGTTTATGTTGGTGAGAAAAAATCTCAGTAAAATAAAATAGATAGAAGTGAAAACCCGATATCAATGTAGAGTTTAGTAGAGACGCGTCGATGGACTAGACTCAAGCGTGGAATGAAAAAAAGAAAGAGTGGAGTGTGGATTCTAAAGATTAAAAATGCACATAAAAAGTGATGAGAATGAACCTAGGGTGAAACATGTGTGTAGCTACTATGTTGTGTAGTGTACCTGAATCATTAGTAAAGACAAGTGTTGTCACGGTGTTTCATTTTTACGATGTCTTTGTCATCATCATCATTGTTGTTTACCTCAATTTGAATGCTTTTTTTCTCATATGACCAGACTTGCAAGGAGAAAATGATCAAGTAGTCAAGTATGTATGTATTTAAATACCAAATACGCTATGTAAAATATGCAAATATAAAATACGCTACATGAAAAAGTAAATGAAACATGTGCACTTGATCTGTGTCAAGAGATCTTAGGCCACCCTGGCTAAAGAAGTGTAGGAAGGAGTTGCTTTATATCCTCCAACTCTAACCACTTCTTCTAAAATGTGTGAATATATCTTTGTAGAGTGCTTGTGTTTTGGCTGATCCAACTAGCCGAAGTAGTGTACAGAGTGTCACGCATTGTAAATCTTAAGCATGTAACTGCTTCCCTAAAATGCCTAAGGGTTACATGTCCTATAAAGGCCATTGTGTATGGAGTTGGTAGATTGAACTGAACTCACTTGCTATATGTAAAACCATAATGCTAAGGGTGGAAAGTGCACTATAATGAACCAGTGTAAATGCATTGTGTTAGTATGTAGAAACCCTCAAATGATGCCCCCCCTCTTTGGGGGAGCATGTGACGTCGCTGAAAGGAGAATGTGGCCGCAAAAGAGCACCTACCGCACTCTAACCCATGTAATTCTTCCCTAAAGGAGGAAATTGAAAATGATTAGTAGAAACCATGGTACGTGAAAAAGGGGATGACTAGCCATAACATGTGTTAGTCTGAAAATATATGCATGCAATAAGAGAAGTGTAAAATCCGTAGACAATGTAATAAGTACCAAAAAAGTATTGTAAACATGAAATAAAATAAGTAGACCACACAAGCAAGTTACAAACAATGGACACCACTCACAATGTCACAAAACACAAAAGGTTTTCATGTCCATAAAAATTAAACAAGTGTTCACACAAGCAAATGGAAAAGCCCATATATAATGGAAAACAATGATAGACAAGTAGAAACAAACAAACAAGGAGTAATGGAGATATATAATCCTGCAAAACATGTGTTGCACATGGATCACCCATTAGCATGTTAGAGCGATAACCAATATGTCAAAGCATGTATATTCAAGTAATATAAGATGTTAATTACAAAATGAAACAATAACATCTTGATGAGATGATTGTGGATACCCTAGTGACCAGTATAGGAATGGTAGAAGGAGAGAATCCATGCCTCATGTATATTCTAGTATCTACAATCACAATAAACAAATTCATGAATGTGCATGTTTGTATGATAGAGATAATGAAATAGAAGATATCAATCTAACATGTGTAGCAAAGTGATCATACAAAACACCAGTAAAGAAGAGTAAATACCCCCAAGACAATGTAATATGTTGTGGATGAGTGGCATGGAATGCAAGATGGAATGATAGGATCCATGTGCCCCATAAGTGCATGGAAGTGTATGAAATGAGGTTTAGTTTGTCCCCCCCCCCCCCCAATAGTTATGAATCAACTATAATCAAGAGTGAGTCATCGGGAAATGGTTGAGTAGAGTATGTTGTTTCTAGCGTGTTGCGATGAGTGTGTATAGGTAATCGTGAAAAGATGCGACATATGGAGAGATTTATGTGAACCCTAAAAACAAAGTGTATATCATGACTTATTGAATGAATGAGTGATGATTTAGCACTAAGCATATATCACCATAAGATGAAAGGGTGAGTGATGATTTAACACTAAGAGAATATCACTATATGATGATAAAAATAGGTGATGATTTATCCTGAAGTGTATGTCACTAAAAGATGAAAGGAGGGAGTGGTGATATAACCTAAGGTGTATACCACTACAAAATGATAGAATAGGTGGTGATTTAGCTTAAAGTGTATGTCACTAAGTTTGAAATGTCGCATGGTGAGTGTAAGATCCATTTGATTAGTAAAACCTTGGCATTATAGTATGGAATGATGAACTAAAGTGCATCATAGGTGTGTGAGGTCATAGCATAGAAAATAATGTAGAATAGATGACCAGGTGATGGATAGGGTTGGTAAATGTGCGGTATGTTGACTGTGATGGTGAAGGTGTAAGCTCTATAATACTTACTATAAAATGTTGTGTAAGAAATGCAGATATAATATTTAATGATGAGATGTAAAGCTAGACTCATCTGCAATGTAGACTAGCATAATGTGTAAAATATAGGTGATGTGTAAATGTGTAGTGTATGATGTGACTAAGGGTGTAGGTACACCTATGTATGTAATGCATAGATGAGGACTAGTGTAATGCTGGACATAAGATAAGCATATAATGTATAATGCATGATATATATGTGATGAAAGGAATATGTATAAATACTAAAGTGCAGTGTCTAAGGTTTAGTTTAGTTTTAATCCCTCAACAATTGAGTGCGAACTGAAGCACAAGAGAGCATCATTGGGTAACAGTGATTTTATGACATGTGATATGATATCTATACAGGAGAGGCTATTAAATGATAACTACGAATGGTGTGATGTAATACTATGCAACTATGTAGAAACATCAGGGGGGAAGTTTGTAAGGTGAAATTTCCCCCACCCTCCCCCCCGCGGTAGTGGGCCAAGGGACAATGTAAACTCATCAAGGAGGTCGTCATATTTTGGATAAAAATGAATGGATATACATTAGTAACTTGGTAAGGTATAGTATTAGGTTGATCATGTAATGAGCCATTCAAACGTAAATGATACATGCCCATAGCATATTCCTCATCAGTGAATGGAGGGAGGTGACAAACATGGGCATACCAATGAGTGATATTTAGTGTATAACCTAGGAAATAAAAATTACAGATGATATTATGTCCAAAAGGAATAGTAAAAGATATATCTGTATGATTCGGATCTAGGGTGCTCCCAATACAGTCTCACATGGATTGTCCTAATGTGAGTAGCAGTAGTAGTACTTAATCTAATGTACAGGAGGACTAAAATGTTGTAAAATATGATAAAATAGTATGGAATAACTTTAAATGATTATGGTAAATGAAATAATAACCCTAAGTATACAAAGATGTAAAAGGAAATGACTTAGTTGATTTTTGAAGATTGTCGTAGCTTATCACACATTTGAATCTAGATTCTTGGAGCAGGATTGGACATTCAGAAGCCCTATAAAGGTCACATCTAAGGAGACTGGAGCACCCAGGAAGGTACTGGGGTGCCTCGAGGTGTCTTGGTCTATAGAATAGGCACCCTAGTCTCTGTAAAGGCTCAAAATCTGGTTCCTTCAACGTTACAACATACCCTAAAATATTCCATGTCCGTTGCACTTAATATATTGATCTACACAAGATGTAGCAAATAATATAGGATGAAGGAATGACCTGCAATAGACAAAAAAGTATCAACAACCCTAAAAGTAAAAATGCAAAATGAATGGGTCAGAATGACCTCAACTGCAACAAAAACTATCTTAATAAACTGAGCACTCCACTATATTTTTAACCCAAATGTAGTTTGGTGTGTGTGTGTGTGTGCATGTCATGCCCTTGATGCTCTTTTTCATTCACACTTTGTCAAGTAGCGAGGAATAATAACTATAGAAAATGCAATACGACGTGTGCATGGAATAAAATAGAATCCCTCCCCCTATGTTGTGTGTGTTGATGCAGATCTCCTAGCCTAGATGCATGCCACTATGTCGATGTAATTGATGAAATGGATGCAACTATAGATGAAGTGATAGTAGTATGTGATGTTAGGACCCTAATTATGGTCTCATAACTTTATAGGTGCTAAGGTATTTGTATTGGGGTGCCCTGGTATACAGAATAGGTGCCAAGGTCTTTGTAAAAACTCACAATATGGTTCCCTCAGTGTCAAGAAATACCCTTACATATACCCTGTTTCGCATACTGAATCTCTCGAGTCATGTCGGATGTAGCAAATAATATAGGATGAAGGAATGATCCCTAAAATAGAGAAAAGTATCAAAAACCCTCAAAATAAAAATGCAAAATGAATGCATTGGAATGACCTGATCTTCCACAACATTTAACTTAATAAACTGAGTTATCCACTACATTTGAGGCCCAAATGTAGTTTGGTGTGATGTGTGCATGTCATGCCCTCAATGCTCTTTTTCTAGTCGCACTTTGTAAAGTAGCGAGCAATAATCACTAGATAAAATGTAATAGGACGTGTGCATGGAATAGAATAGAATCCCTCCCCCTATGTTGTGTATGTTGATGCAAATATCCTACCCTAGATGCATACCACTATGTGGATTCAAGTGATGAAATGGATGTAACTCTAGATGGAGTGACGATATTATGTGATGTTAGGATCCTAATTATGGTATCATAACTTTATATTTATAGGATTCTCTTGCTCTAATTTCATAATTAACCCTGACATGGATGACTAGGAAAAATATAAGAATTAAAAAGGGATACTAAAATCCTAGAAAGAGGCGGGAAAGTAAAATAAGGGTCAGGGCACCCTAGGTAATACAAGCGTGCCCCGAGGTGCCCCAGTACAGGCCCAGGCACCCAAGTTTAGGCTAAAATGAAAGGAAAGTCCCAAAAAAAATAGACATTTATCTGGAAATGTGCATAAATGACAAAATAAAAGAAAAATAAGATGGAAAAAAAGATGGGATTAATTACTACTTTCTTCACTCAAGAACCTTCTAAATAGCAGTATGAAAACTGGGCTAAATAATATTTAATGTGCTGCATGATTTAGGGACTATCCTACTATAATAGCTACTTGAGCTTGATATGGAGGTCTATAACCTTGAGCAGGAGGTTTGAAATTATTATAAGGGTGAAAAGGTGGGTTGTATGGTTTATTTTTCATGAAACTAATTCCTTTTTAGATGTCCTATCTCATTTGATATGGTTTGAACAACCCATTTTTCTCATCTATGTCATTGGGATGAACTGTAGGAGGTAGTTGTGGCTTTACAATTAGAGGAATAGGAGATAACTCACAAAAAATGTGCATAAAAGGTCTAGGAGATAATTTTCTACTCTGATTGCTATGTCAAACGAAACTTAAAAGTTTCCTACCAATTATTGATTGAATCCTAAAAACATTATCATTTTTTAATACATTCAAGTAGTACAAAAATGCATTTTTGGTTGAAGCATTAACTACTTGCAGTATCCTTTCCAAGGTTCTTGTGAATCTCAAATTAAATTTGGCCATGAACTCTTGAGGTGTTCTCTTAATGGTTATCAATTATTCATTTAGGGATAGATGATCTAATTTATTCTTAAATTCCTTAAACAAGGGTACCCATAACTGATTCCAAGTGGTAATTGCTCCTACTAGAAAACTTCGATACCATTGGAGTGATTGACCTTTAAAGGATGCACCGAGTAATCTCAAGCTAACATTTTCATGAGTCACATTATGGACAGAACATAGGGTAGCAAAATCTCTTATATTTTCAGTACGTGTGGTTTGGTCTTCACTAGTGAAATAGGGAATATTTTTCAAGGAAGCAGCTTGTAGGTCATTATAAAAAACAATTTTCAAATGACTAATATCGGTGAAGGTCACAAAAGCCTAATTTCTAGCCATTAGATATATAGGAATTTAAATAACGGAGCTTTGAGTTGGAGGAATGGAAATATTAGGCATGTTATAAGGTGCAATACTCCCAAGACATTTTATAACTGAATTAAGACATAATTGAGAAAATTATGAAGGAATACCTCTTGATGATGACCCCTATTCACTTTAGGCATGGAATATGAAGAAATATATAATTAAATCTTGCTTATAGAATTTATTCTTCATTGTAATAATTTTGACGGTTCAAATTATGTGGAGTTCAGGAGAAGTGATGTGGCATCCTACATGGATCCACCTCACCCTCCTCTTCTCATTTTTCTATGTATACATTTTTATTCAATGTGTTGGGGGTTACTCATTTTGATTTACACACTTGTTCTTTTGGAAATTTGCTTGGATTTATTACTTTCAGCTTTTGGAGATTGATTTTGGGATACTTGCTTAGTTTTGAAAGAATTAAAGCTTGTTAAAAATTGTGGAATCTTATGATGGCAAGGTAGGGACTATGCCTTTTTTTTTTCAATTACTTGTTTGTGTGTGTTTGCAAAGAAAATGGTTTTATGTTTTTGATTTGTGTTGGGTTGGGTAGTTTTTTACCTTAAGAAATGGTGTGTAATATTTAAAATGGGACCATTTTGGGAGGGAAAAGGTAATTTTGATGTATGGTGGAGGTAGTATTACTAGGGAGTTCCACCTATCAAAGAGAAAATGGTCAAAATTGATATACTTTGCGTATTTGCATTGGGAGGGACAATGGATATGTTGTGGAGTTTTTTGTGCACTTTGAGGTATTGTGGGTGGAACCCCTATCTCATTTGGGAGTTAAAAGGAGGTGGTTCTCATTATTCTAGTCTCCCTTGGCTTTGATTATAAGCCTAAGTGCTGAAAATTATATTTTTAGCTATTACATTTTGTTGTTGAATGTATTGCTTGTATTGTTGGCATGTGTGTTGCAATGTGGAAGAAAATTTTGAAGTTTCCATTGGTTGTAAATGTAAACACCTGTAGTTTGGCCAATGCACTATTACGACTAATATTGCGCTAGTTGTGCTTCTCCCTACAAACCGACGATACATCACCGGTTTGACCTATCTAAATTTCTTCCTACGACATCCCTTTTGTCGTTTTTCCTCTTATAAACCATTTAAACAAGCTATAATAGCTTCGTTCTAACTACATTATCTTCTTACTTTCTTCTAGTCCACTTCTACCACCTTCCTGGCTTATCAATCCATTCCATTGGATTGATCTGACCCTTCAAAACTCTCTTCAAACCCTAATCACCTCCTAAACATGTTTAATTAAGCTTAAACATGGTTTGTCACTCCCTAAACCTAGTCAAAGTAAGCTTTGACTTGCTAACAATGTTTTTTGGAATTTAGTGTTTGTCCCACATGCACTCAAGTTTCCCATTTTCCCAAATGGAAAACTATATATAGGGCTAGACCCCCTCTCTCATTTTCAAGAATTCCTCCCTTCTTCCTAAGCATAGATTATAGAATTTTGCATCTAGGTTCTTGTAACAAGCCGTTACACCAAAACCTCGAGGCGTTAGTGAAATCCACACATGAGGATCAATACATTTATTTAAATTGTATCCACAATTTTTTTTGCAATGATTTCCCCATTACCATAGAAATTTGGTATATCCATGACGCATAAATATTAGGGTTTCACAAAATTAGTCCTTTGACCAATATTTTACCTAATGATTTCGTCAATCATTCATCCTCAAATCTGAAACCAAAAAGAAGTAACGGTTCGTTACATTTAGTATCAGAGCGACCACCCAGGTTCAAGTCCCAGCATGGGTAGCTACGTCGGCATTGCAGTGTTTTCCCGGGGCTCATATAGGGCAGTGTGGGGTCCCGCTATACGAGCGTAAATCTAGCCCGGGGTCCAGGATACGGAAGCATGGTCGGATGTTATGATCCTCATGTGGGGATTTCACTAACGCCTCGAGGTTTTGGTGTAATAGTTCATTACATTTGGTATCAGAGTGACCACCCAGGTTCAAGTCCTGACACGGGTAGCTATGCCAGCATTGTAGTGTTCACTCAGGGCTCATATAGGGTAGGGCGAGGTCCCGCTATATGGGTGCAAATCTAGCCCGGGGTCCAGGATACAGAAGTGTGGTGGGATGTTATGATCCTCATGTGTGGATTTCACTAATGCCTTGAGGTTTTGGTGTAATGGTTCATTACATTTGGTATCAGAGTGACCACCCAAGTTCAAGTCCTGGCACGGGTAGCTACGTCAGGATTGCAACGTTCACCGGGGGCTCGTATAGGGTAGGGCGGGGTCGCGCTATACGGGCGCAAATCTAGCCCGGGGTCTGGGATACAGAAGCGTGGTGGGATGTTATGATCCTCATGTGTGTATTTCACTAACGCCTCAAGGTTTTTCTGTAACGCTTAATTACAGTTCTAGATTTCATTTCTAGTTTAGATATTGAGCTATTTACTTTATTTTTTGTATTGCTAATCCAATTTATAGGGTAAAAGGGAAAAACCATTGGCTCAAAAACCTATAATGGGGAGATCTCTTTCTCTTAATCACTAAAACTGATTTCTTAGGGCTTACTAGGTTCATTATTTTAAGCTTTCAAAGAATAGATGTAGTTTTAATTTGCTTAAATTTGAGTGTTTACTTCATAATGTACGTTAGTTAGAAAATCTTGCTCATTTCTTATCGGATGGTCCATTGATTTGTTGTTTGAAGGCTTTAGGGATTCTTTAGGAATTCTTACCCCAAAATTCATGGCTTTCACAACTTTTCTTTGAACACATTTGGCATGCCCGGTGGGACTCTTATGTCCATCCTCCATTAATGGAGGTCATTTAGGTTTTTCAAAGTTATTTTTTAAAGATTTTTAGTTTAAATCACTTGTTATTTCCTCATTTCTGTTTTAAACCTTGGATTAATGAACTCTATTTACATGCATTTGTGGGTTTAACATAGAAATAGGAAGCTTTGACTAACCAATAACCTGTTTTCTCTTAAAAAATTTAAAATCCATGTTTTTTAGCAGGTTTTTTACAGGGCACGCGTAGGTGTTTTAAGGTGATGTGTACACGTTGATATACAACGCGTCTCCATTAGAAAGGCCACGTACCCATCAGGGTCTCCTCTGTGTTTATAAAAATTTTCTTTACATGGACGCATCCACCTCTCCATTGGTCTGTCTACGTAACCATCTTTCTGGACGCATCTGTGTATTTAATATCACTGTGTAAAAATTTTACAAACTTCTTTTTACTTGGGCCACGTATCCGTTTGTAGGAGCACGCCCGCGTTGAAACCCTAGCATACCTGTTGGATTAGGGTGCATAGGTGTTGGTGACTGTTTTGATCTTAATAGACCCACATAGGTGTTTGTGTAGGCACGCACCTGTTGGTTGGGGCGTGTACATGTCGGTTTGGACGCGCAGGTGTTACTATCAAAATTAATTTTTTTAATAGTCTATTTTAACTATTTCTCTAACATTCTTGATGCATGTTTCTAAAAGTCAACAAGTTTAAAAATAGGGTTATCTCCTTAAAATTTCAGTTTGCATGATTAAGTGTTTTTCATTCCTTAGCTTAAATTAGGATTTGTGAAACGTGCGTATGCTCTCTCCTTGCGCTTTCCAAAGTGATCTTGGAGATCAAAAGCACTTGCAGAAATTCTATTTTTTATGTTAAAAACACTTTATTTTTAAAGATAAAGTAACATTTTTATGTTCCACTTTGTGTATGCACTTCCTTTGTGCCTTTGGGCGATCTTAGGAATCAAAAGCACGTGTGAGTTCTCTTTTACCTCAATCGGCGAACCAAAAGACTACTAAACAAATTGTTGTCTACCGAACCTTATTTTGGTCAAAGAAAGGTGTTAAGAACGAAGCAAAAACTTCTAATACACGTGTGTTTATAGATTTCCAAATGGTGTGCCACTTTTGAAACCACTTTAAGATTAAAAAAGATTAAAAACACACCATACTCAACACACTGTATTGCAGGTTTCGAAAAAGGTTAAGTCCCTCTCCACTTAACTGGAACGTAATCCCTTTGGCATAACACCTTAAGCTATAACAATGGGGGTGGTTTCAGGAACCCCAAAGTAGTCCACCGTTGAGTAACCTCGTGGACGAAATGGGAAGTGCCTCGCTTACCCACTTGACTAGTATGCCTTGTGAGTTAGAGTTGCAAGTTTGCCTCCGTATCATGGCCTTAGTAAAATTACATGATGGATGCATTCATTACCCACTGTACTTGAAGGGGGACAAAGCTGAGATACTCCCAAACTAGTCATTGCGACTATTCTTTATGGGTAAATCGCACCTTGCTCTTAGACAACCTTGTAACACCTAGTTGAGAGAACTTATTAAGGAAACCATTTTGTCTAGAGGACAACTTTACTAGTCCATGCGTGTCGTTTTAGCATCACAAAGTGATAACTTTTTTGGATTCAGCATCATGTTTTTCGAACACGGTAATGAAATCATCCCAAGTTTGATATGAGTGTCTTTCATCACGAATCTAGAAAAGTGTATTACTTAGCTTAGCTTCCTTCTTTTTTTTTAACGAGGCAAAGCTCTACCCAAAGTGAAACTAAGTCTATTTTCACATATTCTTGATCTACACCCATGTGTTCGTACTTTCCATGTTGGAAGTAAAACAGAGGCATACTCTACGTGTGGTGTCAGAGATATTGCTAGCTACTTTTTTGTACATTTACACTCATCCATGTTTGTGGAAGGGGTGTTAAATGACTAAAACAGGCGGGTGCATTTTCACGTCTTTGGTAGTCCTACGATCTTGACTTTAGGATCTTCATCATTCTTACGCGTCGGTTTTGTCATTTTGTCTCTGCCCTAGTTTGTCGAATTTTGCTTGCATTTTAGTCGTTTAGTATTGGCATTTACATTGCGTCTCCTATTCTTTGGGCATGTAGTATAAACCCCTCTATTACATGGTTACACTACTTGCATCGTCACAAAATTCTTGTTATACCTTCTACTTGATTTTAGTTCTTACGTAATCTAGGTTTTTTGACGAGTGTTGATAATGCATTATATATATCATCATGATGTTGTCTTGATATCAACCCCTTGCTTGCTTGGTTGATATATCTTGACAGCATTGTTATGATGTATCTAATTGTGACTTCTACTTTTCAACACACTTGGCATGTTTTCAGTACTTGAGTCACTTCTAGGTATACCTTATTAGAGGACTTTGTCAGTATTGTGCTGATATTCAAGCGTTCTTAGATTTCTAACTTCGGCCCACATGTCCGGTACAACATTGTCATTCATCCTAGTCTTTTAAGTATAGATTTGACATAACACAACTTAGGTAAGTGCTACATTTTCATCTATCCATAATGGTATCCTTTGAAAACTAGTAAACATAGTGTTGCATCTGAGTGTCGGCTAGTAATGCCTAGACTTTTAAAAATGGCAGAAAAATCTAGTGAGCTTAATGCAGGAGCTAATCCTTTCGATGGTTTCCCCTTTAGCGGGAACAATTTAGGACCGTTCTTCTCTTAAGTCAAAGATACGGAGATGTTAATCGATCATAGTGGAGGAGATTCGGACTCTTCAGGAGAACAACAAAGGTTAGACCTAAATAGATTTGATGAGCTCTTATATTATAACAAAGATCAAGTACTCGCGAGAGTCTTGGTGTTTGGAGCTAAAATTCCACACTAGTGCAAAGAAGAAACAAAGGTCATTGACCCTAACTTAGGAGAGCATATATTTTTCTTAGACACAGATAATCCTTTCGATGTGGGATATGCATCCACTTCTGGGCAACATAAGGCCATTGTTGAAGGTGAAACATCACGTAAACCTCACTTTAAGGCTTTGCGTAAAGCAAAAACTAAGCGGAAGGCCTCCCCTCCTCTGAAATTTGATGAAGAAGAGGATCCCCTGGTTGAGGAGGAGAACCTCCAAAAATAGATCTTGAATTTGAGTCAGAAATTAGCGAACTTAGGCGCTTCAAATAGAAACATAGGTAAAGAAAACAACAAAACTAAACTTAACGAGTTTCAATTTGATCTGCATATAGACTATACCTTTAAAGCAACTCATGCTCAAAGGTCAATATCACCTACTAAGGAGCAACTCATTCATGATGAATTGAAATCTATGAAAGATACACTCATAACATTACAACAGGGAAATATAGGCCAAAACAGAAAGTATCTCTACGAAGAACTATGTCCTTATCCCTTTGATAAATACATGCTACTACAAGCCCTTTCCTAAACATTTCACTATCCCAAAGCTTGACAAGTACAAATGCAAAGGTGACCTGTGATCACATCAAATGCTTTTACATGGCTTGTCAAGAGGTCACCTACAATGATAATTTTGTAATACGAATCTTTCCCCGTAGTTTGGGAGCTTTCGTGATTGAATGGTTCTATAGCATACCTAAAGGATCTATAACAACGTGGCCGGCACTAGCATAAAAATTTGTATGGCACTATTCTTTCAATATTAAAAATGATATCATGGTGAATGACATTTGCAATGCAAAGAAAAAACCTAATGAGACCTTCACGGGTTTCTTACAATGATGGAGAGTGTTGGCTAGTCGCTTCCCTTGTGCTTTACCTGAAAAAAATTTAGTGAGCATTTTTGTTCCTAATTTAAACTCAGAGATAGCCTTCCATCTTCAGATGCATTGTTGATCTAACTTTGAGGAAGTTATAGAGAAAGGTATCCAAATTGAAAAGGCTCTTATTACCAAAGGAACACTTAAACCCTTTGTCAAAAATGAGCATGAGGCCAAATTTGTAGACAAACCTAAGTTCTTTAAAAAGAACAAGCACGTTGTTGGTAATGGAATTACTGACTCCAAAAGAGTCCAAGCTATGTAGATAGGTCCACTTTTGAAGCTTTCGTAAGGAATTTGTCCCAAGGCACGTACAAAACATACGTTCACAATGTTGAGTGAATCCCTGACTGCTATATTAAAACAATTAGATGATGTTAAAATGGTAGAATATCCAAGTTCCATAGTACTATTCCCAAAAAATGCTCCAAAACCTGGTTGGTATAAAGACCATGAATATTGTGACTTCCATCATGTCAAAGGACAAAAAACAGATAGATGTCTATGGTGGAGACACTTCATACAAGACCTCATTGAAGAGGGAAAGTTTTCCGTAGAATCAACTCATTATTCAGGATAGGGTCCTAATGAAAAAATGGGCATATACAAAGAACCTTTTCCCAATCACACGGATAAAAAGAAAAGGAAACCAAATCACGAGCAGGCCTCTAATGACTATCGTACTACAGCGTATGTTTACCCTAGTGATGATAGTCCATTCAACTCTCTTATAGGTTGCATCCGTTCGCCTTATGAACGAGTAACCACAATCCAGAATTCTCAAAAAGAGTTGTGCAGTTGGAACGCGATGCGCACTCGCTTAATCATACCTGATCCAATACCAACTACCCAAAGCCAATATAATTTACTAGACCAGCTAGAGAAAACACCAGCTAAAATATCCATTTTAGACCTTCTTAAAATCTCTACTGCTCACAAGGAAATATTGTACAAAACATTACAGAATTTCAGAGTCTCTACTGAGGTAGATCTTGCGCACTTGCAAGCTATGGTCACCCACCTTGAACCCACTAGATCATATCACTTTTGATCGCAACCCTATCCCGCATAACAACCATGAGCATAATTTTCCTCTCTATTTAGAAATGGTGGTTACCCGTCGTAAGATTAAAAGAGTGCTTGTGGACAGGGGATCTGGTTTAAACATATTCACATTGAAGCTGGTCAAGCAGGTAGGATTTTTAGAAACAGATCTAGGAGCTAAGACCATCACCATCACAATGTATGATAATGAGGAGAGAGAATCCGTAGGTGCTATTATAGTTCCCATGGAAGTAGGTCCAACCTCTCATGATACGACCTTCCATGTGCTGGATTTAGATCTCCCATATAACATGCTCTTGGGATGCATCCATGGATTCATGCCATGCAGGCTATCCCTTCGACATTTCATTAGTGTATCAAGTTGTGCCATGAAGGGCGTATAGTCACTATCTCGGGTGATCCTGAGCCATTCACTCACTGTCGGGCGTTGCATAGTTTCTCTCGTGCAGCCTATGGGTGCCCTTCCGTAGATGTTGTCATCCCTCTTAAAACGGGATCTATGAAGAATCAGGTGGGACTCAGAATCGGTCACACCTTATAATCAGGACTTCCCTTCTTTGTTCAATCATTTTACATCTTAGGAGGCTACATCAGCAAAATATGGCTCAGGCGAGCCATTTACTTTTGAACAAGCATTATTAATTTCAGACTTATTAATGTCACCTAGGACACTGGGGTAAGCCCTATTTTCAGTTCAAAATTACACGAGAACCATGTTCAGAACCATTGGATAAATTTGTTCATAGTGCCCTCCTGTCCAAAAAAAAGATGTTGGAGGATTCCATTAGTAAGGTGCCAGAAGGAACCATGGCCTCATGCCATCAAGCGCCTCGGTATACTAAAGGACACCACATGATGTTTATCAAGGGTTATAAAGGATACGGATGTGGAGCCAACACATAAGGCCGTCAAGAACCTATTCCTACTCGCCATTTCAAATCTTACAAGCATGGTCTTCGGTTAAAATCCCAGGATGCTCAACCCGTCGAGGTTGATGTTACCTTTTCTAAATGCGAGGACGTTTCGTATAATGTGGATAACGATACAAGTTCCCAATGTAGCCTCTATGAAGATTTGGCTTCCACAAACCTATTCCCGGAGTCAGCCATCCTTACCCTATCTGAATCCATCCCTTCAACCGATTATCAAGTCACCCTAATTTATCTTGAACTTGTGGATTGGGACCAACAACTTTACATACCACTTGATATCTTCGAGAATGATGAAGCATTCACAGAATTCATGGGACTCAGGGATTTTCTTCTTGCTGGGGACCACAAGAAAGGATTTTAAATTTAGTTAAACACATGTGCATACTTCAAAGAAGAGGCAGAGATGTGTGGCTGCTTGGGTAAGAATGTTGTGAATAAGAGTAAAAATACTTTAGAGCAGCCTAGTACAAAGAATAAACAGAAATCTCATAGTGAAAAACTCTTTAAAAACACTTATAGAAGAACAAAATGAAAAACACATGGATAAAATAACTTATCCATTTAAATATGATGAAGAGCTACCTCAGGAGGTTGATCTCACCCTCCCACCTGATCCTACCAAAATGGAGGATGCATCTAAGATGCTCATTGAGGAAACCATCAGTGTTAACATTGGTTCAAAGGATTTTCCCAAGATGATCAAGTTGGGGGCTTCACTCTCAACTCAGGAACAGAAAACCTTTGTGGAGCTCTTAAGAGAATATGTTGATATTTTCGCATGGACATATTCAGATATTCTCGGCTTGGATCCAACACTAGTTGTGCACAACCTTGTTGTGCACCCAGACGCCAAGCCCATTAAACAAAAACTGAGGAAGATGCATCCTACAGTTGCACTTCTTTTCAAAGAAGAATTGGAGAAACTCTTGGCTGCAGATTTTATCAAACCTATTGATTACTCAGATTGGATCTCCAATATAGTTCCAGTACAAAAGAAACCCATTGGCATTATGATCTATACTAACTTCCATGACATCAATAAAGCATGTCCTGAAAGATGATTTTCCTTTGCCAAACATAGATATGATCGTAGACTCTACCGCTGGCTATGCGATGCTATCCTTAATGGATGGCTTCTTGAGGTATAATCAGATGAGGATCGCAGAAGAGGATTAGCACAAAACTACCTTCATCACTCCATGGGGAACCTTTTGTTACAAAGTCATGTCGTTCGGGACTCAAAAATGTTCGGGGCTACTTATCAGCGTGCTATGACTATCATTTTTCATGATATGATGAATGATATTATGGAGGACTATGTGGATGACATATTAGCTAAATCAAAGAGTAGAGAAGAGCACCTAGAAGTGCTTAGACATATCTTTCAGTGCCTCAGGGACTACAAGGTTCGTCTTAATCCTAAGAAGTGCGTCTTCAGTGTATTATCAGGAAAACTCTTGGGATTTATAGTATCACAGAGAGGGATAGAAGTGGATCCCACCAAGGTCACTGCTATTACGGACATGCCTCCACCCACCACTCTTAAACAACTCAGAAGTCTGCAAGGAAAGATCCAGGCTATTCGCCGTTTTATTTCTCAGCTTGCTGGATAAATGTCATCCATTTACACATCTTTTGAAGAAAGATGTTGCTTTCAAGTGGGGGCCTGAATGTCATAAGGACATTTTCTCTTCTCAAGTAGTACCTTGTAAATCCACCTGTGCTGATGCCCCCTACTCCTGGAGAGCCTCTCCTTTTATATATTTCTGCTACCCAATTCATGCTATTGGTGCACTGCTTTCCCAATACGACCTTGGCCATAAGGAGAGAGTTGTTTATTACCTTAGTCCGTACATTGATTGCCTATGAATTGAACTATCCACAGATTGAAAAGGCCTACTTGGTAGTCATCTTTACATTTTAGAAACTCCGCCATTACCTCCTTAACAATAAAACTAAACTTATTTCCAAGGTTGACCCTCTTAAGTACCTCTTATCCAAACCCGCCTTAACAGGCCGAATGGCTAATTGGATCATTCTTTTGAGTGAATTTGAGATAGAGTTTGTAAATCAAAAGTCCTTAAAAGGATAGGTATTGGTAGATCAGTTGGTAGAAGCACCTTTACCAGGAATAGAGCCTTTGTGTCTAGATCTCCCAGACGCATCTATGATGTATATCGAAGAATCCGCGGAATGGCAGGTCCATTTCGATGGATCATTTACTTTTCATGGATCAGGAGCAGGAGTGGTGCTTATTACTCCCACAGGAGATATTATACCAAGGGCATTCTAGTTGGGGTTTCCTTGTACCAATAACATTGCAGAGTATGAGGCACTCATTGCTGGCCTCAAGCTAGCTATCACTTGGAACATCAAACAACTGCGAGTTGTTGGAGATTCTCAGCTCATCATTAAACAGGTCAATGATGAATACAAGGTTAAAGATGAAAAAATTATTCCCTATAAGAAGATGGTTGAAACCCTGAAGGAATATTTTTCACATGTCATATTTGAACAAAAACCCAGATCTCATAATAGATCTGTGGATGCCATGGCTACCATCGGCTCTCTCTTGCACATCCTGCCTGAAGAGAGTAAGATGCCTTTCTTTGTGGAACACTTATAGATGCCAGCATATGATATGCCTGAATCCTGTTTAGCATGTGAGGTTGTTGGTCCCCTATCCCCATGGTATGACCCTATTTACCAATACCTACAAGATGGAACCTTCCCACCTGACATTACCCATTCAGAGAAAAAAGCCCTTATCCACCACATTTCCGTTATACCCTCCTAGGAGGCACCCTTTATCATCGTGGCTACTGACGAGAACTTGCTTCGATGTCTAAATGTTACTGATTCAGTTCACGCAATTAAAGAGGTACATAGTGGTATCTGTGGGGCACACACTAGTGGCATGGTGCTAGCTAAGAAACTATTGAGAGTAGGCTACTATTGGCCTACCATGGAATCCGATTGCTGCAACTTCGTGAAGAAATGTGAACTTTTTCAAAAGTATGGTAATCTCATACATGCACCAGCATAGGCTTTGTAGCCTATTGCAACGCCTTGGCCTTTTTCAAAGTGGGGTTTAGATCTCATAGGGAAGCTCCACCCTTCTTCATCAGATGGTCATACACACATCATAACTGCCACTGAGTATTTCACTAAATGGGTGGAGGTTGTTCCTCTTACCTATGTCACCGGTGTGCAAATATCTCAAGTTTATCATGAACCATCTTATATGTTGTTATGGTATCCCCTCGGCCATTGTCACTGACAATGGTAAATCTTTCAAAAACAAGACGGTAAAAGACTTGTGTCAATGCTTTCATATCCAACTTAAATGGTCCACCCCCTATTACCCTCAAGGTAATGGGAAAGTAGAGGCTACAAACAAAACTCTTGTGCACATTATGGAGAAAATGGTCAGTAAAACTAGTCGTAATTGGCACATTGCAAATCCATCCCGCCCTCTGGGCTTATCGAACCTCCATCCGCACCCCTACTGGTGCGACCCCATATTCACTTGTCTATGGCACTGAAGCCATCATACCTTTGGAAGTAGAGCTTCCCTCCCTGAGAATATCTCTCAAGGACTACCTCGATAAAGATGAAGACTACAGAGTTGCTCACCTGACAGAGTTGGAACTATTAGATGAATGACAGTATCAGAACGCTTAATCACCTTAAAGTATATCAAAATAGAGTATCCAGAGGATACAACAAACACATCATTCATAGGGAATTTGATTTAGGTGATCTCGTACTGAAAGAAAATTAGAAGAATACCACCAAAGATAGGGAAAAGAAAGGTAAATTTGAGGCCAATTGGCTCGTCCCCTATGTGGTGACCGCTAAATATAGATCAGGGGCATATAGACTTGCCTATTCATATGGTGAAGAGCTTCCAGAGCCCATGAACTTCCATTCACCTCAAGTGCTTCTATGCTTAGGCGTGGCTAGAATATTGAGATAAGAAACTAAAAAGTAGAAAACAAATAAAAAACAAGTAAAAAATTGAAAAATTGAGAAAAAAATAAAGAAAAAAAAACAGGTCATCCTCGTGTGAAAACCACACAATTGTGGCATGCAGTGGGCATGTCCTTTTGTGAAAACTAGTTTCCGACACTCAAGGAAGGTTTCTCGTACACAAGTCACTCTTGCGATAGGATGGGTAACTCTTGCCACTTGCTAAATTCTCGTAGTACCCTGGCTAGGTCTAGGGATCCGACCTCAAGCTCCCTTGCAGGACCTGCGATCTGGTTTACTTACGCTATATCTGTGTGAAGGATGTGGCCTATTTGTATATTCCCACATTGCGCTGGGGGGAACATTCACATTCCACTTCATTACACGCTAACACATGGCATTTGACCCTTTTTATATTCCTACATCACGTTTGGGGCATTCCATGTTTATTTAAAGCTTGTACATTGCTTTTAAAACATGACCTTGAAAATACAAAAACATTAGAAAATATGTCAATGCTGTCCTGCAAAAACAAAGTGGTAGTTAGATTGCTTTTAGTTGTTGGTTTCTATAGTCTTGGTGTACTTAGCTTGTTGTGTTGTTCGTTCTCTGACATGATTCTTTGCTTACATTACGTTAGATCTTGTTAGGTTTAATTGTGTGTTGCACTGCATTGATTGTTAGGACTGTTATGCTTGTAAAGTAATTGTTGTATATTTCTTTGATTGCTCTATGCATCTGTTGGAACTCATTTTTACTTTCTTAGATTAAAGTGTTAGATTAATCTTCATTTTTTTTTGCATTGTGTTGCATGTGTGTGTTGGTTTAGTTTTGTTAACTTTTGCTTGTGTGTTTGTTTAACATAGTTGTTTGTTATCACATCTATCATATATCATTTCATCACATTTATCACATCATTTGCTACATCATATATACAAAAATGCTAATTATTACATCATGCATGTATGTTAAGCTAATCATCACATATTTTATCATCAATGGGGGCAAGAGGGGTTGCGCATGATCACTAATCTATCACCCCCCGCACCAATATCATCTAGTATTATCCCAAAATACTAGCCATATGGAATCAAACATGTCATAAAGTGAAAACACATGGTATCAAATACATGAGTATATGATCACTATGAAAGAAAAACATGTACATCTCTACATCTGAACGTATGTCACATACATAAAAATAAAAAAGAAACAACATGAACATCGGTGAAGCATTATGACCATGACAACATATCAATGCATGACAAGATATACAAGAAAGTGTCCATATGGTACATGTATAATAAAAATATCTGTGTCAGAGTCTTGGTATATACAAAATGCTTTGTCCATCTGCCATATAAAAGGGGCAAGGATCAGATACTAAGCATGACATACAGAGTCATGGTGGTACATCAAAAAGTACCTACATCGATCAAAATCAAGCCTTCATCTAGAGGCATCCGCAAAAGAATCTAAAGAATCTATACATAGTTAAAACTCACTTTCATAAGAGGCATGTACATCCAATACATACATATATATCATGGCTTGAGTAGGAGACTCAGCCGCAACTCTCACCCTCACCGGGGCTGCTGGGACCATGTCTTGGAGGATGAAATAATGGAGGGCTGTGATAGGACTACCCCTGAAAAACCTGTCAACTGTGAGGGAAGACCCTGTGTATCCCTCTTCTATGTACTTGGCTATGTAGCTAGCTGTTGTACTGACCTGGTTGACCTCCATGATCTAGAGCCTGTACGGCTCACATCAAGCTGGGAAAAAGGTGTCACTTGCTCTACTGATGGAACTACCCAGAAGTAGGTTGTATCCTGTAACAAAGAGCCTCACCTGTGGCCTTGATAGTGTCAGCGTATCAAATCATAATCTCCTATGGCAAAAGCTTCTTATAGGGCGGCATCACACTCACCTATCAATTGACCTCTATCAGCATTAGTCCTACCTAGCAGTAGCGGCCTCTCCATCCCTCTCCAGTGTGACACTTTATAACTCGACACAGTCCTGGTCTCTCTCCATCAGATAGGTCTGTCCCTCGGTCTGACACCTGATCATGCTGAACCATGACGTTATGTAACTAGATTTGTACCTGGCCTAAGTCACTTGCTAACTTAGTGCACCTGTACACTACCAACTATGTAATCTGACCCTGCCATACGACCCTACCACTGTCCTGTAACTGAGACCTGGCCTGGTCTCTCTCGACAGTCAACACTTGATCCTATGCTCTAAACCTGATCTCTCTCTGCGGCCACCTGAAGCTGTACCACTATCGCATGGCCTATAACTATTATTGTAGTGCAACAAGCTATCCATCATCACCACCCCCTGGGGCCTGAGGAGGTGGACCCTGATCCATGGTAGAACCTGTTGTAATGGTGAAATATATGCCCACTGGAATGCCTACTAGAGGTAACTAGACCAGCTGGGGCCTGGTGTGCCTGTCTAGGTATAGGCCTAGGACCCTGTGCCTCCAGCTGTGGGGCCTTGCCTCTAACTCGATGTTGACGCATCAGGGCCACCCTCATCATCTGAATCATCATCATCAGTATCACCTCTAGTGCCATCGTCATCATTAGGTGGCCCAATTGGGGGAGGCCTCATGCATGCCTCATATGCTGCCCTCAGAATAGTCAGCCTGTGTGGAATCACGCCGTGATACTAGGGCACGTACTCTGTTGTGCACCTTAGATCTCTACACCTGCCTCAAAAGTTACCCATGCAATAGATATCACATGTGTAAAACTATGGCCCAGGCTCTGTAAAAGGCTACCTACAACCCCATGTCAAAATACTCACGTGCCCTCCGTGCATACCACATATCAGGCCCTGAGAACATCCTGTGTGATGTCAAACTGTCACCGACATCTGTCAACCTTGTAAAAATCCCACATATAGCTGCAACTACCCATGATAAAGTGCTCTAATCATGGCTATGGATAGCTCTCGAGCATCCTCTGGCCACTAGAAATGTTGGTACGGCCTCCATACCACAACCGCCTATTGTAGGTCATCGAACTATCGATGATAGGGATAGGGATCACCCCTGCACGGGCCGAACATCGTCCCTGATTGGGACCCAACCCATGGTAGATGGCTCCTCTAGAGCTTGAACTCTCAGAACATGCCTAAGGGGCACTCTGATAGCAATGTGATCCAAGGCCCACATCATAAGGAGTCCTGGCCATGGGCCTACCGTCTTTTGACAATAGTAGGTGATAAGATGCAGATCCTAGTAAAGATGCGCCAGAATGCACTAGCCCCAGCAATAATTCTCTCCCTGTATCAATCCAAGAATCACCCCAAGTAGTCCAAGTGGAAATGAGGAACCGGTCTTGTCAAGGAGTAAAACTCCACTGACAAAGGCCACCATGTAGACTACGACCCGATATAACTCAGGATCCTCGGTGTAGCGTGAAAATCTCACTGTCATCTCGCATGACGAGGTATCGTTGGGACTCTGAATAGCTATGCAATACATCCCTCCAGCACCACCATATCACTGACATACTGGATTAACTGGCCAATGATGGAAACATGTATGATGTGCCAGACATCCTCCAAAGTAATGGTGATCTCCCCTGTAGGCATCCGAAAGCACTAGCCTCTCACTGTGTCATCTCTCTACTCATGGCCGTAAGAAGGTCGTGGTCCAATGTAATCTAGGGGCATATCATCCATATAGGCTAACCGTGTGACATAAAGGAGGATGTCTAATATCCTCCTATCCCCATTCGCATAAATTGTGCCTCTATTATATCAAGATAGCCGTATCTCTTTCGCGTCTAAAGTACGGGTAATCTGCGCTGCAAGATCAAAACAAGTGTTAGGCACTTATCTAATCTCTAGCTATTTTTCTAAGGAAACATAGTCCGCAGAGTCCTTGAGCTTACTAACTCCCCTTTTTCTTCTAAAAATTTCTTCTAATTATTCTCCTCTATACTTTGCTATTTTATTGCTATAAGTGTGTTCCATTTTCTTCCAGACAGCATGCGCACCTCTTTCAACACACGCGCATCCTCCTTGACGCCTACGCACCCTAACCGATGTGTATGCGCCCTAACCGACGCGTACACGCCCCATAACTTTTCCATTTTTCTCGTGTATGCCACGCAGGATGCCAACGTGCCCAGTGTGATGCATACGCATGTCCCTCCCAGTGCGCACGCATGCGTGCACACATCTGTTCCCACTAAAATTTAAACTTTTTCCTCCTAGTACCTATGCGCTTGGTTCGACATGCGTACGCACGTCCCCATTTCCCCCCTTTTGATGGACATGTGTGCTGTGTACCCATTTTCAACGAATACACCCATGCGTACCCACTTTTTCTGACGTGTACGTGTATGCGTCCTTGCATTTCTGACACCTGTGCATGCACGCGCATGTGTCATTTTCCTACCTACATACGCTAGAAATAACCTACAAAGCATTAAATGCGTAATTTAAAAGAGAAAGGATATACTACTCATGAAGGGTCCATCCACAGGGTCTTGTTAGTACTCTCAGATCCGGTCTGCTCGCCTCCGTCTCGTCAGTAACCTCTCCACTACGTACTCTAGGCTCTCTCGCTGACACCTCTGCCATAAAAATTTGCAAGGGCTCTAGTACAAATGAATTGGTTGTGATTATTTTTACCCTCCCAGGGTGGGTATATTAACTCAGTCGCGATGCCCCTGGGGCATGTTTTCTCTACCGTGATCATTCTATTCTTCTTCTACCTGGCCGTGATAATTATTTTATTATTAAAATAATTATTTTATTATTAAAATAATTATTTTATTAATAAAATAATTATTTTATTATTAAAATAATTATTTTTTATTAATTTTCACACACTGGGGCACTTTGTGCTACCCTGCGGACACTTCCTCTTAACCCTGGCATTGTTTACGAACCTTACAGGTGCTTTCCTCTATTTTGATTCCTCTTTTTCGTCTATCTACCTCCCATCGTGAACAATAATTCTCTATAATAATTATTATCACCCTATCTTTCTTTCCATGGGGATCCCCTTTTGGCTCTTTTGTGGCCTCACCTTCCCCCATTCACCTCTCGTGTGTACTTTTTAGAAGATATTTGATCTTTTGAATTCTTCTGACTGATCAAAAAAATTTAAAAATTGTAAAATTGATTTAGAAATATCAAAAATAGTATAAAACTTTGAAAACAACCTAAAATCAGTAACTAGCTCATTTTTCTAGCTGAAATCTGTGTCTTTGGCATGGTGCATTCATCATGTATCCTGTTAGCATTTTCACATGTTTTCAAATAATGACTTGCGAATCACCCTGATCTACAATCATTTACAAAAGACCGTTACTTACTTCATCTATACTCTGGGGCACTATTAGTTTCCTGGTATTGTTTCATCATGCAAGTTGCTTTTTCATTGGACCCAAGTGTCCTCCGTCATATCCATTACATGTGAATATTTCTTGGGGCATCATTCTTACCCTTATCGTTTATCATAACATTTGGGACTTCAGCTTGATAACAAAATATTTGTGCAACCTTCTTGAACGTTGTTGATTTAAGTGTGTGTGACTGTACTTATTTCGTTGTTACATGAGTTTATTTACTTCTCGTATTGTGTTACATGTTTGTATGTTGCGTGGATTTGGCATTTTAGAAATAGACAATTGTTTTGTATTTTGGATTTTCATGTCACTATACGCCTTCTATTGTATGCTCACATTTTTAATAAGGACCGATGAGGAGGTCTTTAAGCAAAATGATGATTTAAATAGTGGATAAAATTGATTTGTGGATAGCTCAATATCTCTTTTCTTGTTTCTCATCCTCTTCTCTTCGCACTTTCCTTTTACCCCTAATCTTCCCTTTCATCAGGGCATCCTGCCCCTTCCCACATTCTTCTATCTATATCTCACCTTTTTCGAGCATCAATCGACTTCTTTCATCAGCCCATCGACACTTGAGGGGGCATCCTTCATCCTATTAAATTTTCTCCTATCCCTTCAAAAAATTTCTTCTCTTTTATATTTTTCTACTTTTTTTGAAGTGCTATAACTTACATCACGTCAAAGAGGGGAAAACATCCTTCATCCTATTAATTTTTCTCCTATCCCTTAAAAAAATTTCTTCTCTTTTATATTTTTCTACTTTCTACGAAGTGCTGTAACTTACATCACCTCAAAGAGGGGCAAATGTAGACACCTGTAGTTTGGCCAATGCACTATTATGGACTAATATTACTCTAGTTGTGCTTCTCCCTGCAAACTGACGTTACACCACTGGTTTCGACCTATCTAAATTTCTTCTTATGACATCCATTTTTTCATTTTTCCTCTTGTAAACCATTTAAACAAGCTATAATAGCTTCATTCTAACTACATTAACTTCTTACTTTCTTCTAGTCCCCTTCTACCACCTTCCTGACCTATCAATCCATTCCATTGGATTGATCTGACCCTTCAAAACTCACTCCAAACCCTAATCACCTTCTAAACATGTTTAATTAAGCTTAAACATGGTTTGTCACTCCCTAAACCTAGTCAAAGTAAGCTTTTACTTGCTAAAAGTGTTTTTTGGAATTTAGTGTTTGTCCCACATGCACTCAAGTTTCCCATTTTCCCAAATGGAAAACTATATATAGGGCTAGACCCCCTCTCTCATTTTCAAGAATTCCTCCCTTCTTCCTAAGCATAAATTATAGAATTTTGCATCTAGGTTCTAGATTTCATTTCTAGTTTAGATATTGAGCTATTTACTTCATTTTTTGTATTGCTAATCCAATTTATAGGGTAAAAAGGGAAGAAACCATTGGCTCAAAAACCTATAATGGGGAGATCTCTTTCTCTTAATCACTAAAACTAATTTCTTAGGGCTTACTAGGTTCAATATTTTAAGCTTTCAAAGAATAGAGGTAGTTTTAATTAGCTTAAATTTGAGTGTTTACTTCATAATGTATGCTAGTTAGAAAATCTTGCTCATTTCTTATCGGATGGTCCACTGATTTGTTGTTTGAAGCCTTTGGGGATTATTTAGGAATTCTTACCCCAAAATTCATGGCTTTCACAACTTTTCTTTGAACACAGTAAACATTTTTTATTTTACTATGGTTAGAGCTACACTAAGTTAAACATAAAACCCAAGACTAATAAATTGATGGGTGAGGATACGACAAGCATATTACACACAATTAAAATCTCATGTAAGAAAAGTGTAATAATTTCACCTTTTACCATCCAAATACTTTAATGGGGTTTAAATTCTAGCCCTCACCCCATAGGTATAGTTTGTGGGTGAATTTAAGAGGTATGGGAGAAGCTTAACTTGTCTCACAAGACTCCAAAATTGACTTGAAATTCAAATTTCGAATTTAGAGAGATTGGTTGAGTACACACAAAATAAATTAATTGAAATCCAAATTGAAATCACAAGATCAAAAGGAATATCTACCCAAATAAATTACCCCTCCTTAGTCACATATCAAACTCAACTTAGTTAACATACTGTATAGTGCCCCGCTTAAAGTAAAATAATTATAAAAATAGCAATGATAAAAAAATGAGCGTGTTTGGAGGAACGTGAGGGACAATAGTGTGGTTAGATCATGCGCACCCAAAAAAATTGTCAACCTATTGGTCCCTTACATAATTAATTAAATCATTTGAATGGGAATCCAATGCTCTACCCACGTTAGACCCAAGTTGGAGCCACAAATTTAGCATGTAATTGGTTTGTTGCAGCAAACACATAGCTGGAAGAATGTGAGATTGGCTGGGGAGGACGTTGGAATTGTTCATTCTTCTTACTACATCCTTACAATCCCATGAGACCACATATTCTTAAGGCATTTTGTAAAATAGGTTTCATGCCTCGTATACATTTCTACATTTACATACTTAATACCTACGACTACATCTGACAGATAGCTAGTTTGCGTTGTGCTTTGATGGATATCCATGTAATACACTAATGTCCCTTTCTCACATAGGCTGAGGGGATATTGGCAAGGTCGTGGAGTTTGGACTTTCCTCCTACCATGTGCCAAAATACAAGCTCCGATATCCGTTTATGCAAACTGTGGAAGCTTGTCAACACGTGAACTTGGATGTGGGGACTGGATTGACTGTAGGATATGCACCATATGGATGCGCTAAAATGGCCTTGGGGCTGCTTTTTTTGTGTGACTATTACAAGAAAAAAGGGTCATTGTTTGTTTGTGGAAAACTGGCTCATCCGTAGAGAGAGAAGAACTGAGATAGAAAGGGATTGTGGGGATGCTTTTTCTTCTTGACACAACACAATCCTATCTCTTTCTAATTGAATAGTATTTTGTGATATGACCACACCAGATCTCACAAACAACTTCCCATTAGAATTGATGTTTGTACTCCTGCAACATCTATGTGCATTCCATTGGCAATTGTTTCATTCGAATACCTCCTGTAATTTTTAATAGGCTTTAGTTGGTTCATTTTGTCACTAGAGAACCTATTTTAGTGCAGAACATGGATAGATATCAAATAAAAATGGGAGGAAAATGGATCCATGGAATTTTATTGTGGATTGGGTTTGAGATGGATGTTATATGGGGACTGCACTCTTAGAGATGTACAAAACAAATACAGGTGTATAGAGTTTGCACACCAATTGTTTGATTAAATTGATGAGGGAGTTATAGTTTCATGGAGTGCCATGATTGTGGGTTTTTCTAAATGATAACATATCGATTTAAGTGATTATCATTAGCAGATCTAGATGAAATTTGAAACCTTGGTGAGTCTCATTCGTACCTGTGCAAATTTGGGGCTTCAGTATAGGATGTAAGAATCCAAAATTATAGAAGAGAGTAGAATATTGTAGACCTATGGTTGTGTGTTGGTCATATTGCATGTGGGTATTCAAATTAGCTTACGGTTGCATGCAAACTATTTGGAAAAATTTTAAGAGAGGGTTAGAGCATTGCAGAATGTGGGCGAACCCACTCGGAGCACCTCCTACCCTACAGACGTTAGTATTTATAGGCATGGTTCATCTTCCCTTATCTTTCATAACTCTTGTACTTTAGTTTTCATTTGCAACTTAATAGAATTTTAAAATATTAGGATTTTAATATAGTTAATTGTTTTATATTCAACTTGTTGCAAGACAATAAAATGAAGTGTCGTGTCATAGCTCACGAAGTCAAAATAACTCCTTTTGCATTAAAACATGAACTTTCAAACCTCATTCTGTGGTGATTTAGAAAACTTCCTACCCACCTAGATCACCCCAACATTGGTATATCGACAAGACGAGATTGACTTCCCAGTAATAATGTTGACCTTTTCCCTATTTAAATACTTGATAATTTTGCATTTTTTGGAGACTCGTTAAGTACCCTTCGTAACTCTCGAAAACAAGATGTGAAGCTTCATTCGTGTACCTTGGTATGCGAGGAGTCACCTTGACCTTTGGATTGATCCCGAACGAACATTTGTGATATTTTGGATGCCATAACAGGGCAATGTTACACTGTTTTGTAGTTGTAAGAACCTACTAAAACTATAAAGTTGGCTTTCATTTTAAACCTCCATTTGAAACATGGATAGAGAAATTATTATCTATCTTCGCAAACCTCCATAGTTTTTACTAGAAAATTACATGGAATTTTTAGTGTATGGAAAAACACTTTTCTGGATAGTTTTTCAAATGCCATGTTTGTAGGCCTCCGGTCGCAGTTTGACTGAGGTCAAACTGGACCAATTAAGGATCGGTTGTAACTCCAGAATATCAATGTCGCCGTTTGAAAATGGTTTTCTAGTTCTCAATCCTCATCGACTCGAATGAATTCTCCTTATATAGCAAGGAACCTGTAGGAATTTTCACGTCATGCGTGCATACATCCATCGAGCGTTAGTTTTGGATGTTGTTTTTCTGAGCCCTCGAGCTAACTTTTAATCCATTTACAACTGGGTCAACTACGACCAGTAGCCCAGGAAAAACTAGCCGCCAAATACGGTCAAACCGTTTACTTTTTCCCAATTCTATTAGTTGCTATGAACTCTTGGTATATCTAAGTGGGACAAAAAATAAATTTAAATCATGTGGTGTGGCATTCTCATTGGAAGATAACTTTTGGAAGCGGTTTCTTAGCCTTCTGAGCCCGTTTTGAATTTTTTTGTAGCTTGTAAGAAAGAGTATAAAAATATAGGAAGTTTGCAAGACCCTCGTCGGGTTGTCAAACCACCGTATGGATACTTTTGACACTTGTAAGATAACTGTTTAAAAACTCTATAGTGTAACTTGTTGTGTGAGAATAGATTTTTTTGGCAAAATGGTTGTTTTCTCTCTCTATCCCTTCTTTTTTCTCTCTCCTGGGTTATCAAAATGAAATAAAATGAAATGTAATGAATACATGCCTTTAAGACCTATTATTTCGATTGTAAATTGTAATTATTATCATATGTAAATGGGGAAATTGAAGAAATGATAATTATGTTAGATTAGGGTGGATGTCATGCCAGTGAAATTATCGCTGATATCATGCTCACGTGGTTTTGCAGGATGAAAGAATGACGACGAAAAGGTGATGTGTAATTCATTTATTTATCATTGTAATTTATATAGTTCATTGTTAAATGAATAAATGTATAATGTAGTCTCATGATACAGAAGGTTATATTGGATAATTTGTTGATATGTACGAGATGCTACTTTTCAAGGACATCTAGGAAATGTGCATTTAATCTTAGGTTCAATTTGATTTATAGTATACCTGGTAAAAAGGTTTGATATTTATATAAGGTAAATGAAATTGAAGTAATACCTTGTAGTGCATATTTAGTGTTCAATAAATGATTAATGTGTCATTTTGTGAATTCCTACTTTGTAAATGTAATAAAGAGAATTAAATCAAAAACACTCTATCCTTGTTTAATATTGGGAGCATAACTTGTTTTTCATGTGTGATACTCCTTACCGTAGAAGACATTGAAAACTGTAGAATGAACTTAAACTCTGCACTCGATGGAACCTCCTAGTTTTGAGTAAAATAAGAGCCCAAGAATGGGTTTATCGTCTTAGTCAATATGTGTAGTGGTGACCTTGTCATAAACCTAGTAGATAGGAGTGACACAATCAAAACTTTATTTGGAGTATGTAGAGCTAACTCCTCCTTCGTATCCTTGTGGACTACCTTGTCTTCCAAAGATAGATTTAAAATTAATTTTCTTCATTGAATGAGATCCATGTTGGATCCAGATGACATAGATGGAGGTTGTGACTATAGTTGTTCTAGGTCTTAAACTCTCATTAATGAACTCCTTTAGTCTCCGCTCAGCTAAATGTGTTATCCTTGGTTTCTCTCAGACAATATACACTCTTGGTCCTCCTCTGCAGGTGGTTATAGCATAAATATGTCCTCTAAGCTTAAAACTAATATATACTATGAGGGATTAGATCCCTTAGGTGAAAGTTGGAATTTAATCTAAACCGCAGTTGACTCAGATGTTAGCATGTAGGGTTTGAAAATGTGTAAGCTTAAAGTCTTTGCAAAAAAATCATGATTTGAAAGATGTTGACTTTAGAGAACCCAAGAAACTGAATTTTTTCGTCCCATACTACCTTTTTCAAGTCCTTTTATGGCATTAAAAAATGAATAATTCCTCACACGTGGAATCGTAGAAAATGCTAAGCATATAAGGAGCTTTCCTTGAACAAATGGAATTACTTGAGGTTTATGAATAATGTCTAACTCTTAGAGACCATGTACTATCTCAAGATGGCAGGTAAATACTCTTTTGTAATTCTATTGAATATGTAATTGCCTTGGTAATAATCCAGACTTCGAGAAAACAAAATACATAGTATAAGTACATAAAAGGAAATTCACAAGATCATTTGAAATTAGGAATAATGCTACTGGTAGGGAAATAACCTTACCGTGATCGAGGAATGTTTTGTGGTAAAAAGCTAATCTTGTATTTTAAATCTTCAATTAAATCCTAAATGATCGCTGTTATGGGTTTGCCAAGTCACTTGATTCACTTGAGACGTAAGAGTAAAAAGGTAGGCATTGAATAGTATGTTCAAGAAGAATCATTCTTAACATAAGTGTGGCATCGACATGATTATGGTACTTGTCATATGTCTTTTTGAAATCAATGGACAAATAAGAATGTCAAGATATGCATCTAAATTTTGTAAAGAATAAGAAGCCAACTTGTGGTGTTGTGTAGTGAGCAATGTAAGTAAAAATTAAATCCTGGAATTGAACTTAACCGTTTCTGTAGATAGTGAAAAGGATAAATTTAGGCCTTGCACAATAATTTTCAGAGAGAATGTTCATGCTCGTGAACCTCTGGGTAAATGCAGATTTAAGAAAAGTATGTGCATGATGATGGTTTGCCTATCCTTGAAGATCTAATCTGATATCTGTGGTTGATGTGCACTATGCCAGTAATTTTTTCATTGGGAACACACATGTGGCATGTATGTCACTTAGTGCCTACTGTTTTTCTCTCATGTCTGATGTGATTCGATGACCTATGTGATTGTTGTATGCAAGTCAAGTTTCATGGATACTTGGAGTCCTTGTTGTGCTATGATGTACCGTGAGCAATGTAAGTCAAAAAAGAATGTTACTTGTGGATTGCAGACTGTTGTAGCATTGGATGGTGTAAAATGTGGGCACTATAAGATGTTGTAGAGATATTTGCATGGATAGACTAGTTTAAAAGTGAATTGGAAATTTATAGTGATGTTGTCACCATGATGCTAATTGTGACAATTTACTATATGGTCTAAAGTGATGAATATTGTGTTGAAGATATGTATAATTCATGGCAAAACTGTGATAATCTACATGTCATGTTTTTGAAGAATATGGTAAGTGTATGATCCCTAGTCTATAGTGATTGCGCTTTCGGTGTAGAATGTGATCCTTTGCATGGTGACTTAGTAATCTTTGAAAGTAAATTATTTAGGTTATACCACATACACATTTTTCACACACACACACATATGAGGTGGTTTAATCATATGCGTTTTTATGAACGGCCATTCAAAAGATAAAGTTGCTTTGAATCACCCTAGCTCATTAGTGACTGTAGAGATAAAATATGTTGTGGACCCTGACACTAACCGTATTGAACGGAATTTTGTAAAATGTGTATCATTTTAGGTTGTAGAGGAACTCTGTACCATATTTCTAGTCAATGTGTAGTTAGAGCATGTGAATAGCATGTGGAGCCTCACATAGGCTTAAAACCCATGCTTGTTTCTACAAAAGTTTAGTTTGTGTGAAACGTTGCTCCAAAGAAGGTGAGAAATGCATATTGAAATTGTTGTTTATTCCTTAGAGTTTTTAGTAGATGGTCCATTCGTACTCCTTTCTCTCTCCTGATTATGATTGATCTTATAAATTGAAACTAGTGTTCCCTATTTATGACTATGATTGAGCCTTGTCGAAGTGGTGGGTGGATGATTCAGATAGCAGCTTGATGGTAAAAGTGGAATTACATGATATGATACAAGAGGAGCTTAGGACTCCATGTTAAGTTGTGTCAACAACTCTTTGTTCAAATACCCCCCCTAGTGGCCATATAAAACTTGCTTAATTATTGATAATGTGTATGAAGGATCTTATGACCTATGTATTTTATTCGTCAAATATGGAGGATTATCTCTGGTCTACCAGGGTGTCAATTGGTTTTCATGAGGTGAAATTTTCTGATATTTATGAGCATTTATTTAATTCTTGCATGATGGTTTATTAGTGATTGCACTAAAACATGTATAATGGTGTTACATGTTGTTTTTCTAAGTTTTAAGGTGAGTTTCTGAGGTGATGGAACACGTTGAGTTCAAGTTTGGTTCTTAAGTCCTAGAAGGTATAAATGAGCAGTTGCATAGATGGACCTGGTTAAAGGCATTCCACTTGGCATTTCGAATGGAAATGTAAGATTTTATGGAAAGAGGATTCTAGATATCATTTCAATTGGTATAAGTTTTGTGTCATGGGATTCACCATGTGTGTTGATGGTTCATATAGACCTTTACTTCATTAGAGAAGAAGGTTGGTTAGTTTTCGACCCCAAAGATTGCTACAGGATGAACTAGATTGAGGTAGTTGACCATATGAGATGTATTATGTTGACTTCGCTTAGAGGTGTTTGGACCTTACGAGCCCATTGCCATAGGGATTTATTTATTTCTTATTGAATTTATTTATAGGTCTTGAAAGATTCATATTTAGGTACAAACCATTTGAGTTAGGCATAAAACTACTTTTTGGGCAGGTTTCAGATACTTGAGTGAGAGGCATAAGTTGGTGTGGTTTACACATGATGGATGCTTCATAAGCTATAAATTACATGGATGTTATCTAAAGCTATAGGGGAGGTCCATATTACGTTGTTACATGACATACTTTAGGAGGTATATTTAGTGGTCTTGATTGCTCCTGTTGGTGAGAGACATGGTGTTAAAAATAGTGATGCTTTTGGTGAAGGTATATGGATCCTTTTGAGTTGTGTTATGAATTATTGGAGAAATCTGGTGAAAGAAAATGTACGACCATGTTTTATAATGTGTGGATATTGTTATATTACACATGTTTTATGTAATTTTGTGAGCTCTGAATAAGACATGGTTTTGGTGTTTTGAGGGTTTATCTCATTCCAGGTGATGGGGTTTTGAGATCTAGTTGGATGCTTGTCCTTGGTGCTATGTTGGGCATGACCGACCTACATGGGTCCATTATGAATGTCATTTAATGAGTTTATTGGGATTTTTTTAACATATGTGATTTTTTTTAGCTAAAGTTTGTTAACAGCTCACATTTATGTTATTGAGATGATAAGGGTATGACAGCAAGGGTTTGAAATAGTTGTGCTATGAAGGGACTAAGTGAGGCTCATTCCATGGAGGAGTGAAGGAAAGGTTATGTTGGTGTGTTAATAGAACAAATTTGAGGATGTGTAATAGGACATGAAAAAATTTCAACGTCAGATGTTAAATGCGTACTGTGATATATTCAACCTATAAAATAATAAGGATGAGTTTGTGTTTGTTACATCTCGGGGGGTTGTAGCCTCAAACTTATGACAGCTGGTGCTATTACTAAAACAATGAATGTTGGTACTCCTTGAGATAAGAAATATTGGTAAAATAAAATATAAAAAACATGGATTGATGTAAACTTTTTTAATTTTTTTCTTCACTAGAATTTCATTTTCTTGGTGTAATATATTGCAAAGTTTTAGTGGGTTTTCTTCCTTGTGGCCATGTTATACCAACCAGTTGTTTTGTTACACAACATGTTTCATTATTAGCTTCTTGCCTACGTATCCTCCGAGCTTAGGTGTTTTGTCGCATCAAGGATGATGCTCTTTAAGGAGAGGGAAATGTAGTGCCCCACTAAAATTAAAACAATTATAAAAATATAAATAATAATAAAAAGGGCGTGTTTAGAGGAACATGGGGGGATAGAAGTGTGGTCAGATCATGTGCGCCTTAAAAACTTATCGACCTGTTGATACCTTACATAATTAATTAAATAATTTGAATGGGAATCTAATGCTTTTACCCACGTTAGACCCAAGTGGGAGCCACAAATTTAGTAAGTAATTGGTTGTTGCAGAAAACACATAGCTGGAATAATGCGAGATTGGCTGGGGAGGATGCTGACACTGTTCATTCTTCTTACTGCATCCTGGCAATCCCATGAGACCACATCCCTTTGAGGCATTTTTTTAAATAGGTTTCATGTGTCGTATACACTTCCACATTTGCATACTTAACACCTGCGACTACATCTAACACATAGCTAATTTGCATTGTGTTTTGATGGATATCTGTGTTCATCTCTAATGTCCCTTTCTCATGTAGGCTGAGGGGATATTGGCAAGGTCATGGAGTTTAGAATTTCCTCCTACCCTGTGCCAAAATACAAGCTTTGGCAGCCGTGTAAACAAACTGTGGAAGATTTTCAGCATGTGAACTTGGATGTGGTGACTAGATTGACTACAGGATATGCACCATATGGATGCACTGAAATGGCCTTGGGGCCACTTTTTTGTGTGACTATTACAAGAAAAATGGGTTTTTTGTTTGTGCAAAACTGGCTCATCCATAGAGAGAGCAGAATTGAGATAGAAAGGGATCGTGGGGATGCTTTTTCTTCTTTACACAACACAATCTAGTCTCTTTTCAGTCGAACAGTGTTTTGTTAAATCACCACACCAGGCATCACAAACAACTACACATTAGAAATTATGTTTGTACTCCTGCAACATCTATGTGTATTCCATCAGCAATAGTTTCATTCGAATACCTCTTGTAATTTTCACTAGACTCTACTTGGTTCAGTTTGATACTAGAGAACTTGCTTTAGCGTAGACCATAGATAGCAATCAAAGAAAAATGGAAGGAAAATGGATCCATGGAATTTTTCTATGTAGTGGGTTTGAGATCGATGTTATACGGGGACTGCACTCTTAGAGATGTACAAAATAAATACATGGGTATAGAGTTTTCATGCCAAGTGTTTGATTAAATTGATGGAGTTATATTTTCATGGAGTGTCATGATTTCTGGTTTGTCTAAATGACAACATAGAGACTTAAGTGATTATCATTAGTAGATCTAGATGAAATTTGAAACCTTGGTGAGCCTCATTCATACTTATCCAAATTCGGGGCTTCAGTATAGGGTACAAGAACCCAAAAATGTAGAAGAGAGTAGAATATTGTAGACCTATCGTCGTGTGTTGGTCATATTGCATGTGGGCATTCAAATTAGCTTACGGTTGCATGCAAACTATTTGGAAGAATGTTAAGAGAGGGTAAGAGCTTTGCATAATGTGGGTGAACCCACCTGGAGCATCTCCTACCCTGCAGATGTTAGTATTTCCAGGCATGGTTCATCCTCCCTTACCTTTCATAACTCTCGTACTTTAGTTTTTATTTACAACTTAATATATTTTTAAAATATTAGGATTATAATACATTTAATTGTTTTATATTAACTTGTTGCAAGACAATAAAATGTCGTGTCGTAACTCACAAAATAAAAATAACCCTTTTGTACTAAACTATGAACTTCAACCCTCATTTTGAGGTGATTTAGAAAACTTCCTACCCAACTAGATCACTTCAATATTGTTTTATCGATGAGACGAAATTGACTTCCCAGCAAAAATGTTGACCATCTACCTATCTAAATAGATAATTTTGCATTCTTTGAAGACTCGTTAAGTACCCTTCATATCTCTGAAAATGAGATGTTAAGCTTCATTCGTGTACCTTGTTATGTGAGGAGTTCACCTTGACCTTTGGTTTGACCCCCAAACGAACATGTATGATACCTTTTTGACGCTCTTAATAGGAGCCTAATATTACAACTATTTTACTAGTAGTAAAAAAAATACTAAATCTAGAAAGTTGGCTTTCGTTTACCTGACACCGCCATTTGAAACCTGGATAGAGAAATTTATTATCTGTCTTCACAAACCTCTATAGTGTTTATACTAGACAATTGCATGGAACTTTTCAGATTAGGGAAAAGCACTCTTCTAGATAGTTTGGCAAATGCCATATTTATAGGCCTCCGGTTGTAGTTTGACGAGGTCAAGCTGGGACCAATTTTCGACTTGGTTGCTTCATAAATCATGTCACCGTTTGAAAACAATTTTCTAGTTACGAGTCCCATTGACTCTAATAAATTATGCACATATGCGGGAACTTGTAGGAACTTTATCATGGTGCGTACATCCATCAAACATTAGTTTTGGATGTGGTTTACTAAGCCCTTGAGCTAACTTTTAATCATTTGCAAACTAGGTCAATTACGACCAATGGTCCCAAAAAACTAGCCGCCAAACGTAAACCGTTTGCCAGTTCCAAATTCCGTCAGTTGTTATGAAGGTCTTGGTATATAAGTGGACACATAGAAATTTAATCGTGGTGTGTTTTCTCATCGGAAGGCAACATTTGAAAGTGGTTTCTTAGTCTCCAAGACCAATTTGAATGTTTTTGTAGCTAACAAGAAAATATAAAAATAGAAAGTTGTGGGACACTTGTCGAGTTTCCAAACCACCATGGAAACTTTTGATAGATGTAAATAACTGTTTAAAAAATCTATAGTGTAAATTGTTGTGTTAAATAGAACTATTGACAAAATGGTGTTTTATCTCTCTTCCCTTCTCTTTCTCTCTCCTGGGTTACGAAAAATGAAGTGAAATAAAATGTAATGAATACATTTCTGTAAACCTTTTTATTTTGATTGAAAATTGTAATTATTATTATATGTAAATGGGAAACTAAGAAATGTTAATTATGTTAGATTAGGTCGGATGCCATGCTAGTAATTTATCACTGATTTCATGCTCACATGGTTTCGGAGTGTGCAAGAATGATGGCAAAAAGGCAATGTCCAATTCATTAATTATCATTGTAATTTATATACTTCATTGTAAAATGACTATATGTATAATCGTAGTCTCATGTTACAGAAGGTTATATTTTGATAATTTGGTAAAATGTATGAGATGCTAGTGTTTAGGGGATATCTAGGAAATGTCTATTTAATCATAGGTTGAATTTGATTCATAGTACACATGGTAAAAAAGGTTTGATATATATAAGGTAAATGAATTTGAAGTAATATCTTATAGTGCATATTCAGTGTTAAATAAATGATTAATAAAATCATCTTGTGCATTCTTACTTTGTAAATGCAATAAAGAGATTTGATCGACAAACACTCTACTCTTCTGTAATATCAGAGCATAACTTGTCTTCATGTGTGATACTCTTTACCGTACAAGACATTAAAAACCATAGAATGAACATAAACTCTGCACTCGATGGAACCTCCTAGTTTGGGTAAACAAGAGCCCAAGAATGGGTTTATCATCTTAGTCCGACATGTTTAGTGACATTGTCATAAACCTAGCAGATAGGAGTGACACAGTCAAACTTTAGTTGGAGTAAGCAGAGCTAACTCTTCCTTCATATCCTAGTGGACTACCTTGTCTTCTGAAGATAGATTTAAAATTAAAAATTTTCCATCGAATGAAATCCGTGTTGGATTCAGATGACATAAATTGAGATCATGTTATAGTTGTTTTATGTCTTGCATTCTTTTTAGTGAACTCTTTAGTCCGTCGCAGCTAAATGTATTATCTTTGGCTTGGGACAATATAGTGCCTTGATCTCTTATGAAGGGTTTATAGGGTAAATATGTTTTAACCTGAATCTAATCTATAATAGGGATGAAATCCCTAAGTGAAAATTTGAATTTAAACTAAACCTTAGTTGATTGGGAGGTTAATATGTGGGTAGAAAAGTATAAGTAGGCATTTGCAAACAAAATTGATTTGGAAGATGTTGATTTTAGAGAACCCAAGAAACTGAAATTTTTGTCCCGTAATACCTTGTTATGTCCTTTTATTGCATTAAGAAATAAATAATATTTCATATGTGGAATCGTGAAATGCAGAAACATGGGACCTTACCTTCAACAGAAATAACTTGGGGTTCATTTGTAGTTTATAACGCTTCCAACCATGTACTTCTCAAGATGGCAAACAAGTACTTTCGTAACTCTTTTGTTGTAAAGCAAGGGTAATAATGAGACCATAATGCGGTGTAATAGTAAAGTATATAAGAGTAAAAACAATATTTGAGATTATGAATAATGCCACTCTTGGAGTCCTTATAACTCAATTAAATATTTTCATGTGTTTCAAAGAATATGAATTGCCTTGGTGTAGTTAAAATTTGAGGAAACAATATATATATATATATATATATATATATATATATATATATATATATATATATATATATATATATCAAAATGGAATTCCACAGGTCACTAAACTAGAATAACTATAGTAGGGAAATAACTATACCGTGATCGAAGAATGTTTTTGGGAGAAAGCTATCTTGTATCTAAATCTCCCTTAAATCCTAATATTGCTATATGGACATCAAGTCAGATTCACTTGAGGTGTAAGGTTAAAATGTAGACATCGAATAAGTGTTGGAGAAGGATATTCTTAACATAAGAATAAGATAATTGAGTACTTTATATGTAATTAAAATTATGCCAAATAATTTATGTAAGTTATGAAAATTTCTGTTAAGGAAAAAAATCCCAACTTCAAATGGTTGAACTGTAAATTAAATGTGGAATGAACTTAAGAATCTGTACCTGGAAGGAGGAGGAAATTATCCTTGCTCAATAATGTTCTTGGAATATTAATCGTTACTAAGATGCAATTAATGAAATAATGTGTTGTGGGTTTGCCAATCCTTGAGTCCTTTTCTTGTGGTTGGGTCATTGCTAGTATTCATTCATTTGCAAAAGTGTGGCATCGACATGTCTTTGGTGTTCTCATGTGAAAATGTAAGTTGATGGCTTGTAAGTGTCTTATGTGTCTGGAGTTTTCTTTACTTGGAGCCCTTGTGGCATTGTGTAGTGAGAAATGTAAGTCAAAAAATTATCCTGGTATTTTTACTGTTGTTTTTGTGTGTGAAAAATGTGGGCGTTACATACTTAATTAGTAAATAAGGGTACATTTAATCAACAATACAAAAGTGAAATACAATGAAATAATAAAATACATACTCCACAAGTAAATGAAAATAAATGTGAGGATAAAAAAAACATATCCCATGGTCACAATTTGAGGTCATCCCCTTATGGGGATCTCTTTACATCTTAACCACAAACAACAATAACATAACACAAAGTTTCCATGGTGACTTTCTTTGCAACCATTAGATATTTTGCTATGATTGGCCTCTAAAATACCCTACAAAATCAAGAAATGCCTCCTTCGGCCTTATCACCAAATTAAATACATAAAAAATTAGATACATGCAAATCCATCAAGAACATCATCTTAACCGAAGTCATCGTCAAAGCCATGCAATGTTATCATTCGTTTACAATTTCATAAACATTTCAATTCTACCATTTCACCAATATCAGTGAGATACCAAGTTTTAGTTTCTAACACCAAAACATGGTCAATACAATGAGAATTTAGAATGTTAGTAAATATATATAGGCTAATAACACATCATCATCATCAATACAGAATGTCTATCCATACCTATAGGAATCCATGCAAACTATAATATGAATAAGAACATATCAATAGTCTGAATATCTCTACCATCTAACATCATGCTAATCATAAATAACATAATAAGGTCCATGTCTATAGTCAATGATAACTCAAAATCATAGTAGTAATAAGTGTCAAAGAGGAGTGGGCACTACATGTTCGACTAAATTCCTAAAAGAAATTTGGCTTGAACTATAATGATTGTAGGAAAAAAAAGCATATTGAAGAAGGGAAAATATTTTGTCATATGTTGTAGTAGCATTGGCCATGTCGAGGGATTATCCTATTACTAGCCTTGAGACCTGCAGTCAAATTTTTGATGGTATTCTAAATGCCTATCTTTTTCTTCTATTTCCCTTACCTCAAAATATGTGTTCCTGGTTTGAGATTGTTCCTCTAGCTCACCATATTGCATTAAGAGAGATCAGGTTTTGTATTACCTTGAGCCAACCTAGATTAGGAAAAACCCGTCTCACCATACATTCTGGTAGTGAAGCATTTTGGTGTGCTTGTGCTCAACTTGGCATGTGACTTGTTAGCTCGTCTTAGTTTCTTTCATTGATCATACATCTTCCTGTAGCTTGGCTTAGCTCGGTGTTTATTGGTATAGCTCATTGGTTTTTTTGACCAATTCCATTGTATTACTTTTCCCACCTCGAGTTTGTTTCTCTTTAGCTCAATTTTTCTCATGAGATCATTGTGTATATGACTCAATTGATCATTGTATTTGTTTATTCAAAGGTCTGCATTGTCTTTTAACTCACTGGTGGATTAGCTCGAATAGATCAAATCTAGATTAAACACACAATGAATCTTACCAGCTCATTTGATTTGATATGAGATCTTGATATATGGGATGAATGGGCATTGCTAGTCATGTTAATCCTGATATATATATGGAGAGATATATGTATTATACATAACTCTCTAGCAACTACAACAGGCTCATGGAACACTAAAACCGCTTATCATCTATCTTCGATCAATCCCAGGAATGGTTCATCTCACCTTGTCCTTCATAATTATCATACCTTAGTTTTTCATTCACAATGAGATATAGTTAAAACATTGGAGTCTCTCACATTTGATTATTTTATATAAAGTTGTTTTGTAAAACAATAAAATGTCATCTGACACTTATGTAACCCAAATAACACTTGCTAGCCAAGCATAAAATTAAACCCCTCCTTCGGACATAATATGGAAAACTTTTTAACTAGAGTATTAACATGAAAAAAAACTCCTCATGATTTTCTTTACCAAATTGTAATTTTACCGTCACCCGTGGCTGCGACCATAACCTTAGGAATTTCTAGATCTAAGGAATCAAAATTTGGTGCTCATGTCCATTGGTATTGGTGAGTGCCAATTGAGTCACCAAATAAAAAAACCATTATATATATCTAGCAAAGTTAGAAAAACATAATTTCCAGAGACATACAAACCAAAATGTTGAGCCCATAAAAGATATGAAAAACATGATATGTGTTCCTTGTTATAAGGAGAGTCATATCAAGCTTAAAATTGGCCCCAAATGACCATTTGTAGTCTCTTTGCCTCTCCTCTATGAGCCATGTTACCTTGTTTTGTACATTTAGGAGGATACTAAAACTGAAAATTTGGGTTTCATTTTGGCTCGCCGTTTCAACCCTGATAAATGAAATGCTTATCCACCTTTGCAAAGCTCTAGTATTTTTACTAGATAATTACCTGGAACCTATAGCTTAGGGGAAAACATTGTTCTTGGTAGTTTTGCAAAGGCATTTTGTAGGCCTCCAGTCACAGATTTACTAGCTCAAACTGGACCAATTACAACTGGTGGCTCTAGAAAATATGTCACCGTTTGAAAACCATTCTCTAGTTATTTGTCCCATTGACTCTGGTAAATTCTCCATATATAAGGGAACTTATAGGAATTCTTTTCGTTACGCAATTTACCATCGAACATTAGTTTTAGACGTCATTTTCTGAGCCCTTGAGCTAACTTTTGTTCATTTACAACTAGGTCAATTATGACCGATGGCCTCAGAAAATTGGCCACCAATCATAAACCGTTCACCAGTTCTGAATTCCATTAGTTCCTATGAATTCTTGGTGTATATGAGGACACCTAGAAACTTACCCGTATTATGTTTTCTCTCTGAAAGATAACGTTTGAAAGCAGTTTCTTCACCTCAGATCCTAAATTGAACATTTTTGCAACTGGTAGGAAAATGTAACAAAAAAGTTTTAGGATCCCCGTTGGGGTACCAAACCCCCATGGAAACTTGTTGACACTTGTAACTAACTTTTTGAAACTCTATCATATGACTTATTGTGTGAAATTGAAATTTTGGCAAAATAGTGGTTCTCTCTCTCCCTATCTCTTTCTCTCTCCTTGGTTAAAAAATGAAGTGAAATAAAATAAAATAAATATGTGTCTCTAACCCTCTTGATTCAAATTAAAATTATTGTTATTATGTAAATGGGAAACTAAATTTTTTAATTATTATAGATCTAGGTGGATTTCATGCTAGTGATTTATCAATGCTTTCATGCTCAAATGGTTTTAGAGGATGTAAGTAGGATGCTGAGATGACATGGTTGTAGCTCATTGTGTTTTATTGTAATTCAAGCATGTTAATGGAAAGAAATTTCTATGTTACGGTAAATACTTGTCATTGAAATTTGGTAATAGTTATTAGATGCTAGCTTTAGGGGTACTCTAGGAAATGCGCATTTACCTATAGGTGATATTTTGATTTATATTTACATCTTGTAAAAAGGGGGGTTGATATATATATATATGTATATATATATATATATATATATATATATATATATATATATATATATGTATGTATGTATGTATGTATGTATGTATGTATGTATGTATGTATGTTAAGTGATATTGTAGATGATAGTTCAACATTTTTCAAATTATTGAAAGGTTTATTAGTGAAGTTTTGTAATATTATTAAGATGCTAGTGTTTAAGGGGAAAGTTCATCTAAACATGGATGTCATTTGATTCCAAAATTTGTACTGCAAAAAGTTACATAAATGTGTTACATGAAATTGAAATTAATAGTTTATAGTGCAATTCCAATGTGCAATTGATGATTAAATAATTATCATGTTGTGTTTCTTACCTTAACATTTAATAAAGATATCTAAACGAAACAGTCCCCGCTAGTTTAAACTTCGTGTATTACTACCCTTCCTAGATAATTATTTATGGCATAGAAAACTAAAAACTTAGGAAGAAATAAAATCCTTACACTTAATAATAACTTGTAGATAAAATAAATAAGAACACAATTTTAAATTTTTTCTCATGGCTTTTATGCTTAGCGACATCATCGTGAACTCGACGGTTAGGAACGATATGGTCAAAGATTATCTAGAGTATGTGGTTCCCTTCCAGGATGAGTAATGTGTGTGTAGTAAGGAGAATGTTTTTTCTTAAGAAATTCATTCATGGGAACCAACATTAGAAATAGTGTTAAATTCTCTTGGACTGACATACTTGTAGAGTTGCAAAGATCGCCAACTAACCTTGGAAGTCACCTTTAGGAGTTGAGATCATAAATGAAATTGATACCCAACCCCATTTATCATTTAGGTTTTATGGTACAATACTAAGAGTTATTTGTGAGATTTAACAAAATTTTAGTGTATGATTAATTTCTGAAAACATAATAATAAGGTCATGGGTTTGAAGAAGGCTGAAATTTAGGTCATTCTCATATCGTGTTTATTCCATCTTGTGGTGAGTAAAAAGGATCCACATTGTCTAAAATCTAATGTGAATCTCAACCATTTAAAAAATGGATTATTCCATCTTGTCCTCCCACTTGTCCTATTTTGTAATGAATGTATGATTTGAAACCATGTAATCTTGTTCTAGACATGAACCCCTAGGGTATGGGAAAATATTTGCATGAACATAATAATGTCCCTATTAATAAATGGTTACACACCAAATTTTAAAAAGGTAATTAAATCAAATTGAATGAAACCTTTTTAAGATGAATGAAAATGATTCGATTGGATCTAATGTTTTAGTTAGCCACACAAGAGATTACTGAGTGTGAATTCCCTTTTAACCCCTCTCACTAGTGTGTCAACTTTCCAAGAAGTATAAAATTTACCTATAGTTACATGATGATTGTTGGAGATAAGGGTTTTCAATCTCTCTAGTTGTGGCCATAGTAAGGTGTGTAAAATTTATAATTGAATGTCTCCTTGTAGCACACATCTAATACTAAATTTTCAAGAAATCCAAACCTGATGGAGTGTGAAATCATACTCGTTAATACCTTGATGACTATGTAATTAAGTAAAGTAGATAGGATGCATAGTTGTAATAACGTTAAAATAAATAGACTAACCTTTGAGCTTGAATGCTAATATGAAATAGCATGTAATCTATATAATATTGAATCAATAAACATATTTTAGTTCATGAGAACCTCCTTTCTTACAACTAAGATAACTAGAAAATCTAATCGAACATGTAACTTGGAAAATGAATCCTTGTAACAAACACTGAAAGGATCATGTGTGTACACATATACATACCAAGAACTAGGATACATCATTCTTTTGTGATGAGGGAAAAAAGAAATTTTAGGTGCGATAACTACAGGTGAAATGTTAAATAAATTAAAGATAATGTTTTCTAGTTATAAAATAATTGATCAGTGATTTGTAAGAAAAAAAGGTCAATATCAAAATATGAATGTAATAAATATGTAAATTGGGAAAAAAAATTCATAGATGGTACCTATACTCGAGTCATAATGTAGTTGAATCATTATGTTGTGTCTTTTCATTTGGGAAAAGGTGGTATTGATGTGCATCATGTACTATTAATGTTATCTATATGGGATAAGGGTTTCGAAATCATCTCATGTGTTATGTTTTGTCCTAAGAGATACCTTGTGTTGTCATGTGGTGTTGTGTAATATGCAATGTAAGTCAAAAAAAATGTTATGGTATTTTTAGTGTTGTATTTGTGTGTGTTAATTGTAGGAATTACATTTTATATCAGAGTGGAGGTTCATGCTCTGGAACATCTAGGATGGATTGGAGTTGTGGTGATTCCGCGTGGTGGTGGTGGCCATTAGAAGAGTAATGTCATATATGTTGTTATGTGACCAATGTTGTAACTATGATATTATGAATGCACATGTTGTGCATGTCTTTTAGTGTGTATTTTTTACCATGTTGATGTGCTTCTGATGAGAGCATTCACTCTCTTTTTCATAGATTCAATGAGGATTACAGGTGTGATGTTCCGCTTTGGTGTGTGTGAAAAGAATGTTATTATGGATTTCAAAGTGTTGGAGTGACTTGTTATTTTATGATATGTAGGTGTGCTGATTTGTTGTATGACAAGATTGGTGTATAGTGAATTAGATTGTATCGTGATGTCACCATCATATTGTGGTTAATTGTGTATGTCACCATGTTATATTGTGATTGTGTATATGTTGTAATATTAGTCACTATGTACATCATATGTATAACTCAATATATAGCGTGTGATGTTCATGTCATGAATTTGCGATGTATCTTAACCCATAAAAGTAATGATTTTTTTCTACTTTGTATATATACCATGTGGAAGACATTATGGTTAATGTGTGTGAATCACCATTTTGTTAGTGATATAGTTATGTGTTATTTTGTGAAACTTACAATAGACAACCCTAAGCGGAGCAATCCTTAAGAGTGTATGTGTGGAGAGAGGAGGCGGGGACTAGTTTACATAATGTTGAGCCGAGTATGAGTGAGGAAGTGGAGTCTTATATAGACTAAAAACCCCCTTCTTTCTATTTAGTATACTTTGATATTTCTTAGTATATTGTGAATACGCACCACCTTAGTGTCAACTTATGCAAACTAACATCCCATGTTATCTCCTATTGGGTTGCCTATCGAGTAATGCTATGTTATTTTGACTATATTGAGTCTTGTGGAGTATGAGGGAATGAATCAGGTAGAGATTATGATATTTGTATTATTTGATATGTTATTTTATGAGTCGAGGCTCAATTTATGAGTGCTAGTAACTCGATGAGTACCCCTTTAGTGGTCGTATGAGGCCACAAAGTGATTGTAATGTGTTATTTATCTATACATATTTTATTTGTAAATTGATCATTTTCTCTCTTTTTTTTAGAACCAATAGTTTTCTTAATTGACGTGTTCTTATATTTTGGGCATTTTATTGGTTGTGGCACTAACATGTGGATTTTTGCACTAACTATGGCTATTAAGCCATTTTTTAAGCTTAGTTTTAAATTTATGTATCAAGTTTTAATTTTTATACAGTGTAGCCCAAGGCTGGATAGTTTTTTCCACTTGGCATTTGAAACAGATAGGGTAATGGGATTCACCATGGAGTGGTTGAATCTATGGACCCACTTCTTTGTATGGGGGTACAACCGAAGGATTACAGATAACTAGCGGGTTGTTAAACTATGAGTTATTATGTAACTTAGGTTAGGGGTGTCTAAAATCTATTTGCCTAGGGCCATAGGGTGAATGACCTATTTAAGGAGGCATAAGAGACTTGAGGGAGGCATAAGAGACTTGAGGGAGATATAAGAAACTTGAGAGAGGCATAAGAGACTTGTGTGTGTGTGTGTGATTAGTATACTTGGAGTGCTTTTTTTTTATGTTTATGATTACTTGGGAGACATGTATTTTTTTTTTATGCTTCAGGAGGTATATGGAGTTGTTGTGTGATGGTTTAGGATGTGTATGGTGTTATTATTATGATTTATGTGTACTCATGTGGGTTTGGTTGTGTTTTGTAATGTTGCAAATTGATGTTCCTCATTGAGGGTATGTTTTTAATTCCATTTTTAGTACTATGTGGCTATAGTTATAGTCCTAAGTTGTGTGAAACCTTTATATGTGTACCTATTGGGAATTCCATGTTGTATTAGTCTACTAATGTTATGGGTACTATTGTGTCAGGTGCATGTGTGATAAGTATTATGTTATGAGGGCTAGGTATGTTATTTCCATGGTTCTGTTGAGTTCTTGTGATGTGACATAGTTGTAAAAGTACATATCATGATGTCTTACGGACTATTTGTGTTGTGTTCAGGCTTGGTATGGTATTTTGATGTCAGTTTCTTTTGGGCACCCATAAAAATAAATAAACTGAAATCTTAAAACAATGAAATATTAAGAGATTGAGATTAAAAAGCACTATAAAGGAAAATATTAACTAAGTAATAAGGTAAACTAGAATTGTCAATCTTCATATAAATTTAAGATTTTATGAAATTGTTAAACTTCCTTGACTTCCCTATGGTCGTGTTGTAATGAAAAATATATTATCCCTCGACGGAACTTGTCGTCATTAGCTTCCTTTATTGTTTATCAATTTTTCTACCTTTTGTGTTATGTCGCATCAAGGATGATGCTTTTGTAAAGGGGAGGAGATGTAGTGCCCCATGAATTAATAAAAAATTAAAAAAATAAAAATTAAAAAAAGGGATAATGGCAAGTGGTGGTAAAGAGGCAGTTGGAAATTTTAATGGTGGAAAGAGTGGAAGATGGCATGTTACAGTGGCCTAACAGGGCATGGCTGCCCAAAAGGACACTTTCCAACTTGTCTGTTTTCCTTGCTAAATAATACAAGCACTTTATTTGAGATCTTTAGGCTTTGAAAATAGTAAAACCAAGTTAACATTCTAAATTTAGCAGAAAATGGATAGTTCTAGTAATTAGGACATGTGAGATGGAGATTTGTGGTGGATGGCATTGGCAGTGGTGTTGTTCAATGTTTGTCCAAATGAAATAATGAGACCACTTCTTCAGGAAGACGTTGATGGAGGTGTACAAAAGACATGGTTTTCCCTCATGAGATAGTTACATTGATTCATGTATGAAAAAAACAGGTCTCCAACGTGCTTAGTTTCTTTCCTGTGAACTTCAGACATGTGCCAAAATATGAGCTCTATAATAGGGTATGGACGTCCAACCAATCATAAAAGATAGAGGAAAGTTTTCCAAGTGTTGTGGTTGTAAGCGTTTTGATAGATATGTATGCAAATGTGGAAGCATGCGCTTGGCATGTGAACTATTTCGACTAAATTCCTAAAGAAATGTGGCTTGAAATACAATGATTGTAGGAAACTAAAGCATAATGGAGAAGGTACATGAATTTTCAGATGTTGTAGTTACAATAGCCCTATTAAGGCATTATCCTATTGCTGGCCTGAAGAACTGCAGTCATATTTTGATGGTATTCTAGAATCCTATCTATTCCTTTTGTTACCCTTACCTCAAGATATGTGTTCTCAGTTTGAGATTTTTCCTCTACCTCAACATATTGCATTAAGAGATGTGAGGTTTTGTATTACCGTGAGACAACCCAGATTTGGCAGAACCTAGCTTGTCATACATTCTGTTGGTGAAAGGTTTGGTGTGCTTGTGCTCAACTCAGTGTGTGACTTGTTAGCTCATCTCAGTTCTTGCATTAATCATGCATCACCTCATAGTTTATCTTGGCTTGGTGTTTAGTGGTTTAGCTCATTGGTTTTCTTGACCATCTCCATTGTATTACTTTGCCCACCTCGGGTTTGTTTTTCTTTAGCTCAAGTTTTCTCATGAGATCGTGGTGTATGTGACACAATTGGTTATTATATTTGTTAATTCCAAGCTCTACATTGTGTTTTAACTCAAATGGATCAGATCTGGATCAAACACCTAATGATTCTTACCAGCTTAGTTGATTTGATTTGAGAGCTTGACATATGGGTTAAATGTGTATTGCTAGTCGTGTTAAGACTGAGCTACATATGGAGGAATATTTGTATTTTTCTCTACAAACTACAACCAAGTCATGAAGCATAACAAAATTCTTATCTTCTATCGTCGATCAATTCCAGGCATGGTTCAACTCACCTTGTCCTTCATAATTCTCGTACCTTAGTTTTTCATTCGCAACGAAATAAATTTAAAACCTCGAAGTATCTCACATTTGATTATTTTATATAAACTTGTTTTGAAAAACAATTGAATTCCATCTAGCAGTTATGTAAATGAAATAAAACTTGGTATCCAAGCATAAAATTAAACCTCTCCTTCAGACACAATTTGGAAAACTTGATAACCAGAATATTAGTAGGAAATAATAAAACTCCTCCTTATAATTTTCATTATTGACTTATAATTTGATCATCACCCATGGTTGCGACCATAACCTTAGGAATTTCTAGACCTAGGGTATCAAAATTTGGTGCTTGATTCCATTGGTATTGGCGAGTGCCAGTTGAGTTACCAACTAAAATAACCATTTTGTCTACCTATAAAAGTTAGAAAAACACAATTTCAAGAGATGTAAAAAACAACATGGTGAGCGCATAAAAGAGATGAAAAACATCAAATGTGTTCCTTGTTATGAGGAGAGTCATATCGAGCTTTAGAATAACCCCAAATGATCATTCGTACTTTCTTCACTGATACTCTAGGAGCCCTATTACCTTGTACTACACTTTTAGGAGGTTGTTAAAACTGAAAAGTTGGGTTTCATTTTGGCTCGCCGTTTGAACCCTGAGAAATGAAATTCTTATCAGCCTTCATAAACCTCTAGTATTTTTACTAGAAAATTACCTAGAACCTCCAATTTGGGGATAAATGCTCTTCTTGATAGTTTAGAAAAGGAATTTTTTAGGCCTCTGGTCATAGTTTGAATAGTTCAAATTGGACCAATTATGACCAATGGCTCTAGAAAACCTATCACTGTTTGAAAATTGTTTGTGAGTTCTCAGTCCCGTCAACTCTAGGAATTTCTCCATATATAGGGGAACTTGTACTAATTTTCTCTTTGTGTGTTATTCCATTGAACGTTTGTTTTGGACATGGTTTTCGAAGCCCTCAAGATAACTTTTGATCATTTAAAACTAGGTCAATTACAACCGATGGCCTTGGAAAACTCACCGCCAATTGTAAACCATTCACCAGTTCTGAATTCTTCCAGTTCCTGTAAATTCTTGGTGTATAGGAGGACATGCATAAACTTACCTGTGGTATTTTTTCTCTCCTAAAGACAACATTTGAAAGCGGTTTCCTAGCCTTTGAGCCTAAATTGAATGTTTTTGCAACTAGCAGGAAAACGTAAAAAAGAGAGTTGTACGACCCCCATTGGGTTATTAAACCCCCTGGAAAATTTTTAGCACTTGTAACTAACTATTTGAAAATACATCATGTGACTTGTGTGAAATTTAACTTTTGGCAAAATAGTGGTTCTCTCTCCCCTATCACTTTCTATCTCCCCTACCAAATGAAATGAAATAAATATGTCTCTCTAACCCTCTTCTTTTGAATGCAAATTATTGTTATTATCTAAATGTGAAACTAAAAATATTAATAATGATAGATCTACATAGACGCCATGCCAAGAATTTATCGTTGATTTCATGCCCACATGGTTTTGAAGGATGCTAGTAGGATGGAGAAATGACATGGTTGTAACTCATTGTGTATTATTGTAATTCATGTATGTTAATGGAAAGAAAAATTTATGTCTTGCTATATTTTTTTTATTATTGGTAAATAGTTTTTTGAAAGGGACTATACCCTTGTATACAAAGAGGGCCTAGAAGCCAGAATAGGAATGAAAAACATTACAAGAAGGATCAAGATCCAGATAAGACAAAAAAACTCAAGGTAACCAAAGAGAAGCTACCCCAAAACATCAAACCAGTTCGAACACTACAAAAGAGAAGCCAAAAAACAACAAAAAACACAAAGGAAGGCAACAAGAGCAGCGCAGATCCACAATTACTTCTTGGTGGCTTTGTCAATTCTGGATTTAATAGTCTACCAAGAGGTGAACATAGCCAATGTCATCATATGAGTAGAGTCAGAAATATCCAGCTGTTGAATGGTCTGTTTGCTTTCCTTTTCTGTGCCCCAAAGAGTTTCTGGTATTCCACTGAGATTAGAAATGCTGCAGACATGCTGCTCAATAAATTCTTTGATTGCACTAAATATAGCCATATTATGGTCATGACGAGTCTTGGCTTTCCCTAGATAGTTGTCCAGGGAGTTCAGTTTTTTGTAGATATCCTCAACTTGTTTATTTTCAATATCAACCTCCTCCTCCTTCTTCCTCTTACCTTTTTACTTAGCCAAGTTTTTAACTTCTTCTTTCAACATCAACATGTCTGCTTCTAAGCCTTCCAGCCTTTTTGTATAGCTCTCAGTGTGTGCCTCCTATGAACCAATGCTGCTAATATGAAGGATATTATGAGCAACCTTCAATTCCTAAGGAACATTCCCCGAAACAGGGGTATCCAGGTTCAGACTTTTAGAAGACCTAGTTATAGGTCTGGTCGAAGTGGAGGTGAAGGGGGTGGGACCAAAGGTGGGGGGGATGACAGGGGCAGACGAGAAGGAAGGCAAAGGGGTAGTAGCAGTGGTGATGGGGGTAGAAGGAGAAGAGATGGGGGTAGCTGCAGTGGTGAGGGGGAAAGATGGAACAGAGATGGGGGAAGTTGGAATGCCAAGAAACTTAAGAAGACAAAGTTTATGCAACAAGAAAATGAGACCTTGATGTAGAGGGACCACACGAGTATGCTTTTGGAACTCCAAAATGGAGCGCTCAAGAGAATTATGTAGATAATGAGGGAAACATACCGTGAAACTTCTACGGAAGTGATTAAGGAACACAAGATGTTTTGAGGGCACTGTGATGAATCTCCCCTCCAAAGAGATGTATCGCACCATCATAAAGGTGACCTCGTCAAAAGGTGGAGGGATAGAGATGACTTGCAAACCTACCATGATGAAGACCAATTTCTCATTACCCTCAACAAATTTTCTCTCCTCAGCAGCCCTGTCAATCCTTTTATTAAAAAAATGGTATCCATCCATTCCAAGGCCTGTTGCTTCGGCTATTAACTCTTCATTGATCAAATTTTTTTATCCTCCATATTCAAATTTGCGATCCTTCCAATCCTTCACAAATTGCATGGAAATGCTTTGGGCGTGACCCTGTATCTTCTCAATAAAATTTGTGATGCCTCCCTAGTTGAGAAGATTCCAAAGCTCTTCATTATTCTTCCACTTTGGGTCCTCGCTGGGCTCGATCTGAAAAGGGGATCCTCCCATTTTCACCATGCTTAAGTGATTGAAAGTATAATCTTCAAAATTCCTATGAGGAATTATATAATAGACATAGTTTCCAATCCGCCTTTCTCTATTTTTTCTCACGTGATGGGAATGATGAATAGTGTAGTCGTTGCTATTATAACATTTCCCACGAATGCCTGTGTAAATTTTGTTATGTACCTGGGAAATCCCGCATGTGTGAACTTCATCCCCCTTATAAACCCACTCCAGATCATTATCAACCTTACTATGGACTTGGAAATCCGTAAAAACCTATTTAAAAGCTGTGATATGCATGATATTTCCCACATGTGTGGCTTTAATCTTCATATAAATCCTCTTTAAGTCATCATTATGCTTTCTATATCATTGATTGGCCGTCAAGATATGCTTGAGTGTTGTTTTAAACTTATCAACACGTGTGAAAGTCTTATTCTTAAAGACCCACTCCAAATGCTCATTTATCTTACCCCGAATTTGCATGCTCATAAGTATCTGCTTGGATGTTGTTTTGAATCTGCTCAGGAATTTGATCACTATTATCCCAAATAATGCGATTAACATTTATGCCATAGTTACCCAATGCATCTGCCACCTTGTTACCCTCCCAGTAAGTATGCTTGATCCGAATATTATTGAAGGTTTGGGAAATACTTATGGACTCCAAGATGAAGTCCTTGATGTTCCAAATTTGAGGCGAACATTGATTAAGATGATTAATGATATTAAGTGAGTCTCCTTCTAGAATGATATTTTGGATATTATGAGTCTGAGAAATTCTAAGGCCCCATAAAGTGGATAATGCTTCAACAAGATGATTAATTTATACTCCCATTTTACCAGCATAAGCAAGAACCAAACTGCTTTTATGATCCCGGATCACTCCTCCCCCAACTGCAATTCCAGGGTTACCCTTAGGGGCCCCATCAAAGTTCAACTTATACTAGTTGAGATCAGGAGGATGCCAATGTATCAAAGATCTATCAATAGTATTACCGGAATTATTTTGGATGTTGTCAACACCAATCTGCCATTGCGACAAGATATGATCTTCATTTTCGGGATAACTCTTGTTCTTGGGGGGTTTAAATCTAGAAATATTCTCTTTAATAGCATTAGAAATTTTTGCAATACTGAGCTTATAATTCTGCTTACTATTTCTAAAGATGATATCATTTCTGTCTTTCCATATCCTCTAAATAATATGAGGCATTACCAAATTCTAGAGCCTTCTCACAACACAATGTTTATAGGGTGGGCTCCATTGGGTCCAGAGTTGACTGAAGTCCTTCGGAACCACCCAAGAAGCTTTAAAATTAGAGAGGGCAAAACTCCACATTTTGGTAGCATATTCACAATGGATAAACAAATGATTGATATCCTTAGAGTCTCTTTTACATAGATGACATCTATTAGGCATTATGAAACCTTTTCTTATCAGGTTGTCAGTGGTAAGAATTTTTCCCCTGAGAACAAGCCAAAAGAAAAAGTTAATTTTAGGTACTAGCTTAGCCATCCACATTCTACTCCATTTAACCTCAATTTGACTATTGCCGAAGAAAATATTATAACCATTTTTAATAGAGTAGTCCCCATCAATAGAATTGTTCCAGACCAATTCATCCTTAACTTCCAACTGACTTAAGGGGATAAGGTCCAACTGATCTTGCAGGGAGCAAATAGTTTGGATCAGATCATCTCTATCCACAGAAAATGTTTTCCATTTCTTTTTGTTACCATTTCTTTTAATATAATCCTTGATTCTAATGCCATACTTGCTTTCAAGACTATCTTTGACTACACCAAATCTGTCCATAAGGCTGCAATTAAACTAGTTATCGTCCCAGAATTTTATATCACAACCATCTCCCACTTTCCATTTACTTCCTTGTTTGATGAAATTTCTGCTCTTCACTAAATTATTCCAAAAAAATGGAACCATAAGGAAGATGCTCATCTTGAAGAAAAGAAAATATTGCTTTTTGATTAAGGTATTTAGCCTTAATTAATTCTATCCAGGGTTGTTTCTTAGAAATCATTCTCCATCCCATTTTCACATTAAGAGCCTCATTCATTTTCTTTATGTCTTTTATGCCTAGGCCCCCTATAGATTTTGGAGTACAAACCTTATCCCAAGCAACTAAGCGATATTTAAACTTCTCCTCCATGCCCTGTCATAAGAAGTTTTTCTGAATCCTCTCAATTCTTTCTCTGAAGATAGAAGGGATCTTATATAGAGACATGATATAGATAGGTAGATTTTGAAGAGTTCTTTTTATGAGCAGGCACTAACCAGCACTAGATAGAATGGCTCCTTCCCATCCGGCCATTTTTTTTTTGAAATCTCGCCAACAGATCATTCCACACCTTGGTAGAAACTTTTTTAGTGCCAAGAGGGAGCCCTAAGTAAGTGGTTGGAAATGCACTTATTTTATTGCCCAGAATTTTTGCAATTTTAAGTTTGTCTTTCCTCAAGAGTGTTGAAGAAGAAAATGGAGCTTTTATCATAATTGATCTCTTGCCCGGAAGTAGATTTGTAAAGTTGTAGAATAGCCTTGGTAGCCTTAGCTTTAAGGACATATGACATTAAAAGAAGGATTGTATCATCCACAAATTGCTGATGAGAAGTTGCTTGGCTGATGGAAGTGGGCTTTGAACCTTTCAGAAGACAATCAATAACTACTTTACCAATTGTTCTACTAAGACTATCTGCCATAAGAATGAAGAGCAGGGGGGATATGGGGTCTCCTTGTCTTAGCCCTCTGCTACTTGTGAAAAAACCCACCAGCTCACCATTAACCACCACTGAGAATCTAACCGTAGAGATGCAAGCCTTAATAATTTTTCTGAATTTAGCAGGAAAACAAAATTTAATTAAAACTTTATCTAGAAAAACCCAAGAGACCTTGTCAAAGGATTTATTCATATCAAGCTTAAGGACCTTGTCTTGCTATGTTACAGTAAAGACTTGTCATTAAAATTTGATAATATGTATGAGATACTAGCTTTAGGGGTGTTCTGGGAAATGTGCATTTAACTATAGGTGATCTTTTGATTCATATGTGTGTGTGTGTGTGTGTGTGTGTGTGTGTGTGCGTTAAATGATATTATAGAATCTAGTTCAACATTTTGTGAAGTATTAAAAGATTTATTAGTGAAGTTTTGTAATATTTTGAAGATGTTAGTGTTTAAGGGAAAAGTTCATCTAAACATGGGTGTCATTTGATTCTAAAATTTGTACTATAAAAATTTAGATAAATATGTTACATGAAATTGAAATTAATAGCTTATAGTGAAAATCCAGTGTGCAATTGATGATTAAATAATTGGCATGTTATGTTTTTGACCTCAAAATGTAATAAAGAGATCTAAACAAAATAATCCATCCTAGTTTAAACTTCATGTATAACTACCCTTCCTATGTCATTCTTTGTGGCATATAAAACTAAAACCTTATGATGAACTAAAATCCTTACGCTTGATAACACCTTCTAGATTAAATAAATAAGATCACAAGCTTGAATTTATCATCATAGCTTGTATGCTTAGTGACATCGTCACGAACCCAGCAGTTAGGAACGACATGGTAAAACTTTATCTAGAATATGTTTTCCCTTCCAGGATGAGTAATCGTGTGTGTAGTAAGGAGAATGTGTTCTCTTAAGGTAGTACTCCATGGGAACCAACATTAAATGTAGTGTAAAATACTCTTGGACCGACATACTTGTAGAGTGGTGAAGATCACAAACTAACCTTGGAAGTCACCTTTAAGAGTTGGGATCAGACATGAACTTGATACCCAACCCCATTAATAATTTGGGTTTTATGGTACAATACTCAGAGTTATTTGTGAAACTTAACAACATTTTAGTGTATAATTAGTTTGTGAAAACGTAATCAAAAGGTGGATTTTTTAGAGAAGGTTGAAATTTAGGTCATTCTCATATCATGTTTAAAACATCTTGTGGTGAATAAAAATGATCCACGTCGTGAAAACTCTAATGTGAACCTCAACCCTTTAAATGATGTACTATTCCATCTTTGTCCTCCCACTTGTCCTATTTTGTAATGAATATATGATGTGAAACCCTGTAACCTTATTCTGGACATGAAATCCTAGGGCAAGGGCTAGTAGTCTCATGAGCATACCAATGCCCCTATTAATAAATGGTTACACAATATATTTCAAAATTTTAATTACATCAAATTGAATGAAACCTTTTTAAGATGAATGATAATTATTCAAGTGGATTTGATGTTTCAGTAAGCCACACAAGATAATACTGAGTATGAATTCCCTTTTAACCCATCTCAACTAGTGTGTCAGCTTGCCAAGAAGTATTGAATGTACCTAGAGTTACATGATGATTATTGGAAGTAAGGGTGTTCAATCACTCTAGTTTTGGCAATAGTAATGTGTGTAAAATTTATAATTGAATTTATCATTGTAACACACATCTAATACTTAATTTTCCAATAATCCAAACCTGGTGGAGGGTGAAATTATACTCGTTAGTACCTTGATGACTAATCATTTAATTTAAGTAGATGGGATACATGGTTAGTTGTAATAACGTAAAATTAAATATAATAACCTTATAGCTTGAATGCTAATATGAAAGAACACGTAATCTATCTACTCTTGAATCAATAATCTTCCATTGCTTCATGAGAACCTCCCTTCTTACACGTACGATAAATGGTAAATCCAATCAAACATGCAACTTGGAAAATGAATCCTTGGAACAAACACTAAAAGGATCATTTGTGCACGTATATTTGCATACCAACAACCAACATACATCATTCTTGTGTGATGAGGGAAACAAGCAAAATTAGGTGAAATAACTACATGAGAAATGTTAAACAAAGTAAAGATAATGCAATCTAGTTATAAAATAATTGATAAGTTATTTCTAAGAAAAAAGGTCAATATCAAAATATGAATGTAATAAATATGTAAACTGGTAAAGTTTTGTCATGGATGGTGCCTATATGGAAGTCATAATGTAGTTGAATCATTGTGTTGTGCCTTGTCATTTGGGAAATGTTAGCCGTGATGTGCATCATGTAATATTCATGTTATCTATATGGGATAAGGGTTGTGCAAGAATCTCATGTGTTATGTGTTTTCATAAGAGATACCTTGCATTGTCATGTGGTGTCATGTAAATAGAAATGTAATTCAAAAAACAAATTGTTGTGGTATTTTTAGTGTTGTATTTTTGTGTGTTAATTTTGGAAGTTACATTTTGAGGGGACCAGAAAAAACCCGTACAAAGGAGAAAAATATATAGCAATTAGAAATCCTAAAGATAGCCTCTACTAGTGACTTACAATTATACCGTACCAAGCCAGGTTCTAACCGACCAATAGTAAAGATACACGTGACCCTAAAATGAATCAAGACCATTTATAAGCCACCCGATCGGAATGTTTGGGTTCGACCACCATCCACCCACATCCTGTGGCACCTAAGGCAGCGCTATCTGAGCACATGTCAAGGTCCACCACAAATCTATTGTGCGAGTCTGTCAACAATTTTAGTGACAATGAACAATTTTTTATCATTTTTTTCTTTTAAAAAAGTGTTGATTGGATGGTTTTCTCATCTTTATTATTTAGTATTTATCTAATTAAAATATTGATATTTGATATTGACAAGGCCCCGAATATTATATTACTTAGTGACAATGAACAATTTTTGTACCAATATTTATTTCTTTTGAAAAAGTGTTGATTGCATAGTTTGATCATATCGATTATTTGGTATTTCTCTAATTAAAATATTGATATCTATTTTATTATGTTACTGGATTCACATTAACACTTCCTCAATTCAAAATTTGTATACAAATAGTTGTAAATTACTTTTTTTAGTGTAAATATTAATCAATTTTATATTTTTTATTAATGTATATTAAAAAAATTTAAAATAAAAGTCAATTACTTTTGAGACTGTAATAGTCATATGTATATATATTAATATAGAAATTGACGGTGGTCTTTTGAAGCTATAGTTTGAAAGAGAAAAATATTAGCAAATATAGGTGTCAATGACTTAAATTGGGGACCTTATGTAGAGCCTCTTATTCTAAAATTTGACGTAATAAGCATTTAAAATATACACATCAACTTAAAATCATTTCCTTATGATTGTACTAGTTTTACTTTTTATATTTGAAAGGTTTCTTGTTCATGAGACGTGGGTGTTCCAGAATTTTTTACGCACTACATTTTCTCTACACAGCAAGCCACCCCATCAAGGAATCGAATTTACTTTAGCAATGTTAGATTTGGACTAGGTTTTTCTTCCTTAAAAATCTATTTTAAACACCTCTCTTAGTGGCTCCTCGTTAGAATTATCGACTATCATTACAACCACCTAATTCCAAAAAAAATCATACATCCTCTTGAAAATTGTTTCTATTTGTTTAGGGATATACAAGACCTTCTCCTTTGGATATAAAGGGGGAGGGAAACCATTTCATTTTGATATTTTGTATTGTTGCATTCGTAAATGTTCCTAGGCAGGTTTTTAGTTGTTCTCCACCTCAACAAAACCATAAAGTAGGAAATAACATTAAATAACATGTGCTCGATAACCTGAGAGGACAAGAGAGGGAGGTATTTGATCCACGTCCAAAAATGGTTGGAGATAGTCCTTTTCCTATGAATTCGTACAACCCTCACTGCTGTAGAATAGTATTTCCATAAAAAAGATTGTATTTTGAAAACAATATTTGTTTGAAAAGATGTAGCTCCGTCATTCTCATCTGTAACTCTATCCCACACCTAAATATGGAGTGCTTACCTATAATCAATGAAAGACGACACTACCAATAAATTCCTTTGTCCCTTCTTTGGGAGGAATATTTCATCATATTTCTTAGCGAGGTCACTGGGATTGTGATGATTCAAATCATCCCCAACTTGGAGCCAGTTACCGAAAACATCGACCTCTTGGGAACACAACATTATATTTAGTTTCTTGGGTCTTAGTTTTGATATAAATATGGCTCCAACCTCCACAAGGAACAAGAAGACCAACCTCTTAAACAAATCCACCCCATAAACAAAACAATACTTATGCATTTCACATCATGGAACTGTTGGCAGAAACAGATAGAGAGTAGATCGATTAATATGGACCTTTTTTTGTAACAATTAAATATTCAATTGCATATCTAGGATGTTAAGATTTCAAAGGAATTCCATATACAACGTCATATTGTTCGACATTTGAGTTTAGCATTGTTTCTACTTTGTATTTTCGCTACCCCCACACTTACCCACCCTCTAACCCTTTTATCTTCACCCCTCTTCCTCTCTCAATGTTTCTCTCCTTCCAATATGAATCTTTCAAAAAATTCCCTTCGGCATTTCCATCGTACAGTTCACGTATGATTGCTAGTTTAATTATTTTCAAGAGACTGAACCAAAAAAGCATAATTCAAAAAACTTATTACATATATGAGTTAAAACTTGTGGTTCAACGCATAATTTGTCAATTGTTTTTACAAAAAATAATATGAAAATTATATCAATGTGTAATTTTTCAATTTTTGTTATGTATAATAATACAAATATTAATCAAAGTATTACGTTTTTTTTAGGAATCCATTAATTATTTGTTGGAAAATGCTCAAAATTGTTTCGATAAAACGTAAATGGAATGTACAAGTCTAGAGTGAGCACTTTCTACAACATGAACATCCATGAAATGAGGTTGCATATTTGATAAATTATTAATACTATATAAAAATGAAGTTGTTGATATTCATTTATCTGGATTCATGAATAGCAAACTATAATAAAATCATGTCTCTAGGTTGAGACAATTTAAGTGTTCATGCCATGACGAGGTGTCCATATGATTATTGCATACTTTCAAAGTAAACCATAATGAAAAATTCCCAAGAAGACCAGTGAAGATACATATGATCACGCCTTCACATGTTCAACAAAAATGCCTCTATATAACATTTAGCTATTTAGCCATGAAAAATATGTTAATAATAAAAGATAGAAATAAAAATAAAATGTTATCCATGTTATATTTACATTGATTCATAGTTGTATGTATTTAATCTTCTAATCAATAGTCTAAATACTCAACCATGGTATCGAATATTTTGTAAGATGTTAGATTCTACATGTCAAATTCTCAATGTTATAATACTTGATCTCTGGTATCATTAGGCTTTTATGAGGATAGAAATTTCTTTGACCAAATTTTTTTCGCATGTCCTTGAATGGTCGCTTGCATGATTTTAATAGTAATTAAGTTAAGATTATAAAGTCTTAAAGATGATGGATAGTGATTCGCAAACATCCTAAATTCAATCTATTTTAGTAAATGATAGAGAACGATCAATACATATCGATGATAAAGACATTTTGATGGGCTAAAAAAATTCAATAAGCCAATGAAGGTAGAATTTGATAATAAAATAGACCTCAAAATTTCCATGTAGCCTATCTTGAGGCAGCCTATGCTTGTGATTTAGATATATTGTATAGTTGTGCATTAATAAATGTAGATTCATAGTTGTATGCCATTTTTAAAACTGTGAGGAAAGATTATGGAGAAGCAAATTATACAAGATACGGATGGGAGTGCTGGCTGCGACGGTCTCGGTGCAGTTGCAGTAGTTGGTGCTAGCGGTGGATTGGTCTTGAATGACTAGGGTATTGGTTCAATTTGACGGGAGGAGCCCATTTTAAATTCTAAAAATGAGAAGCGGAGGTAGTATCATCATTTGTCCCTTGCAGCATCTTGAATGATGGGGAAAATGATAGGTACAGTTTCATGAAGGATTTCTGTGGCTGGTTGGGTGATCGGTCATATTGAACGAATTCTGGAAGTTAACCTTGTGTTTGATTGAGATGGATGGGGGTAGTTGCACTATGGTCCATAAAAAAAATCGGTGCATTCCATGCGTGTGACGCCCAACTGTTCTCGGAGGACCACTGACGTTGGGAACTGATTATTGCCGGGTTAAACTTTTTTAACCCGGTGTTACCTTTTTCATCTTTTGGCCTAGCTTTTTCTTTTCTTTCTGGTCTGTCTTTATCTCTTTCGGCCGTTGGTAGAGGCCTAGTCTTGGTTTCTTCATTGTTGTATCTTTTCTCTGTTTTGTATTGCTGGGCTTTTACAGTTCCCTTAAAACTGAATAATTACCTAATCTAACAAAATAATGAATTTCCTTAAATATAATATGGTTTAAAAAGTAAAACCAATGTTTACCATGACACATAAAATTATTAATTTCGTGTAATATCTAAAAGTGAAATTCGAGTATAGATATTTTTTTAATTTAAGGGTAAAAGGTTTTCTGACTAGGGCCCTACCTAGTTACAAGAGGCCAAAGCTGAGATAAGCAAGAAAACACCGAAAAAATGAAACTCAGACGTGAAGCCAAGCTGGGAGAAAAAAATGACCGAAACACAAATAGAATACAACAAGAACACACCCCAAAAGTGGGCAAGAAACAAAACCTGCTTCATTTTATATTTTCTATGACGAACCAAGTTCCATCCATCATCTTCAACACGGTTAGCATGATCCTCCCATATACCAAAAATCTCTCTAAAGTAATCTTGATACCAAGGACCTTCGCACACTTGCTAGATCTATAGATCTATAGGGAGCTAGGGTCGAGTGGAAAGAGAGACAGATTTTTATTATACCTCTTGACTATATTTTCATGTTCCAAACCCAAGACCAATTCCAATTTCCCTTTAGAGAAAATCTCTTCATCTACATCGTTTTTCCATCTCAATTCTTCAAAAGACTCTTCAAATGGGGTCATCTAATTCGATACCTAGTTTAAAGGGAAGCCCTATTCAAATGTCTCCACCGTTAGTTCTTATTTTTTATTCTTCAATATTCTTAGATTGAACACTCTTGAATCTAAGGGGGAGTCACATACTTAATGTAGGGGGGGTTAGACCAAAGGAAAATAGAAGCTAGAAGTTGCTTCCCTAGAACCACGTTTACACACATTGTAGCACGTACCTGTCTAGCTTCGGCTTTCGTTGTTGAATCTACATCCAAGATACAACCTAGTGCTTTGGATATGCCTAGGAGCACGACTTTTCCAAAAATCCAGGGGAAATGTAGGCATCTTGACCCAAATAAGCAGGGAATTAGGAACAATATCTAGCTGAGCCATACAAGGGATCCATCTAGACATGTTCAAAATAGTCCTTCCATAAAACAAAGGCCCCCTATATGGGCTTTGAGTAAGTTAGTATCATACCCAAACTTGAACATAAAAGCTTCATCAGATAGGGCAAAAAATAAAAAAACAACCCAATAGTTGTCATTTTCTTTTGTGTAATAGATTCTCTATCGGGCCTATGCCAACAAATCTACCAACAACATAAAAACCCATCCATTTATATGCTTTATCGATCAAATCAAATGGAAAAACCAAAGCACGGCCAACACTATCCTATAAATGGTCAAAGCCTTCATTATCATGGTCATCGTAGCCTCACTCAGTCCAAGAGGGAGACTTGAACGCACCTACAACCGGATTAGTAGCCTCCAACTAAATTTTTCGAAATCCCACCCAGGGTTTTCAACACCCCACTCCCGATCCTTCAAACTATTTATATTTTCAAATTAATTATTATTATTACTTAAAATTTCATCAACTAGTGCAACATAAATTTTTGATGTTGGGCCGAAATATTTTTGATGTTTAGGAGTAAAGATATTTTTCCAAAAGGAATATTGTAAGGTTTTGACACGACCTTATAGACCTATTTTGTAAAATTGGATGGCTCGGGCGCTTTTGAATCAGACGACCCAAAAAACACAACCGAAACACATGTTAAATTTTACTCCCGTTTATACATTTTGTCATTTTTTAACTGTAGAAAAATAGTCAAATTATTAATGCTTGAGGGACATTTTTTGGGCACGTCCACATCACCAATATTTGAATAACCCTAAACAATATAAAACTCTATTACAATATTATTAAATAATTTGAAGAAGGAAAAAATTATTTTGCGTGTCCTATATAAAATACTATTTGATATTTATTATGCAGAATGTGTGTTCCATTTTTAGCTGATAGGCCTTCCTAGAGTCAAATTTCTGTTTAACTTCTAGTTTTTTCATCATCGATATCCTCTTAATAATTATTTTTATTGCCTCATTGGCTCATTTTATTGATGCTGACTGATTTGTTCAATTTTTCATTGCTGTTCCTAAATAACTCCACTGTGTTTTCCGATTACATAGTAGTGTCAATAACGTGGAGCCATTTTAGTGGAGGGTGGGACCTCACATTTTGGGATATTACTTTGACAAAAAAAAGTATGCCACGTCCATATTTGCTTTTGAAAAATTTAAAAGAAACATCCACAAGGTGCGGAAGAAATGTAGAATGTTCCATAGAAACATGTCACGTAATCTCAAATTTAAGCCAATTAGTTTTATTAAAAACATGCAACCCTTATTTAATGTTTGATGTTAGCTCCCGTCTCCAATGCAGAGGTTTCACAAACAACAGACTGGTGAAAACACATGCCATGCACCGCGTCAGAAATGGAAACATCAAAATTTACATGTACTTTCAGTTTGATTTATTTCATTTTAGAATGGATTCCTTTTCTATATGCCTCTCCTTCGTTGTCGATTTCCTACTTAAGGCACATGAGAGGAGTTTCTTTTGTTGTGTGTGATATGATTGTGTGGTCATGCTGTTAATAGTGTTGGTGCTGGTGTTGTTGTTGTTTCTGGTTGAAATTGCTTGTGCTGCTTCAACAGTAAGCTCCTTCGATTCTTAGCTATTGAAATCCAATACTCTGTGTCTTATGTAATTTTTCTATGGAAAATTGTGTGTTTCAGATTCATTTTTTTAATTTATAATAAAATTTAAACTTTGTAATTTGTCTATGGAAAACTGTGTGCGCCAGATTCATTTTTTTAATTTATAACAAAATTTACACGAATTAAAAGAGGGTTTATTTTAGAATTGTCTGTGACACAAATACACGGGTAAGAAGAAAATAAGAGTGTGTAAACAACTAGAAATCAAAAGGAAGCGAGTCAAGTTTGGTTTAAAATAAGAAGAGTTGCATATCTATATTACTGTTAACATTGGAGTGGGAATTCAATATTAATGTAGATATTACTGCAAACAAATGTGAATGCAAATTTACAGATCTGAATAATTAGGATTTGGGTTCTAATTTTAATTTGGTTTGCTATTTTTTTCTGATGCTTTTATTCAAAAAATTTGGTGTTCACATATTCGCGGGATGTGTCTCTTACTGTTAAAGGTAGTGCAATAATGCTTGCACATACATGCCCCCACCCTTTTGATTTTTCTTTCATTTCCGTAGAATTTCATAACCCATAAATTTATCATACGTTAAGCAACGTTAATAAAAGTATGATGCGGTGACGCCATTGAATTACTATACCAAATCCTCTCGACTTTACCAGACACATTCAACAATCCACTAAAGCTGAAATCTAATGTTTCCAGAGTTAAAAAATTTGATTACTCTTCAAAGTTGAAATTTTTAATAGGGCTACTTACTGATATCTGAGTACATTTTATTTTACATTTACTTTCCATTCATGCAAGGGGTTCCATTCTATACATTCATAGTAAAGACTATATTCAAGTTCTAATGTTCTATGTTTTTAAGACAAATCCTTAATATTTAGATGCAAATTTTCATATTGCTTCTAATGCCATGACTCTTGAAAACTTATGTAGTATTACATTTTATTTTAGATTTATTTTCCATTTACGCAAGGGCCTCCATTATATACATTCCCAGTAAAGACTATATTAATATTCTAATGTGCTCTATTTTTAAGACAAATTGTTAATGTTTACATGCAAATTTTCATACTACTTCAAATACCTCAACTCTTGAAAAGTTATGTGGTGAATTTTTGTATTATTGTATAGCTTTGCTCTATTTTAAAGACAAATTGTTAATATTGACATGCAAATTTTCATAGTACTTCAAATACCTGAACTCTTGATAAGTTATGTGGTGAATTTTTGTATTATTGTACAGCTTTCAAATTTCATTTACAATTCTATGTATTTCTTCTATATTATTTTATTTTATGCCAATTGTTGCTTTGTTGTTATTCACGTTTCTTAGTGTTATTGCAATCTAAAATTTTAGGCAGTTTTAAAATTACAAAATACTTGATTCTTTTGTGTGAAATTTACTATGATTACCATTAGTAATTATTTTTTTATTACTATTGTAGATGTCAAACCCAGATGCCATGTAACGACCCGAAAACACACACACAAACAACACAGTGAAATACAGGATAACTTTTTTTTTTTTGACTTGCTTGACACATAACATGACGCAACATGTCGTCACCAAGTATACAACTAACACTGAGAACAACTTGATACAAGGATGGCCATAAAGGCATCACGGAAACGTTCACACATATCAAGGAAAATTTACTTTTCTTTTTGACAGACAACATAGAAGTTCAATCACAGAACACACTTACAGTTAGGGCCAACCACAAAGAGTTATTCTTGAGGGTTATTTATTTTAATAAGATATCTTGCAATTCTTAGCTTACGTTTTCCAAGGAGGTTCAAGATATGATTCATACAATTTCTCTTACCAAGCTAAGTTTATTCTTTTGAAACTGAGTAAACATCTTCAAATCTTCTCTATTATGACCTTTATTTGTTTAATTTGTTTATCAAGAAAAAGGAGTATTTAAACTCCACAAGACCATCTGCTCACCACTAACGCTACTAAGATTCATTCTTACTCACAAGACAACATGGTTTTAAGTTCAACACACTTAAGAGAAGAGATACAAGATGCCTTGAAAAAGGATTAGAGGGAGAAGGTCGAGATGAAACATTGTTAGGACCTCATTAGTTATTGCCAATATTAAATTGAATCTAGGGCTCTTAACCAGAACTAACAACAGCTTTACTTAGGCTTCGCTAAAAGTATTAACAAGGAGTAAAAGAATTTACTTTCCAAATGGCTGAGAGATAGATTGTGTGGTTTCAAAATTGTTTTCTCCTGTTTATTAAATCTTATTACCTTCAAACAATTAACAGTTCATTTCACCTTAGGGTCATTTTACAAATTTTACCATGAAAGGCATAATGTTCACTAGGGGAGCTAGGGTTATCGTGTTATAAAGTTTACTTGCAATGATAGTCTTGCCCTTGTCTACTTAGATAATTTCTTACTCTCAAGTTGGTGACCCCTACGTTACTTTATTTGAATGCAACTTTTAATTTAACTTCTAGAAGTATTTAACAATCCCATGTTAGTTTACTTATGACACTTTATTACTAAGTCATGGCAAGGTTTAACTCAGAATTTATTCTCAAGGCAAGGTTGTAGCAACATTCATTTACAAGAACAAAACAAGATTACATTAATTCTTAAAATACTGATACTCCAACAAAGTCACTTAACAACAATAACCAAATTTTCTTATAATTTCAAAGATGGTCAACCAATACAAGGTTTCCAAAGTTCAGATGACAAAGTCCACAATACATTATACTGAGACATTAATCATATTTTAAACTTTCCACTGGACGTTAACAAAAGTTGAACAACATAAAAGGTTTCAAGCAAGGGATCTTCTCAACTGAGGTTGATGACAAAAGTCTACAAATATATCCCTCATCTAAACTCAAAATCCATCTACAACAAATTTTCTACAAGTGTCAGTTCACGAGAACTGAGCAAGATAAGGCTACACAAAACCACCATAACTATTATCTAACAATATCATGAAAAGAAGCACCTTATTACAAGAATTTGGGTCAAACCTCTAAACACTATGAACACATCAAGTTATAATAAAGTCTATAACATGTCGATCAAATAAGGAGAAGACCTTGTACTTCAGTTAGGAGCGATTGCAATGAAAGTAACAATCATATGAGAATGGCCCTTGGCCCTATAAGGAGAAAACAAACAATCTAGCAAAGACAGAATCCCCATCAAGTAAGTGATTAAACAATAATTACAAGATTGAGATTTGATACATATACCAGTCATCTAGAAATTTATCAAAGGTACCATACGCATAGACTAAAATAATATATTTCTAAAAGAACAAGAGTTGACCGGCCCAAAAAAAAGGGGAACCACGGGTTTCAAAATTTAACACAAAAATTCATGTATAAATGAGTTTCAAACCGGAAATCAAATAGAGTTTACACACAACATAAGTTTCGAAGTGAAGGCATAGTGTATTAGTTTTGACCATTAACTACCAGATTTTCCAATCATCCAAGAAGGGTCAAAGTCTTACAGGCTAGTAGCTAGCATGCGAGAGGATAAGGGGGCTCCGTCACACAAGAGTATACAATAATGTCATCAACAATTTTTAATACACTAAAGGTTTGCAAACTTCCACAACAATTCTAATGTTTGATTAATTTAAAATAAATTATCCGTTTCCCGAAACAACCATATTTTACGACAACCCTTGGTAACACAGTCAACCGTCGCACAAATAGATACAAGCATAATTTCTAAGTGACTTTATCAAAACAAAACCTTCCGCTATGAATTAATAAGATTATCACACCAAAGCTGGGTTTTTTCCGAAGGTCAATCACATTTAAGGAAATCTCCATCACAACCTATTATCGTAATTACGTGCATAAAAACTGACCAATATTAATTAATAGCGTTAACATTACAAGGGAGAAAATAATGCAAGTTAGGAAAGATAGAAGAGCGCCATCAGAAATAATTCTGAGAGGGGGATTAGACCAAACTATTCTAGTGTCAACGAGGTATTGGAATCGCACAATGAAACCTCCAGCTTAGTTGATCCGAAAATCTAGTTATGGTTCAGGCTGATAGGGATGGTCAAGGCACTTCCTGAGGATGGCCTTAAAAGCCTAGAAACAAGATGAAAGATAGTATGAGAGTCTAAACACTCGAGACGAAAAAACACGTTGCACACGAACCCTTTTATTCTACCAGTTTTGATACCGAACTCTAAGCTAGCTAGCCCACGCATTGCTCACACAATCCTACAACCTTTCTTTCTCGATGCAAAAAGGTTATCAAAGGGACTTGAGAAGGAGCTAACAAAACGTCGAAAGACAACTTGGGTGCTAGGGAGGAGCTTCACAGTTATCGTAACTTACTTCCATGATATCGAAAATACTAGTTAATCAACATAACAAATTGCAACTCAATCGCAGAGAAGAATTAATACATAAACAAACAGACGAAGGTATATCATTCGAGTAAGAGAACATAACACTCAAAGGAGAGGGCACATGCATCCTTTCAACCCACATTCTATCAACGGTAAAGGCTTAAACAAGAAGACACAAGCAGAAAGGGAAATCTCCCATCATGGCATCCAACTGACAAATCAATGCAAGGAAAAGTGGTTCGATTTCACAATATTTAAAAATAAAATAACAGTAGAAAAGTGTAGAAATATCTTGCCTATTTCTCCAGCTTCAACAGGTCGTATAGACTCCACACGGGCCAGCATAAAACAATAGCATGAGACAAGGATGTGAGTACTGCTGCTGGCGATGTCAAAGGGCCAAATGTGATAACTGGATAGATAGATGGGGCAGAAAATTTAACAGTTGAGTCCTTTCACAAATCCACCTCACACCACCTCGTAGTATGCTTCTGCACCAGAAATAACTCGAGGAGATTGTCTTCCATCTTCCCTCACTTCAGCAGTCCTATGAGGTCATCAAGGTTGTTATCGACCAAGTATTCCTTGAAAAAGTCTGTGATGAATAAAAGCATGATGCCCTTGGCCACAAGACAACCCAATTAATCCAGAGAAAAAGACCATATAGAATGACAAAGTTGGAGAAAAGAAATATCAAGAGACGCTCTCCTCGTAGTCTCCTAGCATTGGATTTACTGCAGGGTTTTTCTCACATTTCTTGCTCTGCCCAAGTAGCTTTCCATTTCCTTCAAGCAGTACTCTCCTGCTTTTCCCAATCTCCACCTACTCTTCTTCTTGCTTTTCATCCCAGAGATGCATACCATACATCAGATTTGATGAAGTAAATAGCATAGTCCAGTCCTCTTAACACTCAGAAAAGAATATTTTTTGAAAGTGAAAATAAAGTCTGATTCCTTCTTATCGTTGCAAGTTCCATATGATGCACCTTGTTATAGTGCAAATGTGCATCCCATTGCTTACAGCTTGCTTCACTTAGCAGCACCAATAATCTCCATAAGAACATTGTCATTGTTTAAGATGATAGAGCTGGATTGCATTACCCACAACAATTTGTCTAGCAATATAATCTTGGAGATAACTTGGTTGCAGTGTGGTATTCAACATCTGTTAGAAGGATATTTTGAACTTAATATAATAGAGTGTTTCTCCACCTTGCTTATGCCACAGAGACTCGATATCATCATTTCATCTTTGTCCAATGAATTTTCTGGCTTTGCTTCACCAGGCATTACCAGAAATCTCTACAAGGACATTTCCTTTTTTTTTTTTTGAAAAGGAACTGCTTTGCCTCTCTCACAACAATTTGCATTGCAAAAATCTTGGAAAAACCTGGTGCAGTGTGGCAGTCAACACATACATTAAGGTTCTTGACAAATCTGAGAGTTGTCCCATGGGGAAGGCTTAACAATCCAAAAGAAAATGCCATCTTCTCACTATGGTGACAGAGGAAAAATTTTACCTTCCTGTTCACTCAGCACATGTTCTGAATCTGAAAAATATCCTGCTACCTACATCTCCCAAGACGTTCTCTCCAACATTGCATAGATCTCCTGTGCCTGTGGGTGTGATCTGTCACCAACACAAAAGGCATGCGCCATTATTACAGCAAAGCACGTGCTTCATGAATATTCTGATCTGAAACAGATCCGCCTCCAAGAGACCCTCTTCCATGAGCTACATCGTAAAAAAGTAATGTCTCAGTAGAGAATCTCTGTAATAAAATTCATCGGGTCTCCTGGTAACACTCTCACTGTCACTTAATCGATTTTGATGAAAATATCTTGAAGGATAATCCTGACTTTGAGGGTGAAGTCAAAACTGAATGGATAACATCATAGTTGGACAACCTGCTTGTTGGAGGCGCTCACTCATGAAGGCTTCCACTATACTGTAGCGTGCCTGCCGCCTAGCCAATCCTGCTGTTGTAGGCTGTTGCTATCAGTTGCTCTGGATCCCCAACAAGAACACACCCCGCAGCATCCAATGAATGTGTAGGCACATGCCTACTTCCCTAGCTTGTAGCTTCATCTATAACCACAGTGAATGCAGTGAAATAGTAGTGAAGCAGCACTAGAAACAGCAGTGAAACAGCACTCTCAGCCTCGCCTGCAAAACTTGCCTCAAGGTTTGATCGAGCTTCTTGCATGTTAGATTCGTCACCTGGACAGAAGCAACTTTCCAAAATGAAAAGGAACGACAACTCAACTAAAACTTTATCTCGTTCTTCAACTACAGCTGCAAGATTTTACACAACTGATCACGACTGGTCACGTGCAACCAGAACACCAGGATCAACACCAACGGTTCCCCTTTCTAAACGCGACCTGTCCGCTGGAACTCGTTGCAAAAATATCCTGTGACTCCACTGAACTTCCTATACAGCACCATTTTTGAGAATCCACTGTCCAGAACACGCTGTAGCAATTCATCTATTGCAACATCTGATGGAGTGCAAAACAAGCATTCGTGGTTTTGGGCAGAAGAGGCAGACCACGTGACAGGAGATGGTAAGTGAATGTTTTAATAAATGGGTAGGTGTGGCCACCAACCAGGAGGAAAGGCACTTCAACCACTGCCAGCTACCATAGTATAAATTTTTTTATTTTATTCTATTTTTGGAGCCCCGCGCTGTGGGGACAGGCCGCCTGTCTGGAGCACAATGAACGGGCATTACATGCCATCATTTCTAAAATGTTGATACCAGCTCAAACAGATAGATATCTATCCCATCAAACTTTGGTTAGCCAAATCGATCCAACTAATATCATTACATGTTACAACGATGCAAGTTGCATTAACATTCCTCAAAACCATTTACATAGTCACCAATAGTGTGTGAAACCTCGAACCCATGAAACTACTGTGACCTAACCTCGACAACAAACAGATGTTACTTAACCTACACTTTATGCAGAAAGGCATGAAGAAATAAATAGATGAAGAAGGAAAAGATATCAAGAGCAAAAAGAAGACATAAACAAAAAGAAAAGAGAAAGGTATCATGCACAAAGAGAAGAAATAAACAGGAGAAGAAGACAACTATATGCATCAAGGACTGAGTTGTTTGACATTAATTTCATGTCGATGCAAGTCCAAGGGCAAAAAAATGACTTTGCAGTGGCGCCTCCCTTGCATCCAAAGGTGGCAATGTGTCATAATGATTCCGTTCATTCCTTGACTACCCAATATAATGTCAGCATTAACAACAAAGAATACATTTCTCAAAGAGGTAGTGGTCAATATAATTTCCATTGCACGTATAGTCATCCATGCCCTCACCAAAATGGAAGTGGACCTTCAAGAGTAGAAAATCTACACTCCCTTCTGTTGTAGTGCCCTTAAACACATCCTCATGTTCCCATTAACAACCTTCCAAATCCCACATTCACGGAAAGGAATTTTGAGCTACAAGACATCACGATGACTCATAATACGTGTGATTTTCCCAATTCTCAAGAATCACGAGTAAGATTATGATCTGACCTTATGTCTATTCAAAGGTCATTCCGCCTGAGACTAGATAACCTTGCAAACATGCCAGTGTGCAATGTTTGTAAAGAGGCATACCCAGGAATCAAAGTCAAACTCATAGCCACAGGACCAGTTTGTACAAGATGCTACTCTGAACGCAATGGTCATCACTTTTCATCATGGAATAATATGGACCCTAGTGTCCAGCCTTCATGTCTCGGGAGTTCTCACACAAGTTGAAGAGATGTTTATTGCTCGTGTTAATCCCATAATGTAAGTAAGCCATGCACGAGGAGGCCAGTATAAGTATAGGGGGCACACTATAACCTTTCTGCAAGAAACAACTTCAATTGTTGTTTATCTTCCTCGATGTGTTCGAGACCTCGACATTCTTATTGTTAGAAGACATGGAAGTCATTCAAAACACTATGACTATCTGATAAAGAGATCTCGTGTATTAGATGCTCTCTGCTATAAAATATGCAATGATGGGTACTACAAGGATGCCCAATTATGTAATATTGCCATTTCTAAACTACTTGAAGAAGAAATGGACATATCTTAGAGCCTCCAATTCGTTGAGTCAAACATTGACGACAATCACAATGTTGATGACTTTGTTGAAGACCTCACTACATCAAATTTTGAAGAACTTCAACAACAACCATCGTCTTTTGCAATAAGAATGGGAAACGCACGCCATGAAATGGAAGAGGTAAGAAACATTATTGAAAATGAAGGACCTGGTGCCATTGACATAATTGATTGGCCTACTATTGGGCTATCTCCAGTTAACGAATACAATACTGAAGGTTTGTTTGACATGGCCTTCCCTACATTATTTCCAATATGGTGAAGCTAAATGGTTGCAACCTCGAATAAAAAAGTTACGTATACATGAATATGTTCTACATTTGATGAAATACCATGACAATAGATTTGGTGCCCATCCAAGATTCAGGTATTTCTTGTTGAACCTTATGTTGAGGCACTAAACGCAATCCACTACAATCGTTGTTTGTGAAGAAAAATGTGGGTGACAACATAGCAACTACTATTCAAAATCTCCACCACCACCTTCGAAATATGCTAGATGACAAGCTTCATGGAGCAAGTAATGCGTTATGCAGCCAACATTAGAGGTACTAGGGCCTATTGGAAAACATGTAAGAATGAGTTGATGGACATGATTACGCAATTAGGGTGTCCAACATTCTTCATTACATTGAGAGTGGCAGATACCAAATGGCCAGACCTACATCAAGTCATGCCTGGCTCGCATCCAAGTAATGTTGTAGAGGGCTACCATTGGAGGAGTAAAAACATAATTACCAATCCGCATATTGTTGCTATGTATATGCATCACCGCTTCAAGATTTTCATTGATGAGGTCCTCATCAAGCACTTCGGTACAACAGACATTTGGTCAAGGTATCCTCTTTCTTCTCCCCAATCATGTCAAATTATTTTGCATTGTATTTGATGAAAAACTCATATCCAATCATTGTGTGTGACACTTATATGCAACTACTATCTCTATTCCATTTCTTGCAGGAATGAATGGCAATATCGATCATCAGTTCATAGACATATGGTCATTTGGCTAAAGGATGCGCCAGATGTTGAAAATATGGATTGGAATGATCCATCGCAGCTTGCAAAATCAAAGGCATATTATGATAATTTTATTAATGCATGGAATCCAAGAGACGAGAGTCAAAGGAATAACCATTTTTCAAGATCTACCAATGATGACCCTTGTTTGATGGATACATTCCAAATAATGCAGTGTGATATAAGACATGATTATGAAGAAATTGTAAATCATGTTGAAAGACACACAAAGTGCACATTGGACACATGCCTGCGAAAAAAAGGGTCCATAAATGTTTGTCGGTATAAAGCTCCTTGGGAGTTGCAAGCAGAATCAAAATTATTTGTAGATGAAGACGGTAAAAAAAAATATCTTCCTGCACACAATGATGACAGAATCAATGTACATAATCCCAATATGCTTTCACTTTGGAGGGAAAACATAGATTGTCAACCCATCCTTTCCCACCTAGTAGTTTTGAATTACATTGCAAAGTATGTTGCAAAAGCAGAAAAAATTTCAAAGAGTTATCATGACATGCTAACACGGGTTGCTGCTGCCAATCATTCCCAAGACCCAACATTGTGTGCATACCAAAAATTCCTTATAGACACAATAGCAGAGCGTGATATTGGTGCACAAGAAACGTGTCATATGTTGTTGAAGCTACCACTTGTGGAGTGTAGCAGAAAATTTATTACACTTAGTGTTGGCCGAAGGGTGTATAGACGTGTCCAACTAAACATTGATGACGATTCAACTGATTCGAATTTCCTACATGCGTATGTTCACTGCCCTTCACAACTAGAAAATATTGCAATGTTGGATGTTGTCCAGGTCATGGTCTTATTCTCCAAAACGTAAAAATGAACAATGGAAAATTCGGCAGCCACAAGCTATAGTGCACGTATGGCCAAGGTTTTACTCCATACCTGATGAAGAATCAGATGAATATGTGGAATTTTGTTGGAGTGAGAGCCTCCTATATAAACCCTTTCGAAAGATATTTCTGTTGATATCGGCATCACAAATGTAGAAATAGTACACTCCTGGGAATCTATAAGGGGTACATACCATGCTTGGCACATTGATCGCATGCAAACATCACCAACATCTGATGATGTGGCTGAAGATAATGTCAAAGAAAACCCAGAGGTAGGCCCTTTAGATATGGACGAATGGGAACTCATGTCTGCATTGGCCCCGCATAATGACATGCAATTTTCAGATATCGAGTTGCTTGGTCGTCATGATTACGATCTCGACCGTGATTGGAGCCAGCAATTTACCGCCACCATTACATGATACCTATGTACATTTTCTAGATAGCATTTGTTCCTCCATTCCAATAACCAATAATGCTGCATAACACCTCAACCCTATACACAATTTATCTACAGAACAACACACTGCATATTCCATGGCCGTGGGTCATTGCGACCATATAGGCAATCAAGAGCCACTCAAAATGATTATTCAAGGAACAACTAGGACTGGTAAATCATATCTGATCCAGTGTATAAGGAACACCTTGGACTCTCAATAAATAAATGGAAAAAGCCCTTTATTGCTCCTTGCTCCTACAGTGTGTTGTTGCTTTCAACATACAAGGTAGAACAATACATAATGGTCTTAGAATCCCAATTAGGGATGTCCATTCTTTAAAAGGACAAACATTGACAGTGTTTCAAGAAGAAATGAAACACGTGCGTTACATTCTCATAGATGAAATGAGTTTTTTAGGTCCCAAAATGTTCAAAAACATCAACGATCGACTCCAATAAGCATTCCCAACACACGCAACTGAACCATTTGGTGGTAGATCAATGATTCTTGTTGGAGATCTAGCTCAACTACCTCCTGTGAGGGACATCCCAATATATGTCGGTAAGCTTGCATTGTGTTTTAACCCTCCACAAATTCTTACTTATTTAATAGGTTCTTTCTTTTACAATGATCATGATTAGTTTGTATTCATCTCCACTTGCAATGGTCTTTTTACATCGCTTCTAGGAAACACAATTGGGATAAGGCTTTGGGACACTTTCAACATTGTCGTTACCTTAGATGTAATATTTTGACAACAAGGAAGTGATCCACGACAAATCATCTTCCGCACGATCTTGAAAAACATTAGAAATGTTGAACCTATTTTCCATGATTGGGAAACACTCATGAAACAGATAAATGCTTGCTTCAGCTAGGGCATAAGAGAATCCTTTGATTCAACAATCCACTTATATGCAACTAACAAATTTGTTCGTCTGCATAACAAACACATGCTTAAGTCTTTATCTAGGCCGATCGCCCGAGAGTGTTGCTGAATATACGAGGTGCTTCAGGATTAGAAGATGCAGACGATGACCAGTTGGATAATGAAGTCCTCCTCTGTATAGATCAACGTGTTGTGTTACTCTGTAACGTTTGCATTGAAACTGGATTAGTTAACGGTTCTATTGGTACTATACAGGACATTATCTACACCGCTGGCTCCAAACTGCCCCAGCTTGCCCATGTCTGTAATAGTAAAATTTGATAACTACGCAGGTCCTGCATGGGACCCCATAAATCCTAAATCCATTCCTATATTACCAGTAATAAGAGGCAATCGCAAATAGGTGCCGCTAAAAATGGCTTGGGCCCTTACCATACACAAGTCTCAAGGATTAACTTTACCTAAAGCAACTATTGATATTGGAGATGATGAGAAACCGGGGTTGACTTTCACAACATTATCCCGAGTTAGGTCCATTGACCATTTGAGAATATCTCCCCCTTTTAGTTTTGAGGGCTACTCAGAAATCAAAACAACAAGGAATGTAAAACAAAGATTGCTAGAAGAGGAATGCCTAAGGATGTTGTCAGCAATTGAAGCTAACAGGTATCTCTCTCCTCATTATAAGTAAATTACGTTTTCCCATTCTTTCCGAACAATCTCTTCATCGTTAAGTTACTTTACACGAATGTCTGTGAAACTAATTACAAATTACATTTTCATCCAGTGCACGACATCAACAATAGATGCAGCCAGTTCTTAAGCCTTTTTTGACGATCAAATACAGGTTATCACCGTCTACTTACCCACAATGTAATTCTATTTACATTTATTAAGCATCCACACTATGATGTTAACTACACACTTTTTCATTGCAGGAACTCTCTATCACATACGACCTCTAACAACTTTAATTGTTGCCTAAACTTTTCAAAGCCAACATATTTTGCATGCTACCTCATGGATTGTTCTCTTAAAACTTTACAAATATTTTGTAACTTCAAACCTCTTAAAATTACTAATTTACTGCATTCAAATACTCCTCCAATCTGCCTATCGGCCTCTCACAAACCCCTGTGGATGCTTTTGCTAGTATATAAAGGGGAGAGATATTTCATGGGTCTGATTATGGCCATATAGTCTTATCATCGTAAAATCGGACAGCCCAGGCGCTTTTTGAGTAGGACAACCTAGAATACAGGCCCGAAGCACATGTTAATTTGACGCACGTTTATATATTGTCGTCGTTTTCATCTGTAAAAAATAGTCGAATTCTTAATGTGTTTTATTTCAATGTATATGAAACTTTATTCTGAATCCATTTCTTGACAATCATTCTGGCTCCAACACCTACAACGACCTACTCTCCTTAGTAAAGAAAAATATTGGGAAACGATTTCCAAGGAAGAAAATAAAACTCGGGGATCTGCCTGATTTTTCTATCAAGCATTCGGGTGTATAGTTTATTTTCTTGAATTTCTTTCGTGCATTTATCGTGCATCTGAATAAAAATCAATGTGGATTCATTTTAGCCCATATATTTTGTACTATAGATTGTTTGTTTTTAAATCCAGGCATGAAGTTCCTTTCCAATACATTTGGCAAAACCACTAATATGACTGTATCTAAAATATTAAGTACTTTTGCAGCGGGCGGACACCCTTGCCATTTGTTACTTGCAGTGAATGGATTTTTAGTATTGCAGGCTTGCCGAATGCGTCCAGGCGTGTTGTTCTCGGTGCGCTCTGCAAGCACTATGGAGGTCGTGGGAGTGTAGGGTTTGGAATGCATGGCATATGGACGAAGCCTTTATAAAAAACGGGTTTGTGTTCTTTATCTCAAACTTTTTCTGATGCATGCTTTGGCAGTTCTGTGCGTTGTTTACTTGATATAGTGCTTAATAGATTTTGGAACTGTCTCGGCTTGATAGATTTTCCATTCTTATACCTCTTTCAGTGGTATCCATGTTTTGCTTCTCACCATTCGATGCCTGGTTTTTACCATAATTTAGTGTGTTGCATATTCCGGTTATACCACAATTCTCGAATTTTCATCATATTGGTAGATATTTCCAATGTTGTTATTTAATGCACATGAATTCATTGTTAAATTCAGAATATAATTTTTGTAGATCTCTAAATAACTATTCGTCTTTTTGTAAACTTGTAAATACTATCACCCAGTATGCTATTTACAGAATGAAGAATGCACTGTGAAGTTAGAATATTATTTGAATTGGAAAAAGCATGTGAGGGTAATGTAATCCAATGAAATTCAAAACCACATCCCAGAGGTGTTTACTCTGGTAAAAAATTCTATTATTCTATTTCCACCTTATTGTTTGGTCAGAAAAATTGATAATTTTCTATATTAACCATTGTCTTTCTGCACGACAGATTTATTCACTGTCTGAGGGGTTGTAAAGTATAATAGGATTTCAGGTGAAACTGAAAGAGTTGAGCTATGAGAAATGTTTTTGTACATATAAGTCAGCTCGTATAAAGCCCATTACCTGAAACTGCATCCATATTCACTTCCTTATTTCTCTTAGAGGCAATACACAAATTAAATTACAGATAAATACCCTCTCAAAAGGAACAAGAGAATAACAAATTTTTCAAACAAAGAGAAAATGCCCCTGTTGCCATTGCCAATTCCCTTGGCCTTACACTCGGACTTTACCTCATTGTACTATGCCATGGTGAAATGTCATGTTGCGGAAATTTAGAGCAAAAGCCAGCGGTTGGTGGGGCCCTTAACGTGGAAGAACTAAGTTAGGAAAAGATCCTAACCAGAGTTGAGATTTAACTTCCATTCCGGATGTTTTTGCCTATTTTAATTGTATTTTACACTTAGTAAAATTCTATTTGACATAATTCTTGAATCTTACTTAACCCTTATAAATACGACTAAAACAAATAATGTATTTTTTAAATTATTAAATATAAAAAAGTATTTAGCATAGATGGAGAGGGTGTTTAAAATCACTTAACATCATAGATTTTTGGCTGGACAGGTGAGGCTAGTCGTCAAATCTCATTCCTTAACCTAACGCCCTTTGTGATTCCATGTGGCCAATGTCAACTTTCCTCTCAAATGGATCAGTGGTGTTGTTTTTCCTTAGAAAGACAAGGACAAGACAGTTTATGGATATTCTTTCTCGTTCGAATCAAATAAAAATGCATGTACTTTGTAGTGTGGTAACATACTAACAACATCATAACAAGGAGACATTTATGAGTTGACTATGCTTTAGACATCTCAATATTTTCATCAAAGGCATTTTCATTGTTGGAATTGGCATGCCTTTCTAACAACATTTAATTATGTGTAACCTATGTATTGATGACCATTTTAACGAAAAAAACATGGTGTATCGGTGACGAAAGTACTGGCGGTTGACAATTTGTAGATGTGCCTTGGGTGTTCTTCTAAATTTGGTTGACTTTTGTCGCCAATTTTTATTTTGGACCCTTTAATCTCACATTTCATTAATGGAAATAATGCACTTGAGTTTGAAGAAATTAAGTGGAGCACAAATAACGTATATCATTTTGGTTGGAACAATGTACTTCGTGGAATAGGTATGGGGCCTATATTTATTTAATTCCTACCTTTTAATTTATAAATTACCATTCATGTTTACGTCTAATTTACCAAATTAAATGCCCTGTAATCAAAAACCTTTGATGTCATAAAATTAAAAAAATTCAATCTTGATTAAAAAATAGAATCTACTTTGACAACCAAACCCATGCTACATGCCTACTCGAAGCATCAACAACTTGATTCTACTTACCCAATTTATACTTTAAGAAAAGACTCTATCCTTGAAAATATAAAACCCACTTTGCATGCCTACTATTTAATGTTTTTTTTCTATTTAGATACCTCGATGCATCATGGTTAGTAAAGAGTAAAAATTCCTTAGCTACCAAGTTATATCTCCAATGCCTTAATTCTTGGAAAATATCATAAAATTACACATCGTAAGTAAAGTATTTTCTTCTAACCTCGTTCATATTTTCACTGAAGAATGCTATAGGTCATCCTTCTTGAATCAATATAGCTACAATCCCCACATGTGAGGCATCACAATCAACCTCAAATACCTTGTTAAAATCCAACAATATCAAACCATGGGCCACTGACACTTTCTTCTTCAATAGTTTGAATATAATTATTGCTACCCTTGTCCATACAAATTCCTTTCCCTTCGTGCAACTTGTTATTGGTGTGTCAATGCTCTTAAAATTCTTAATGGACTTCCTATTAAAGGTTTCCAAGGCCTGAAAAAAGTGAACTTCTTTTACATTCCATGGAATAGGCCATTCTAAAATTACCTTCATAATTTCCTCATCCATCCTCAACCCATCTTCTTAGAAATCTACACTTCTTTATGTAACGACCACATTTTCGCCACACGAAACCCAAGGAAAAACATAATACTTAATTAAGAAAATTATAGATTTTTTTTAAAAGAACAAAGGGTTGCAACAAGATACTATCAACTAGGTTTAAATATCACTCATTCAAAAATGTCCACATTCATAAGGTTGTTGTAACTAAATTAATAATTAAATATTATTAATTCATTCTAAGATTATTTTAGGTTTTAAACTCCTTCTAGGGTTTTTGTTAATACGTCTTGTTCAAAATTATCATCTGGGTCAATAATACCTAAGTTAGTTAATAACATAACAACATAACATACACAAAACACAAGTTGTCAGTGCGACCTATTGCCAACACCCAAAATCCCTTCATTGTTGGTCTCCTATCCACTTTTGTTTGTTGTGTTACAATTTCCTGCAAAATCAAAACAATACCTCTCTGGCCTCGTGGCCATATCAATGACATCAAAAAAATAAAAACACACATATAAATATCAATTCAAATCATCAAATAACACTACTAAATCATTATTAAATAAAGCCATTTCATCAATTGTTTATAATTCCAAAATATTTCAATTATACCATTCATCGATAATAATGAGATCACAAGAATAATTGGATCATCTAAGAACAACCCATACGTCTAGATTCAATGTGTTAGCATGTATATATAAAGTGGTAACTCTAGATCATCAATACTGAAATGTCAAACCATGCATGTAATCCATCATATTATTCACATCATGTCAAAATTCTAAAACATCCATATTGTTTATCAAATAGGCAACTAAAATATATGCTAATGTCCACATCTATAATAAAGAAAATAAAAAATATATTATAATAAGTGTCGAAGAGAAGTGGGTAGTATATCCCCCTCCCCTTAGACTAGACTTCCTTCTAGAAGTCACCGGAACAAGTGCGGGAACTATGTTCTCAATTGTGTGGCATCCTCCCATGTACTTGTTATCTCATCATATTGATCCCACTAGACATGAACCAGATCAATATCTCGGCCTCGAAGGCCCAAGATCATGTTCTCTAAAATACACATGGGCTCCAAAAACACCTGCCCCTACTCCTACACCTGCAATGCAGCCCAATCCAATACATGAGAAGGATCTAGTATGTATCTCCTAATAAAAAAAACATGAAACACATCGTGAACATGAGACAAGATGGGTGGCAAGGCTAGACTGTAGGCTAAAGGACCGATCCGCTCCAAGATGTCAAAGGGGCCCAAAATTTAGGAGCAATCTTAGAGTCTTTTCCATAATGGATACGGCTCTGATGAGGCTTGACATGAAGAAACACCTTCTAGCTAACCTCAAAACTGCGGTAAATTCTCCTCTGATGTACATACTTATTATGTCTATCCTGAGCCACATGAAATCTTTGTCTAATCATGATAACTTACTACTCCATATCTTGTAATAATGCTAGTCCAAGTGATACCCTATCCTCTAACCTATGCACACTCAATGATGTCCTGCACTCCCTACCATAAAACACCTAAAATTGTTCCATACCAATAGAACTCTAATAGCTATTATTGTAGGAAAAATGAACCAAGTACAAATACTCCTCCCACCTCAACTAATGATCAATGACATACATCCAAAGCATTTCCATTAAAATATTATTCACCTGCTCTGATTGTCCTTTTGTCTCAGGGTGATATGTTGTACTGAAATTAATTCTCTTACCAAGAGCATGCTACATGGTTGTCCAAAAATACAAGGTATACAAAGGATCTCAGTCACAAATAATCTTCCACAGAATCCTGTGCATTCTAAAAATCTCATCCAAGTACACTTGTGCCACTGCACTAGTTGTATAGGTGGTCTTCGTTGGAAAAAAATGAGCCACTTTCATCAATCTATCCACTGTTACCATGATGACATCATGGTGGTATCTCGACGTAGGTAGCTCTACTTTGAAGACCATGGAAATGGTGTCCAATTTCCACTCCTATATAACATGCCAGTAAAGAAGGCCAGCTGGATGTTGATGATCATCCTTCACCCTCTGACACTCCAAGAAATGAGACATAAATCTATCTATATCTCTCTAAAGTCCTCTCCAATGGTATAACTACCTCAAAGTGGAGTGCATCTTCTTCACCTCTGGATGGGTTAAATAGAGTGCATGATGTGCCTCTATGAGAATGATTTGTCTCAAATCTCCATTCCTAAGTACATAAATCCAACCTCTTTGTTTAAGAAGTCCATCTAGCTCCAAAGTCAATCCCTCAAACTTCCCTTCAAGGGGTCTCTGAGACTCAAACTCTACCCTAGCTAAAATTTATAAGCTTTCGAGTTGAAGTTTTTGTAAGATCCTTCTCGTTAAGCCTGTATCCACTGATGTGGCCATAACCAAATGCCTCTGACAACTCAAATAGTTTGTAACCACATTCTCCTTCCCCTTCACATGCCCTATCTACATATCATACTCACAAAGAATCTCCATCTACCGCCATTGACGGGAATTGAGATTCAGATGTGAGATGTCGAAGGCTCAAGTGATCTGTCCTGAGAAACAACCTCCTTCCTAGAAGAAAATGCCTCCACTGAACCAAGGCATGCACAATTGCTGCAAGCTCAAGGTCATGAGTCGAATAATTGAGCTCTTAATCCTTGAGTTTCCATGACTCAAAAGCTACTACATGGAAATCCTACATCACAACACCTCTTAACCCTGCTAAAGAAGCATATGTGAATATGAACAAATCTCTCTATAATAAACTACTAATCCCACTAAGTTGCGTACTTCGGTCACACTGGTAGGTACTGAACAATCCATGATAGCTCTAATCTTGAAAGGATCGATTGAAATACCTTCCCCATTAAGAATGTGGCCAAGATATTGAACCTTTGAATGGAAGAACACACACTTCACCAGGTTCCCATACAACTGCTGCTCATGAAGAAACTGCAGAACTTGTCGAAGGTGCTCCTCGTGATCCTCAAGCATGCACAAGTATATCAATATGTCATCAAGTAATATGAGCATGAAGTGATCTAAAAATGTCTCAAATACCCCATATATAAAACTCATGGATATTGTGGGGGCATTCGTAATACCGAATGGCACAACTATGAACTCGTAGTGGCCATATCTCCTACGAAAGGTTCTCCTATGAATATCAGTCTCCAAAATCCTCAGATGATGGTAACTTGAATTAAGGTATATCTAGGAAAATACTGTTGCCTCTTTCATGTAATCCAAAAAATCATTTATGCATGGAAGTGGGTAACGATTTTTTATCGTTACTTTGTTCATCTATCTATGATCAATACACAAATGCAAGGATCTGTCCTTATTCACATAAATCACTAGTGCCACCCAAGGGGATACACTAGGATGAATTGAGACCTTCTCACGAAGGCCCTCAAACTACAACTTGAGCTCAAAAAGCTCAAGGGTAGTCATCCTATATGGTACACATGAGATATGATTCACTCTAGGAACCAAATCAATGTGAAAGTCTACCTCACATGGGGTAGATAAACCAAGTAACTTAGCTAGAAAATCATCTACAAACTCCCTCAAAATGTAATGATAATCAAGTGATGGTCCATAAGACTCATCCTCCGACCCATCACTAACTGTAATAGCATATAGCTGACATCCACACCACACACACCACTTGAGCTACATAGCGGAAATAGTGTGAATGGAGATCGGTATCCTAACACCAACTATCACTGACTCAAACCCCAAATCTTCTCCACAAGTGATTACTTTTCTATAACAATCCACTCTAGCTCTATGTGTAGATAACAATCCATGCCCAAGATAACTCCATATGAACCGAAGGGAAAGATACAAAGATCTAAGTTCGTAGTGAAGGGTCCTAGGTCTATTAAACAATCCTTGACTAAGGACTCCATTGTGAGCTTGGTTACAAAAGCCATCTCAATATCCTAACTAAGGCCTTAGCTAACTGCCACCAGCCTTCATCACTCTACTAATGATAGAGAAATAATGGAATTAGAAGAACCTAAATCAAACAAGATAAAGGTAGAAATACCAGCAATGCTACCTGAAGTCTCTATCATTGTGCCTTGGTGCTCTACCTCATGGTTCTCAATGTTACATAAATCATGTGACTACATGCCATGTCACCAACGGTATCCTCCGGAATAGGTCCCTTACCCTTTTTATTAGGTTTATGTGGACACTCTCTCCAATGATGTCCATGTACGCCACATCCATAAAAACTACCAAGCTCTCTCAAGAAATGGGAAGCTCCCCATGGTTCTCTAGTGGTCTATTGAGTATATCCTGATGATCCTTCCATCAACTTTTGTTTCTGTTGTTGACAAGCTCCAACTAATCGAGCTCTAGGTGCTCCTTGTGTCCTGGAAGGTCCTCTAGGAGGAGGCGCCATAGTCCATCCCCTCTGTGTGTCAAATATTTGTCGAGGTCTAAACGGTTGACGAGCCTATTGTTGTTGTGGCTGCAGCTGTGGTCTAAAGGAAGACTGTGCTCAGCCATGCTCGCCATGAGGAGGAGTTGTCCCCATTAATCGATTTTCATGCCTATGTTAAATACAGCTCCTCACTCTATCTCTAGCCTACTGAGTCTTTCCCTTATTCTCCTCTGCAATGTAATCCTTCTCAACAACCTCAGCTAATGTTTGTGGACAATGCATACATAGTGCCCCTCCTAAATCCAAATTTAGGCCCCTGATGAACCTGTGAATCCTGACCTGCTCATCGTGCATGTACTCGACATACTAAAGAAAGTCCAAAAATCGACTATCGTACTCATCTATTGTCATAGATGCCTGTCACAAGTCATGAAACTCATTGATCCTCTGGTGAATAAATCGTCTGGACAAGTATCGACTCCTAAAATGCTCCTCAAAGAGCTCATAAGTAACAATATTTGAATCTTTGTAGAGCTTCTACTCCTTAGTCTGCCACCAAACTCCTACTCCATCTCTCATAATATGAACTGCAACACAAGCTTTCGTGTTGCTAGTAAATGGGCATATCTTAAAGTATTCGCTCAAGCTAACTAACCAAGCTTCAACCTAAAATCCACATGTCTCCAGCAAAATGAGATGGATGAAGCTTCAGAATCTCTCTGATATGATCTACTATTGTCGACTTCGTGCCTCTAGGTCTATCATAACGACCATCTCTTTGTCTAGGGCTCCTCGATCTCTTTCTATGTCTCTTAGTCCTATCTCCATGCCCTCTCGGTGGTGAATCTAGTCTCACTGACTCTGTATGGGAGTTATCTTCCCTATGCTCCTCGCTGTGAAGTAGAGTGTGTTAAGCCTCATGTGATGGCTCCCTATCATGTTGGCTAGATTATCCCCCTACTGCTCCACCTCGTATAGCTTTTGTTATTGGTCCAAATTTCTCCTTGTTCTGGATGAGAGTTTGACTTATGACTTGGACGGGAATAATGGGATTCCCTCTAAGTTGTAGGTGCATCTCAGAATGAGGGAAACCTCCAGAAGGGTTGGCTCCCTTTGATGAATCACTAAAAATTTGTATTCTTACTAAGCTGAAGGGTTAGATGAAAGCAAAACTAAAAAAACATAAGGGGTGATACACAAAAACTTTGTGGGGCTGGCCCTGCACTATACCAAACACTTAAAGATTGATGACAAGATCTGATAAAAAAATTCACTTCACACTTAGTCGTATTAATAGATTCTTCAATTCATACAGGTACTTCTAAATACACTTTATTGTGCCTGCAAAATGATTAAGTATGATCTTGATATAGGTGATGTTGGAACTAATAACATGCAAGAGGAATTAATATGTTTCACTAAAACATGCCTATAATCCTGCTATAACACACTATGCAAATATACTTGTTAATATGGAAGAGAAAACCAGGCTTTTTTATTTAGTCACAAGGCTGAAACAATGATACATTTTCTACAACATTACTGTGCAAAAATTAGTCCCACCCCTATGCTTGTGAAAGCCATGGGAAATATATAGAAAATGAACTATTCTACCCCCCTCCAAAAATATCGCATGTAGCTAGCTAATAGCTACCTGTACACTGTTCATGATTTAGAAATAACTCAAAAAATAGCTAATACAAATGCGTAAGGCTCAATAATGAGCCTCCTAGATCTACACCTTTGCCATGAACTTGTACGGAAACCTTTGAATGATTTCAATCTCATCTTCATGATAAAAAGGTAAAGTGTCCTGTCGATTTTGTGACTTAATAAAGCTATATTTTGGAAAATATGAAGTAATTTTGGAATGCATAATTCGAATCATGCAAAAATGACTTTTGGACTCTAGTCAATTATGGACCTATGATTGCGCATGCACAACTTTATCATAGCCCTTTGTCTTATCTGTATGACATGGGTAATGACATCCTTGATTTTTGAATACCTCATTGATTTGACATGGCATACATTAGAATGATTGTTTGATTATTGATCTTATCTTGACTAAGGTTTTATCATCGATCACCTTTTGTATTATTATCAAACAAAAGTCAAAAACCATTATTTGGTCACCCAACTTTTGATTAATCACGGGATATGGCATAAGGTATTGACGAGATGTTTAATGATTCTAGAAAATGATTCAGTCCCCTCTCCACAATGCGACGACCCCCTTGATTATGTCGGTGAAACACTTCATACCCATGGTTGCATTAGGGTTTCTGTACCCTGAATGCCACATGTGCATTGGAATCCTCATAGTCGGGTTAAGCTAACTTCATATGGAGTTAGGCAAACCCTGAAAAATTTAGAATCTAATCCTTCTAGTGATTTGAGCTTCTGGCTCTTGAGCCGGAGAAGCTTCTTAACCATTTTTCCTTAGGCCACCATGTGAATGTGAATCTCGAGCTCAATTTTGATCTGGCTGCACTATGGACATCTCCGTATGCATAAATCTATGTTCTGCCTCATGCAACATTTTTGGATGGAAAACTCTAGTTTTCTATGCCTTTCAGTCTTTTGTGACGAAGGAATTCAACTAGCAGGTTGGATAATTTGAGAGGTTATATCTTTGTGGCTTGCCATTCAAAGCTTAAGGTGATCTTCTTGTTCTATGTTTCTTTATTGACTCTACTAATGAATGATGGGTTTAAGTCCCATTTAGCTTGTGCTTCATTTATGTCACCACTTGTTCACTGGTTTGAGCTCTCTGGAACATCTTTGGCCAGTCTGGGGTTTGTGATTCTATGCTGTTCATATCTCATTATTATCCTTGTTATTTCTAAAGCCATAGACCACTCATCCATTTAGGTGAAGAATGCTTTCTCTGGTTTTCTCCGTGGTAGAGATTGTAGTGCTGGGTTGTGCAAAAATATTTAAAATCACCATTGTTTGAAGAGACTTGAGGTGGCTTGGAGCTGAATAACTAACTCTATCTTTCCATTAACCAATGGCTTAGTGGTGGATCAGTAAAGTTTGAAGCTTCTAGGCTCTAGTTCATCCTCTGTTGTCAGACATATGAGGGTTTCTTGCATTTGAGATTTTATCGGCTATGTTTTTCAATGTTGGTGGGCACTATGGCCACCAACATTTGCTTGTTGAACCATTCCTGGAGATGACCCTCTTTCTCCTTGTTGTTGGCTCATGAAGTTTATTTATGCTCAAGCTTGGAAGCTTTGAGATCCATGGGTTCAATTTTAAACTTTGCATAGCTGTGCATGAATGTTGTGTCAGCTAGTTTTCTCTTGCAAGTGATTTGACTCATGCCATTCTGAGCTCTAGCTGCTATGGTTATTGAAGGAAATGGAAGCTTCTAGTCTTCTATTCTATTATGTAAGTCGCATTATGGAAATACTTACATTTGGCCGTAGTCTTTGTGCTCATCCCTTGCTCTTATTTTATAGATCGTGGGTACTTGAACTTGCTGAGCTTGTAGTCATGTTGTTAGCATGTCGCCATTTTGTTTTGCATAACTTATATCCGGGTATTTGAAATAGGGTTCAACTTGCTGTGAGTGTGATGGACTTCCATAAGTGATAATATCTTGCATGTATGGGGCTTGAAAAAGAGTTTCATGTCATTTCTCTTCACTGGTATTCACCATCTGACGAGTTGGGGATTTTCTTTCCTGAGCTATTCATGGGATATATACATGAGTTTATAGCTTTAAATACTTCATTGGGTACAGTTTGCCGTTTATTCTAAGCCCTTGAAGACAATATTTCTATGAGCAGCCATAGTTTTGTACCTTGTCGAGCCACATATTTCATTGATGGTAAATGCTTTTACCTCCTAAATGACGAAACTTTATTGCATAACTATGTCATTTCATCTACTCTCAACCATTGTTCTTTGAATATAACTCCGATTTGAGGTAGTCTATGATTTCTTATTGATCTCCAGATAGCTAAAATCTTCCTGATATACCCACATTTATTACACTGAGCTACACTATTTCCTTTGCTTTAATGCAAATCTGATGTGTAGATTAGTTGTGGCTCATCATATTGACTTCTCTGGTGCATGCAAACTTATATAGTTCCAGACTAACATTCCTTTCAAAAATATTTAAACAATGTTCAATGTCCCAAGCTCCAAAATGAATAGTTAACCCACATAAATATGAAAGTAAGCTGAAACCTATGATTTGAGCCATACTGTCCACAAATTTTATTCCCATCAGCAATTCCAAATGAACAATAATATACATAATCCTTTCTCATTAAGAACTTGAAAGTGTATTTCTTTGCAAGTTATATCAGGGTCGTTGTAACTTCTTTTGGTACCCATTGTATTGGCAAGTGAAGGTGTGGTTATTGGCTGTAGCTTTTGCCGTTTGATATGCCTCCCTTATGTATAGCATCCTTGAAAGTGTATTTTTGAAAGCCTCAATGATTCTGGAAAAGTTTTCCTTTTCTTGTTGATCCTGCATATTGATATTGGTTGTAGCTGGGATATACTCACCACTATTTTGTCATAGAATATTGCAATTACTGTTTGGGAATAGTAATATAACACATGCATGATCTGTAACATCTGAAAGTAAATTTATGTCTCATCTAAATCTTGAAGAAGACCACTTTTTTACATTTCGCAGGACACTTGCTTCTTTTAGTTGAACAGTATCTTTTGATATCTTGAACAAGGTATGAAGACATTATACTTGATATTCTGTAGACAAAAATTTGGAAACTAACACATTTCTACTCTTTGTGCTGTTGTTGCTTTAGTTTCTTGAACGCATGATTCATGTGCTCAGTTTAGTGGAAACTAACACATTTGTACTCTTTGTGTTTTTGTTGCTTTTATTTATTGCTGAATAAACGTAGCATACTCCTTTCAGAAGTTATTTCATAGAAGCTTGTAAAATGTTGTATGGTATTGTTATGCCAAATGTATATATTTTCTTCAGATATTTCTTTCATAAACATGCCCAGAACTGTATTATGTTGATAATCTTGAACCTTTGTGATCAATTTGTAAAGTTGTACTTGCTAGAATGTCTTGAGCTTTAAATTTTGTTTTGCTGAATGCTAAGAGTTTGTAACCATGATGGTAGCATGCTGTTGATTTTCTATAGAAATTTGTTTTTTTAAAAATACTTAAATAGTACACAATATAATCTTTTGAGTGAAAATGTTCACTTGATTCTTTATTTTAATACTGCAATTTTCAATGTTATCTAAAATTTACTTGAAAACCTGTACCTATACATATTAGAAACTTCTTAGAAAAATACGAAGGTTTAAACCTCTCTTTTCTTTCATCTTTCAGTGATATCTTTTCCTTGATATGATTATGAAATATGGAAGTTAGATGCTCCTGAATGATGTTGACATGTACTTTGTGATTCTATTTCCGGTTCCTTATCTTTATCTTATTTGTACTTGATTGAAGAAAACCATATGCCTAAAACTATAAGTACATAGGTAGTGAGATAACCCGGAGCTCTAATCACCATTTATTTCTATCAATGGGTGATGCAAGTTAGGAGAAGAGCATGGAGATGAAGTAGATGCAAGCGAGGAACGAGCGGGGACCAACCAATTCAAGCAATGATGGGTTTCCTTTCTCCATATTTATTTACAGCTTTATGTAAATGTATTTCTTTCTACTTGTGCATATAAGTTAGATCTCACGGGTTATGTGGGAAACATCATTTCTTCATGAATAAATGGAATTGAATTATGTAATTGAGTTATCTATCTCCTTTTGCATTTAATTATTGTAAATGACAATTGTGGAATGAACTAAAAAAATCAATACATAATTAATCACATTCAAACATAAAGAAATAATAAGAGTTAATGCATCTGTACTTGGAAAATGTACTTTTCTTACATGCAAACAATAACAATGCTTGGTATTTCAAGGTTCAATTTTTGACATTTTTTGTTGTTCCCGCCTTTACCAAGCGCTAGTATTTTGAGGCTTCTGCATATCATTTTTGAAGAAGAAACTCAAAAAGACAACATATGTGAGGCGTTGTACCTTACAAAAACACACATAGCTGCATATTTTCTTTCAATCTATCCCAAAGATGACTACCCTCCAACAATAGAAACCTATGCAGAACTGCACCAAGGAAACAAAATAACTACGAGCCATAAGCCCATTTAAGATGGCAGCCATTATTGAAAGCATGAAAATGATGAAAGGATGTGTTTAGAAAACACTTAAGAGGAAAGCATGGAAACTATAATACACTTTCAACTTATCTCATTTAGAAACAATGCTTCAAGTATATCCCATTGACTGCAATTAGAAGCTCTTCTACATCTGTCCATGCAAGCTTAAATTCATTTTGTAACTTACATTCAGTAATAATGTATGGTCCACTCATTAGTGAATCAAACTTGAAATTCATTTTGTAACTTACATTCACTAATAATGTATGGTCCACTCATTAGTGAATCAAACTTCATATGAACACCTATTTTTTCTCGGTCCTCATCCAATTTTAAAACTAAGTCACCTTCATTGAAGACTCGTGGTTTGGATTTCTTATCAAATGTCCTTATTATTTGAGCATGACTCATCTCCATGGATAGAATAGCTTCATTTCTAATTTCTTCAAGCTCCATAAGTTGTGACTATCGTACTTCCATTGGCTCATTCTCTAATAACTCCATCTTATGCATAAGTTCTAAAGCTAGAAGTTTAGGAGAAAAAGGTAAATTTTATTTTAAACCATAAACCAACTTAAAAGGTGAGTTTGAAATTGAACTTTTATGACTAATTTTGTTAGCCCACAAGGATGCGTTCAACTTATAATGCCAAGTACGCATATTTTCATCCATGGTTCTTCAGATTATTTTGAGTAAATTCTTGTTTGTACTTTCAACCAATCCATTACCTTGCGGGTAATAATTCAACAAATTACTCAAATAAATTCCATTTTGAACAACCCATGCAAAATTTTTGTACACTAACGAAAGCTTTAGCATTATCTGAAATAATGGTGAAAGGAACACCAAACCTTGTAATTATGCCTTCATAAAAATCCAAGATGTTCATCTCATTACCTTCCTTCAAAGCAACAGCTTCAGTCCGTCGTGTGAAGTAATCGATTGCAGCGGTGAGTATCCTTCTGTGGCTTGAGCTTGAAGGTGGATTAATGAGACCAATAAAATCTAAACCACATTGAGAAAAGAGTTTATCAGCTGAAATTGGTTGCAATGGTAAAGCAAAAAGTCTTTCTTTTCCATAAAGAAAGCACATTTCTAACATTTTCTTACCCATGCATGGCTTTCCTTGAAAAGTGTAGGCCAATAATAGCCTCCTTTCATGATTTTTAGGGTTGTAGTTTTAGCTAAAAAAGTCTAGTCCTCCTTGGCTGTCATGAAACTGCTCAAGCAACCTTTCAACTTGGTTTGGATCCACACATCTTAACATGACACCATTGATATGTTTATTAAATAACACATCATTAACCAAAAAATAAGGGATGGAATGAAGTCTGAAATACCTCCTTTTTGAGCTGTCCAAACCTGGTGGGTACATGCCATGCTGAAGATACCTGGACATGTTGAGAATCCAATTTGTATGTTGTTGCATTTTTACATTTTCAGGCTCATTCTGAAGTAAATAAACATCTTCCTTGTTGTCATGCAAGCCTTGAGCCAATTTTTCACACAATCCCTTGCCTCTAATCAATTTGGTCACTTTAATGATGATGTCGTACTCCATAACTTGAGTGATCCATCCTGCTCTCTTTTCTGATATATCTTTGTTCAACAAAAATTCCTTAATGCTTGGATGTGCAACCATAAGATTAATTTTGTTGTTAGAGAGAAAATGCCTGAACTTCTTAAGAGATCTAATAATTGAGAGTACATGCTTCTCAATGTATGAGTACCTTCATTCGTACTCCATTAGAATTTGGTTAAAAAAGTAATTGGCTACTCCAATTCTTCTTGATTCTGCTATGTTAAAATTGCTACAATAGTATCCATGTTAGCATAAGCATACAATGTGAATTATTTTGAAAAATCAAGATTGATAAGTGATGGGATAACAACAAGTGCTTTCTTGATGGCATCAAAACGACTCACTCCTTTTGACCAGGTGAAATTCTGATCTTTCTTGAGCATGTTGGTAAAAGGCTTTGCAAGTGCAACAAAATCAATCAATATATCTTCTTATAAAATTAATTTTTCCAAGGAAACTTTGAAGTGACTTTTTATGTTTTAGTAAGGCTAAAGAAAGAATAGCACTTACTCTTTTAGGATCAATCATCATACCATGTTTGGAAATAATATGACAAAGAAGACTTACCTTCATGGACTGAAAACACACATTTTTTAGGATTAAGTGATAGACTAAACACTCTGCACCTTTCAAAGACTGCTATTTGATTTGTGGTAGATGGTCACTCGCAATATTTGAAAACATTTGTGATATGAACCAAATAAACTAATATAAATTTATTGATAATACCTTGGAAAAGCCATTGTTATCTCTCTAAAGTGCACCCTCGTTGAGAGATGATACCAGGGGTTCTAAGACTTGATTTTATCTCTCACTTTCATATATACAATGGAAACACCTCAGAGTCTGTGGGTATACCTATTGTTGAGGTGAGTCTTTGGTATCAAGGCCGGTTCCTTATTGATGTATCCTAAACTAATTTTTGGGGTTTTGAGGATAAAAAGATGGTACTGTAACTGAAATTGAAATGGGTGATACACCAAACTTATTGAGGGATTTGACTGAGTACATGCACAATAAAATTGAGAATGAATTTTGGATGCATGAACCAATGGTTTTTCAGCAGAATATTAAGTCAAAACACTTATGTATTGAGGGATGAATCACAACAACACAACAAGATAAACATGCACACTAAGATTATGTAGAAAATACCAAATTTGCAGCAAGGTAAGATGATTAATCAGGGAATTTACATTCACAAGAATTAATAAAGAGATACACACCACTCCAAATAATTGGAAAGGAAAAAAGCAAGTTCTCATTCAAGGAAAAACTGGCAAAAAATTGCTTCAGCACTCATGTTGTCAAAAAACTCCCCCTATGCTTTGCCAATGCACACAATATATAGCAACATTATTCACCTAACCCATCCTAAAAATAGGCTAAAATTTGTAATTTCCCATGCATGCTAATTTTATGTCTTTATCATGAATGAATAAAGGAATAAAAATAGACATGTTGATTACAATGAGGCATTAATAGCCTTAGTTACAAAAAAAAATTCTAGTCAAAGTGTATTGGACTGATCTATTTTTAATAAACTTGGATGAATAATTTAGCTAATAATAGCTCTTGCTTGTTGAAGAAGCCTCCTCCAATGTGCATGCAATATTTGTCTTCTTCTGCTTGATGTGACAATTTTGCAATTTGATCCACTTGTAATGATAAATTTGGCACTTTTATAATTCTTCCCCCTTGGATGTACATGCAAAAAACAATTTCCTTGTCTAATAAAAATAATACATTCATCTTCATCCTTAGTAAAATATTCTTCAACTCCAATCCACCCACTGTGGGGACCATCTGTGGGCATGTACATACATTTTCTTCTTGTAATCTATGGGGCCACCTGTGTACATGCAAGAATAATACTCATTTTGATGTGACACCTCACTGTTATACACTTTGGCTTGGCTTTGTTGTCCACATGCTTAAATATGGTCCCTCACCTTAATTCTACTTAGAGAGTACGAGGTCCTTTTTTGCAAAGATTAAGGTATTTATTTTGAAATTTCAAGGTATATGATTTGGCATCATTAGCTGCTTAACCTTGACCACATATAATCATGGAGTATTATATTGTGACATGTATTGTTGTTATATAAAGAAAATGCACATTCCCTCTATGTGATCGACCACCTTTTTGAATAATTATAAAGTGTATATACATTTTGGGGATCACTTTTTTATTAATCATAACAATGGTTTGTCAGTATTTTATTTTCATGGTATTAATGTTTAGGGCCTTAATCAAGTCAATGCAAATGATAATTTTTGTAAGTGGACTGGTCCCCTCTGCATGATCAATCAACCCATCGATTGATTAACGATGGAAAATATTTTATTTAACTGTGCTTAGCCACCCCTAAGGTATTCATTAGGAGTTGGCGGTTGATCTATGTCATTGGTTTTGGTATTATTCGATCTAAATCATTGATTATCTGACCATGGTAAGTAAGGAACTTAGCATTGATTGTCAATTTGATCTCTACCATTGATTTTTATACCTTTTAATGTTGATTGTTGATGCTCAAACCATGGTTGAAATCAATTGAAGTTGGTTGTGGTTAGGGCTTGAGTTTTGTATTGAACTTAGAGATTGGATCATGGCCATTGATCCATGTACCTTTGCATCTCTGCCGTCTGATGTGGAATTTGATGAGTTGGGTTCCATTTTAATTTGATCTTATACCATTTGATCTTGGCTATTGAAACTAACTCTGGTGAGTTAGGTTGTTTGATGGTTTTGTTTAATCGGTCCAGAAAAACTCTTGTAACCTAAACTCATTTTCATTCTCATTTACTCCCTGGAGTGGCAAAGACTTGTAGTATTTTCACTCGACTGTCACAAATTCGGATTTTTTTCCCGAGCTCGGTTCTTTGCATTTCTATGATATGATATTCTGTGAGGGATGGAAATCAACTTCTCTGTCATTTTTTCTCTAGTTCGAGCTACTGTGAGATAATGAATGCCATTGACGATGATCTCAAGCTTGTTTCTCTGCATTTTTCAGTGCTTTTGTAACCTCTCTTGAAGGTGATTAATGTGGCCATTTCTTTGTTCTGGTTGGTAATATTTGTTGTATTGGCTTCCATTAAAGGTTTTAAGATCTTTGAGAGATTTTTTTTTTTCAAATGTCTCTATCATTTTGATTTAATTATGACCCGCGTGATAAAAGCAAGGTAAATTTCATTGTTTCCTTTGACTATGATGCCTGCATTCTTTTGTTTATCAAGTTTTCTACTGTATATTGCTTGAAACTTAAAACCTTTCTATTTTTTGTTTTCTTTGGCACTTGTTGACACTGTAATGAGCTCCAAAATATTTCTGGGTAGTTCGCATTTTGATTCTATGTGCTTCAACCCTTTAAGGGTTTCAATCTTTGACTGATGAGAAATGAAACATCCTTCGAAGATTTCGACTCCATCTTTAATTTGTACCAAGAAATCTGTAACGGCCGTGAAAATATGGGCCATTTCATTTTATCTGTTATTCATTTTGGAGTTCATGACTAATCTAGGTTGAATTCATTTGTATACATTGAAAACACTATCTTTATTGCCTGGAAATTACATACCTAAATATTTTAAGTTCATGAGTTTGAAACCTTTGTGATTTGAACTGATTCTAAGCCTTTAATTTCTAGTTCCTTCTTCTTTCAACTGGACATGCGTTTTTCGTTGTTTTGGAGTTTGAGTTCGTTATCTTGAGATTATAAGATCTATTTGATCCTCGAGCTTGTTTGTAATCTAGTCTCTGATTTTCAATTTACTGATGAGAAGTTTTGACATTGCATTTACTTGCTTCAAAGTTTTTGATCTTTACGTTAAACTTCATTACATATTTTTAAATGCCTTTCGAACTGAGTTTCTAAAATTCGTGATCGTTTCCCTGGAATTATTTTTGAGACTATACATACATTCAAAAAGTAGTAAACTAACCTTCATTTGGTCTTACTCTTAAACTGTAAATCTTGATATTGTGATACCCAAACCATGTTGTGACTTGGAAGCTCCAAAGGTGAGGCATACCTGTAGCTTGACTTTTGATCTTGTTTTGCAATTCTATAATATGACTTTGTTTTTTCTAAATTTGATCCCAATATGGCTTTTAATTTGAATATGTCACTCCTTGTTTTTGTCATAATGGCCACCATATTTCGAGCACTTTAGAAATTTTCCGAGATGAAAAAAAAAGGGGTTTCGAGGGCCTTTGTAACTCTGTCTATGAAATAATGGAATTGAATCTTGATATTTTCTCAGACTCATCATGGAATCCCTCGAACTATGTACCTTTGTTGAATATTCAAATAGCTTTTGATGAATTTTATTTTCTTTGATATTTGACATTCAGATTCATCTTATTCTTTACTTAATATAAGCACCTGCATATCTTTGAACTGGCTCGATGGAAGTTTTACTCTGCAGTATTTTCTTTCAATGTAGCATGTTTTCCTTTGAGAAAAAAATTGTTGAAGATTTAGAACTGTTGTTTATACTCTGTTCCATACTAGACAATAGGTGAACTATAAAACTTGATTGGATTCATAGTGCTTCTGTCCTTGAAGATGTGATTTAACATAAGTAAACTTTACTTATCCTCTTTCCTTTAAATGACCATGACCATGATGGCATCAAAATTTCATTGACTTTAATTGTTCTTGATGATATTTCCTTGAATATTTCTACTTTATTTGCTAACCAAGTGTCCTTTCATCTTGGCTATGTACTATTTATTGTTAGGTTCTTTTCTCTTAAACAATGATAGTATTGTAGCTTCAACAAAAAGTTCCTCTCTTCTTTCCTTGAATGGAAAATGATCAAAGTAACTCAAAAATTCTTGACTATACTTGATGTGTTCTTCTTAAACACTTAAATGATTATTTTCTTGATATTCTTGAGAGATGTAGCACCTTGAGTTTGATATGAATGCCTTCTTGATTGCTTTTGAAACTTGATGTTGGACTTTTAGCTATTAGATCATTGAAAAAATATGTATCACTTATTTTGAAAAGATCACTATGATCTTCATGCTCTGTTGCACTTGTAATTTATTGACTTATTACTTCTTATTCAATTATGAAATAAGGATCTTAAAATTTTCTTTTCATAGTTGTTTATTCATGCTTTGTGTACTTTTTCTTCATGACTTGAAGTGAAAACTCAAAGATGAATCATTATTCCTGGCTGTTCTAAATTGATTGAATCGACATCTGTAGGTCTTGTGAATTTGAACAAGCTCCTTATTGTTGTAACACAGTTCTTTAATAATTGTATCCTGTAGATAAGTGTTTCTAAAAGAATAAATGCATTGACAATCTGATATAACCATTTCTGGATACTTGTATTTTTGTTTCTTGAAGAAATTTGGGTTCCTTTTCTTCAGTTATAGCTTTCTATTTTATTGTAGATATAGAAACTTTATAAATTGAAACTGTAAGCATAATGATTTCTTCCATATAGAAGGAAATTTATTTTATCTTGATGTCCATTCATTACAAAATGAAATGTCAAAAATCATTTCTACCCTCAACCTACATATCCAGTAGCATGTTGCATCCTTCAGAAATTTAATGAATGAAAATGGTCCTTAAAATACTTGTATTTAAATTGGAAACATTCATTTTCCTATCAAGTTTTATAACTCATGATCTAGAAGCCCATATTATTTCTTCACTTGAATTGAATGAAAAGAACTGATATCCATATTTCTTATATTGAAAAACCTATCTATACTTGTAGAAGTAACAATTAGTTCATGATAATATCGTCCTTACTTTCTTCATCTAGCTACATGTACCTACACACTTAAGAAAATAGTTAGAAAAATAATAGGTTTGGAGCCTTTCTTGTGTTCCATATTTTTATTTCTCTTTATTTTTACTGTTATGATTATGGGAATCATATGTGCTACTATAGAATACTTCTTTATCAATTTTGTATCTGCCTATAATTTACTTTATGCTTCTAATATTAAGAAATCCATTTGCATGCAGTTAGAGAGTACATGATTACAAATTAAAACCCTGATCTTTTTATTGATGCCCTTTCTTTTATTTTTTAGGTACATTGTAGCTACTTACAACATGGATGAAAGATGAAGCTGGAATTGGAGACAAAGAAGACTAGAAGAAAAACCCAAGGCAATGATGGGTTTCTTCTATACTCTTTTACTCTTAACATTATTCACATCAGGATTTTTTTTAGTGGTGAATATTTGTAATATGGCGAATATTCAATTTTAGAACAAATTAATAAGGTGAATTTTATGCTGTGGGTCAGTGACTTGTTCACCTAAAAATTACAGTTTAAGTTTTTTAGGGGTCGGATTCACCTACCCTTGAAAATATCCCATATATAATCCTAGAGTATTCACCAGGTAGAAAACTACTAGCTCACTCATACAACGTGGGGGAATATCTATTATTACAGACAGTAAATGCGTGACAAGAGGGAGAAGGCTGTAGATGCGCGACAGAGAGTTTGTTAACATGTGACAAGGAGAGTTTGTTGACGTGGGACAAAGAGAGTTTGTTGACGTGTGACAAGAGGATGGAGACTGCAGACATGCAACAAAGAGTTTGTTGACACGCGATAAGGAGATTTTGTTGACGCAAGAAAGGAGGGAGGGGGCTGTAGACGTGTGAAAGAGAGTTTTTTTACACATGATATAGAGAGTTTTTTGACACGTGATAGGACGGTGGAGGCTACAGAGGCGGGACAGAGAGTTTGTTGACATCAAACATGGAGAGTTTATTGATGCATGACAGGAAGGTGGAGGCTGTAGACGTGTGAAAGAGAGTTTTTTGACACACAAAAAGGAGAGTTTGTTGACGCGTGATAGGAGGGAGGAGACTGCATACGCATGATAGAGAGTTTCTTGACGCATGATATGGAAATTTCGTTGACATGCAATAGGAGAACGAAGGCTACAGACGTGTGACATAGATATTTTTATGAGAGAAAAGGAGAGTTTGTTGATGCATGATAGGAGGGAGGAGGTAGAAAATGCACGACAGAGAGTTTTTTCATGTGTGACAGGAGGGTGGAGTCTCCAGACACCCAAAAAATATTTTTTTGGGTTGTGACAAAGAGAGTTTGTTGACACACGACGGGAGAGAGGAGGATAAAAATGTGTGAAAGAGAATTTTTTGACGTGTGAAATGGAGAGTTATTTTACTCACGAAAGGAGGGCAGAGGCTACAGACGTGTGAAAAAGAGTTTTTTGATGCATAAGAAGAATAATTTTTTGATGTGTGACAGGAGAGAGGAGGCTTCACATGCGTGACAGAGAGTTTGTTGACACACAACATGGAGAGTTTTTTGATGCATGATAGGAGGGCAGTGGCTATAGATGCACGATAAATATTTTTTTGATGTGTGACTAGGAGAGTTTGTTGACATGCGACAAAGAGTTTGCTGACGCGCAACATGGAGAGTTTGTTGACGCATTATATGAGGGAGGAGACTGCAGATGCGTGACAATGGATTTGTGGTCGCATGATAATAAGTTTGATGTTGGACCATAGTAAATCTCTTGTTACATGTCTATATCCTGTTTTTCACACCACTTGAAAATGAAAGCTTCTTTTAGGTTAAAAATTTACATACAAACCACAAAAAATTCATCTTTCTAGTGAAACCGGTTCCAGGGATATTCACTATGGATTTTCCACCTCAGATTTCCAAGAGGTCTCTTAAAATTAGCTCTGATGCACATGTAATTCCTTCTTTAGTAGGTATAAGTTACATCCCATGGCTTGGGTGGGAAACATTGAATTTCTTCATGAATAAATAACATTAATTTATGTATCTGAGTTGTGTATTTCTTTATGCATTCATCTTCTACAATGGATATTGATTGTATAATGAAATAAAGAACTCAACCACATAATTAAACGTATTTAACATGAAGAAATAATGAGTTTTGATGTACCTGTAAATTTAATAATGAACTCTTCTTCATGTAAAATGTAACTCTGTTTGTTGCTCCTGAATTTAATATTTTACCTAAACTACGATTCATGCCTTCATCAAGGAAATGCATTAGTCCTTTTTCTTTTGTGTTTCCTTTCTAAAGATGAACATGAAATTTCAGTCTACGTGAGGCATTATATTCTATAACAACACACATAGCTCTAGATTTCATGTAGTTAATAAATTGTTGCAATTGAATAACATAATAAAATGCATGACTTCCCTTAGTTAGGTCAATTTCATCAATGCCTTCCATCATAAACAAAGTTTTGAGTTTCCCATTTTTGTACAAGTGTAAAAATTGTAAATATCCATGTCCATAGCATGCTGAAAAGTTGCACCATCATTTGACAATCCGAATGACATATTTTTGGAAGCATAAGTGCCCCACTTGTAATAAATGGTTTTTTATACCGATCTTCCTCATGTACAAGTATTTTATTATATCAGCTATATTATTTGGTTTAGTATCTATCTAAACCAACAACTACCTCAAGAATCTACTCCATAGAAGGAAAATGATAATGATCCTTAAGAGAATCCTTATACATATCATGAAAAATGAAGACATATCCTGATTTCACCTTTTTCTTTCTCATTGGTACAATATTATCACCCAAGTGGAGTGATTAATGGGGAAGATAATGGAAGAATCTATGATTTTTTAAATCTCTATTCACATCAAGGGTTACAACTTGGGATTAACTTGTCTTTGTTTCTGTCTAACCAGTTTCAAACCAACCTCTAACTGAATGGTTTGCTAAGCCAAAGAGGGATAAAAAAATCTTAAATCATTTTATTACAAAGAAAAAACATGTGCATACTTTCTACAAAGCTTCATAAAATAATATTTTTTAGATTGTTAACAAACTTTGCCAAGATTAAGACTCTTACCTTAAAAAATGGTAACATTTTCATGTTGATTTGTACCTACAGCAAATATAGTCCTTTCATGATTCATTTCTTCATCTTCATCAAAAAGCGATTCCAAAGTTACATGGCCTTTCAAAATCATGTTTGTTGTCAGCTGTACTATCTGATCTTCATAATGATTCTATAGTTTTCATTGATTTTGAGAAGAAAATTCTTCTTCTTCCTGTAGAAATCTGATTATGTGTGCATCTTTATTGAAAACCTGATAGTGAACATCATTATCTTGGACTGGTGGTCTAACTAAAACTTTGATATGTGGTTGTAATTTTTCACTTCCAATGTCAGCAGGTATGTCAAATTGTGAACCAATCGTAGCAAGTCTATCATCATGTTTGTTTTTATCTCAAGGGATAGCATAAAAATTAACATAAAGAAAATCATCAAGTAAATTCCATACTCTATGTCTGTAAGTTCTCATTAATGGGTTCTTGGAAGTATTAGAACCTCTAACATGGTGAATAACAATCTTAGTGTCTCCAAAATTCTACAAATATGTGATTTTTTTTTCTTGCCCACTCCAAACCATGAACAAGGGCTTCATACTCAACAATATTGTTAGAAAAAGAAAAATAGAACTTAATGGTAGTAAAAAAATGTTGTTTTTAACGTGAAATCGACATTAAACAAGCCCCTGAACCATGTTGATTTTTGGAGCTGTCAAAATACATTTTCCACAAACCATTATCTTGCTGATTTTCTCTCTTCAAAGAAGGAATTACAACACTGCCCTCATGAATACAATACACTCTAAGGCATTTTCCATAAATAATATGATCCTCAATGATTTTCCATGGGTCATGGACATGATCTTCATTACTTCTTTGATTGTTCAACATATTCGGGACACCCTCTAATCCATAACTAGTTTCAGCATCTGAATCATCTAGTTTCTCTTCACTTACAACATAATTTACATTAACAAAACTAGATGTAAAAGGATCAATATGAAAATTTGACAAGGGATCTGAATTAATAGTTACCTTAGCTCCATAACAAGTTTTGAAAACTAAATAATTCCAATCTGCTAAAAGGTAGTTTTCAATCTTGGATGTGAACTATCTAGATAAACACATGGAAAAAAAAGGTGGTAGATCCATGACCATCACATCCTGTAAGATTGTATCACTTAGACATACATACAAAGTTGTATTTGAATCCTTAATAATTACAATTCTCTTAGTAGATGAACTGTCAAGCTAAAAGAGTCCTTTGGTACTTGTTTCATACTCAATACCCAAATTTTTAGCCACTAACTTTGGCATAACATTGTTTCTAGATCTGTTATCAACCATACAATTGTCAACCAAAGAATTTTAAATAATTAGAGAAAGGTAGAAAGGAGGATATTTAACCACTTTGACCTCTTTAATTGTGTTTTTTACCTCTTTTTATGATGTTTTTGGCTGAAACAATTACTATTTTTACCCCTTAGTTTGTTGGTCTGTAATTGTCATCACCATGTTGGCTGTGATTTCTACATGGTCAACTTGTTTTTATAGTAATTTCAGACCCGCAAGCTCTTGGACAAGCAAGTCTTCTTGTACATGAATAGACAATGTATCCCACATACTCATAGTGACGATAGACTTCTTGCTATGATCACTGATATTGAACAAAACAACTCCTACTTTAAAGAGATTTTTTTTACAACAACCTTTTCTTGAATATTATAAGGTAAAAAAATCTTACCAACAACATTACTTTGATTTACAAGAGTTGGTTCAAGAGTTTGATCACTTACATTATCTTTCATGCATATTTTATTCGATCTGGTAACTACTACAATAAAATCAACCTTACCTTGTGCTCTAATTTTAGGATTTAAAGCCACATGATTAGTTGTTTCAAAATTTACTAATGTGGCATATGGCTACCCCTATTGTTCTTGTGCCAAACTCTGATCAATATGTGCTGCAAAAAACACATTCGCTTGAAAATTATTAAATGATTCTTCCTAATTCATTTTTGGCACAGAAAAACCTGCCGGTACTATCTCTATAGATGCATTTGAACCACTAGGTTGCACACTAGCATCTTGGGCCATGTTTGTTTACATGGGAACTTATCCTGTTTAATTTGTGAGAGAATTAGGATCAGCCACAACAAGAGGCCTAGTATATGTAATAGCTAGTTGTTCTTAAAATGGTCTATAACCTTGAGTAGTAGGTCTATAATTGCTGAAATTTGGGAAAGGTGGCTGATATGGCCTTCTTACTTGGGCTTGATTCCTTTCTAACTACAAAATTTTATTTATTATAATTTTAACAACCCCTTTCAAATCATATATTGTAGTAGGCTGAAGTGAAGGAATTACAGATGCTTTCTTAATTGATATATACAATAAACTACACACTATATACTCTATTCTTCACATATCATGCATTATTTACATGTCTTTCTCACAACGTCTACTATGCACTTCACACATTGTACATCATACACTTAGCACATCCTTTCTCAAAAAATATTCTACTATACATGTTGTGACTTTTCACTCTACACATCCGCACTACAACCCTTGATGATGATTATGTGTTGTTGGCATATTTATATTTATTATGACATTCAACATTTTCATCATATTGAGTAGGATTTATTAGTGAAATAATCTTGTGATTGTATTGGTGTTGAGGAAATATAAAATTGAGATATTGTTCAAATTTTAAAATAGTAACATTAATTGCCTAGATGATGATTTAATTTATGTATAGATGATTGTAGATTTATATGTGTATATTTTACCTTGGATGTTTTCATGCAGCCATGAGGTTGAAGGAGGTATTGTGTGTTTTGTAGGTGTTTATATCACAACAATAAAAGGGGGATTGGAGACCAACCACATCGAAATGCTAGATGGATTCAACAATGGTCACCATGGCAACATGTGTTCTGTTGTGTGTGTTTAAATTGTTGTTACGGGGTCCCCATGGGAGGGAAATTACCCCCAATTGTGACCAAGGTTTTATGTTTAGTCCTATGTCTTATTTAATTTATTTAATTTTTGGTATATGTGATTTACACTATGAGGTAATTACCCTTTTTATCATCATTGGGTTATGTGTCTTAATTAAGTGAACTAATAACATTATTAAGCTAAACTAATTATGGATGGGACAAAAAGAATTCATTTATTAGGTTATATGGTTCTTTGGTTTATGTTTTGTAAGTGGAGTGTGTGGTCTTGAGTGTTGTACACTCTACCCCTTCTTGGATATTGGATTTGGTCTTAAGGGCCAATTTTGGAGGCTTGTGGGACAAGTTAAACTTGTCCCAAACCAATTAATTTATTATACCAACCCTACCTATGGATTGGGATGTCAAACATAGACCCAATTATGTGTTTTGTAAGACAAAAAGTGGCATTTATTGCACTTTTCTTACATGAATTTTAAAGTTTATCCTTAGGGGGTGTGGGTTTGTTTTGTGTGTGTAAGAGGTTTGTCATTCCTCTCAACCACCACTTTATTGTGCATTGGGGTTGATGTTTTAATTGTGAGGTGGAGTTGAGGATAAGTGATGTGGAATCCTACATGGAGCCACCTCACCCTTCTCTCTCCCCTTTTTATTTATGCTAGATATTTTGTTTGTTTGGGAGTTACATCATTTCATTTTTGTGCACTTGTATTTTGGAGTTGGAGAATTTTGGAGTGCTTGTGGATTTTTTTGGAGCTTGTTGGTGTTGGAGTGGGCTTGAAGGACCTTGGGGTTTGAATATTGGATCAAGCTCTACCATGGAAACATAGGAGATACAGTCTTGTTTAAATGTTTTATTTTATTTGTTTATATGTGTATGTTATTGAGTGTTTCGGTATGCTTATTAGGTTCTTGGGTAGATTGCCTAAGTGTGGTGTATGAGAGGGTTATGGGGATATTATATGTAGGGAGTCATAAGAGTTTATTTCATGTTTTTAAGGGAGTTGGGTTGCGTGCCCCACCTTGGACAAGAAAATTCTTGCATTTCTTACTTGGTTTTTATGAGGGAGACATAAGAGATAATAGGGAGGCATAAGGGGATCTTCATGGAGGAATGCGAGTTGTGTAGGGGTTTTGAGATATATATTGTAGGGTTTTAAGGTGGGAACCTAATTCCCATTGGGAGGCATAAGTGATCTCCCCATAGATTCTTATTCCATTGTCTTTGCATTCTGAAGCCTTGTATATTTTGTTAGTTTCCTTCTTGTGATTGTAGTTTTTGTTCATTGTGTTTTGGTATGGTTTTGAAATATTTGCATTGTAATGTGGAATCTTTGTATTGTTTCCATGATTTTGATCCATCTTTTATTTCATTTTGGTTGCGGCTTGGGGGCCAATGAGGAGGATAGCTTCTTCTCCTCATTGGATTATTTGTTGGATGGAGAGTGTTGCCTCTCCCCCATTTTTGGTTGTTATGATGAAGTGAAGAAATGGTGGATATTTCGTTGGTGATGTGAAACTTGTAGAATTTTTTGATTTCCAAAACAAATCCTTCCTTGTGAGAAAAAATTCTTGTTATTCCCATTTACAATGGAAGACTTGTAGTCTTGTATTTTTTCAAAAAAGAAATGTTGCATTGTAATTTTCATTTACCAAGTTTTATTATTATTTTTAAGGAATCTCATTGAGAAATTGAATAATTTTCATTTCTCCTCAAATTGTAGTATGTAAAGAACTGAATCAAAATGGAAATCATGTTTAAAGGTTTAGTTATAATTTTTATTGTGAGAAAGTAAGTTCCTTACATTAAAACAAATGAGGTATGCTCAAGGAAAAGAAAGTTCATTATCATTATTGAAGTTATAGTATTATAAAAAGGAAGGAAAGAACATAAAATTTGTAAAATACTAATAGTGCATGCTTGGAAACCTTGAATGTGGAACAAAGTTGTTAGTCGTTATTGGACAAATGGTTGTAGTGGAAATGGAAAGATGCAATAAATTGTAAGTAAATTATTATGTTGAAATAATGCATTTTGTAGTAAGGAAAAAAATACAACATTAGAAGTAGATCTAGTTTCATTTCTACTTTTGGAATTGAAAGAAAATTTGTTGAACGAAATGAAAACGATCTTTTAGTTGTTGTTGTTACTATTGAAATGGGAAATGCTTTAAAATGAGTAATTTTACTATGGAATGAATAGATGGATTAAACCTTTCAACTGTAAACTTTAGGCATGCATAGATTTAAGTTCATGATGACTTTTAAAACACTATACTGATTTTTTATTTTTTTTAAATATCCGTTTGAAGGTTCTGTTTCTAAGGAAAAGAACCACCGCCCTATGCAGAGTGGCAGTTTCGTAACCACAACTCTGGAAAGGTATATGTTTCATAACCGCTGCTCAGGCAAGGTGGCGGCACAAGAATCGTCACTTAGGTATGGCAGTGGTCCTAGGACCGCTGCCCTGTGGAGAGAAGTAGTCTTATAACTGCCACTCAGGAAAGGCGACAGTTTGTGAATCGTCACCTAGGTATGGCGATGGTCCCAGGACCGCCGACCTACTTAGGGCGGTGGTTCTTTCAGTAATGATAGAAAAATAAAAATCTGCACCTGTGTAAATTTTAACTTGGTCTAACTAAAATTTAACCTTGTAATTTTTTTTAAAGAGGAAAGCTCCAGTAAGCAAATGAAGGTAAAATTTCATGGTTCAAAGCAAGTAAATATTCAAATGGATAATTAAAAGTTCTCAATCTCATACATATTAATGGAGGTAGGGTTTGGCCTAAATAAGGAAACCAAAATAAAAATAAATTTGTAGCTCCTCAAGATTTGGAGTGGAAACCTCTACATTATTCAATGGGAGACATTACACCAATAATCCTTCAATCCAAATCTAAACTAAGTTTTTTTTTTTGTAAATTCCTCCATAGTTCTTCCTTTCTTGCTCCCATGGCTTCCATTTCTCCAACATCCAAATTAAACAAAGGAAAAGTGACCAAATGAGGAGGCTAGGGTAAAGAAATGGGTTTAACAAGAGTTCATAAGGATTTTAGGGTTAGTATGGAACCATAAGATCTAGTGGCCAAAATTGAATGGATCCAAGGGTTGAGGATCAACCCTACAATTGTTAGGAAAAAATGAATTTTTAAGGGTGTTTTAAATCAATTTAAAGGTATGTGCAAATGGGTGAATGGGGCCATTTAAATACCTTGGTGTGCGAAGTCATTATTTTAGTTCCTAGTATGTTTAAGAAAATTAATGAAATGGACATTAAAGCTATTAAGATAATGGAACTAAAGTAACTAAGTATAAGGTTAATCATTTTTGGTATGAATGTTAACTTAAGGGGGAGAAAAATATTTAACCAGGTAAATTAAATTATGGCACCTTCCTAGTTGATTTTAATTAATTGACCGTAGAGATAGATTAATAATATTTAATCTTTTAACTTAGACCTGGTCCATCCTTTGTAAAGTAGTGGTTATTGGTGAAAATTAATTTAACATACACTAGGGGTTGACACCCTTGAAACTTTAGATATTAAAAAAAAAAAAACCACAACCTTTTGGATAAGTGTATATGATTTAATGTGTTCCTGGAACATCATTCTTGTGGGTGTTGCACTTGGTATCAGAGTCATGTGTTCAAATCCTGGACCCTTGGGCACACTAGGAAACACAAGACATGAAATTTTTAACATGGTGTAAATATTAAAAAAAAACTAGAAAACAACATTGTCTGATAATTGTATAATATAGTGAAACTAGAAAACTGAAACAAAACATAAAATGATGAACTAACTCTTGCCTTGGTCTGTGCAGGAGGTGCAGACTGTTGGTACCCAAATTGATTATTTCTCAATGTCTGATCAGCATCACAAGTATTGACAGGAATATTAGAGACAAATAAATCATAATGAGTCATTTTGTAGTTGGGGATGGGATCTAACTAGCCTTTTGTCACTCAGATGTGGAGAAATGGGTAGCACCCTCAAGAGGATTTGATATATCCTCACTATTTTAGCTTGTGCCTTGCATCCAAGGTAAGAGAACCCTTTTATAGCCTGTTGTTTATGGAGGAGATGGAGATTTCCTTCCTAATGAAGTTGTTAAGGAGACCTTGAAGAAAATATGATCAATGCAACAAAATATAACTCTCACGAGTTGTCACTCTAGACAGCGGAGATATTCTCTAAGCAAGTTTCAAGCCACTAAAGACATTTGGAATCTTGATTTTTTCTACATTTTTTGGTAGTAAAAATTATGCATTTATATACATACAAGACAAACAAGGATAGTATGGGTAGAATTGATTGTTTTAAATGAATTTTTGGAGGGAGGTGAGGTAGAATGAACTTTTTTTGCCAAATTTTTGAATTTTTTTTACAAAATGGAAAGCTTAGACAACAGAATGCTTCAAAATAGCTAAAATGTTCCTTTAACAAGAATGTGTGCTTCAATGGAGGCCCATATTAGAACTTTTTCACACAATATATGATATTCTAACATGAAGGCTCGAGTTGGAAGACCCAATAAAGCATCAAGATCTTAAGCCAATCACGCCTGAGGTACACCTAGAGGCTTATAGAAAATCTCTGTCAACAGATGAAAGAAAAGTGATTTTAAATCATTTATTTCACTCCTAGATGAAGGCTCTTCTGAGAAATGAAATTACAGATGCCACTAAACTGTCACAAGGATTGAGACCTGTGTGATTAGGAATTTTTTTTACATAAGATTGCAACAAGAACAAGAAAAACTATTTGCGAACATTTATAAATGAAACAAACACATTCTGCCTAAGATCAACATAGAATAACTCAAACTTGATTAAATTTATTAGCAGGGGAAAGTTTATAGAACAATCTCAGAGATTTTCGACGACTATACACTCGCAACCACCTTGACATGATTAAATTTGAAACAAAAGAGATATACATGCTTCTCAGATGGCTTCTCAAAAGACAGGGTTTGTCAAATTTTCCTCTTAGGAATTTTCTTCGACTTCTAACACTCCAACCTCCAACCATTTATATGATAAATCTATTCGATTTATAAAATTTATAAAAAACCCCTTTTCTACCCAAAAATCCAGACATTGAGTGTCACTAGTGCTTACCATGATCACGATCGTGATTCCCAGAATCAGATCTGCAAAAAGTCAAGAGATACTCAAGGGGGAAGATCTCTTCAAAAATCTCCCACATTCAAATCCTTCCTCTAGTAAATCACTTTTCCTTCAATTAGCCAACCACTTTCACCTCTAATCTGTCACATCTGATTCCTTTTATGATCGGGAGAAAAAAAATAGAAAATCAGATCAAGCCCGATAGTCAGACCATTTTAATGGCGAAAGACGTCTCCAGATCTCCCCCACCAAACTTTGATATCAAAATTAACTCCCCTCTCTGTTTGGCATGTAGGAAATACTAAGAAATCATGAAGACTCGCACTTCTAGGAGTGTTTTAGTAAAAATGGGGGGAAAATCATATTTAGACCCACAACTTCCGTTGATCTTTACTATGAATTCAGGTCTTCCATGTTGACGATCCAATTTAAAAACAACCGAGGGTTCCCTTTGACTTTTTACAACTTTTATAAAATTGTAAAATTTTCACATTTTTCTCTATGCCTCTGCCCTTGAGAAATGAGCCTGACACGTGTCCTAAGGTGGGTCCCAAATGAACCTCGACCAAATTATTCCATTTCACCTCTTTTTTGGAAAAAGGAAAATTTTAAAAGTTTTCCCCGCAGCTTCGCCCTTGAAAAATGGGCCTGACATGTGTCCCAATGTGGGTCCCATTACAACTGCGCTTGCCTTTTCACTTTTAGCTCTTTCCTCCTAAAAGGAATTCTTTTCAAATTTTACCCGAGGGTCCGCACCTCCGCCGTTGACCTTGAAACAAACCTTGACTGATCCTTTATTGATCCCGCAGGCTACTTTTGATATTTTAACCCCTTTGTGAATAATAGGAAAAAAATTTAAGTTTCTCCCGATGGTCCGCTTCCACATGTCCTCTTGGCACAACTTCAAGGCCAAACCCAAAAGTGAAATTTCAAATGAGTGTCATTCCTCCAAGTAGGAAAATATTCAAGTTGAGGAGACTTATTAAATTATGAAGTACTCCACTGAGCCGCATCCAACCAAAAGAGGCCACATTCCTTGTAGATGCAAGGATGTAAATTTGACCAGGAGAAATGCCCATTAAATCATAAAATGCATAAAAACGACCATTTCAGCCCAGAGATGAAATTTTTATAAGGACAGACGATTTAGAAATGTTACAAGGCTCAAATACGTTCCTTAGAGCTACATCCATTCATTTTTTATCAAGTATTTGGGGAAAAAATGACAAGGGCAAAAAATCCTGACTGTGGAAAATGGAAAGAATGGGAAAGCCTGAGTTTTTGAGTGAACAAAGAATGGGACACCCAAATTACAGACCTATCAAAGAGACAGAGAAAAAAGGAAACAAAAATGGGCCCATACGTGATCTTTGACGTAGGAACATATTAATTATGGAAAAAAAAGAAAGCAGAGACTTTCCCAGGCACACCATGGGGGGATGATAAATTACAGAGGCTTTAAATCGATAGGTTTCGAAAGCAAAATGTGGTGAGACCATTTTGAGCACCAACATTGGCTTTGACTCGGGGATGGGCACTCCCTGCGAGTGCCACAAGAACAAAGGTAGAAAAAGTGCCAAAAATATCCATTGGGTGATGGAGTCATCTTGTAGAGTGAAGAAACAGAACCATCTCCCATAACAAAACAGATAAACCAACTAAAATAGGTCACTAAGGACCAAAACGAGCAGAAATAAAAAAAAAGGAAACAAACAAGCAACTATACACTGTACAAAATATTTTTACCTTGATTTTTGGGAATCAATCCAAGAAATGCTTCAAATTCCTTCCATTAATAAGTATCTCAAGAAATTCACCATCCAAATCCTTTAAGAAGAAGGTATGTTCACCAATCCTGATATCAATGGAGTAGGGCCCATCCATAGTGAGTCAAATTTTCCATGCTTGCCCCTATGTTCATGTCTGTTATCCCATAGTAGCACAAGATCTCCAACATTGAAAGATTTTGGGCTGACCTTCTTGTCAAACAACTTCTTCAGCTTCTCTCTGAACTTTACATGCCTTTGGTGGGATGCCCTCCTTTCTTCATCAAGTTCAACAATTTGTTTAATGCGAGCATCATAAGGACTTACTTCTTGATCCTCTAATTTTTGAATGAACTAATATGAGGATGGTTGCATATGAAGGGGCAGTAGGGCCTGAGTTCCATACACCAAATCAAATGGACTCTTTCTAGTGGCTCTTTTAATGGTGATTCTATCAGCCCAAACAATAAACTTCAATTGTTCACCCCATTTTCTCTTATTGAGCTCGAAGGCTCTTCTAATAATCTTCAATAGGTTTTTATTATTGGACTCAGCTTGTCCATTTCCTTAGGGATTGTAATTAGATGCATATGTCAAGTTGATCCCATACTCTTGGCACATTTCCACCAAAGGTTTAGCTCTAAAGCTCATGGCATTGTCAGCAATAATCTTGACTGGTACCCCAAATCTATATATGATATGGTTCAATAGATGATACATGACAATTTGGTGTGTTACTCTTTTGGTGGGGATTTCCTCCACCCACTTGGTGAAGTAATAAGTGGCTACAAGAATCCACTTGTGGCTAGCACTTGAAGGGTTTGTAATCTCACCAATGAAATCCATTCCCCATTGCTTGAATGGTGCTTCAATTGATACAAAATACAAAGGAAGGGAGCCTGAATATTTTAGTCTTCCAAAGAAGTTATGACAAATCTCACATTTTCTAACCAAAAGAGTTGTATCCTTGAAAAGAGTTGGCCACCAATAACTAGCCCTCAGGATCTTGTGTGTTGTGACTCTTACAACAAAATGCCCTTGACAAACCCCTCCATGGGGATCAAAAATTATCTTTGGGGCTTCTTCTTCAGTAATGCACCTTAGGAGGACTCCCTCTAGGTTTTTCCAAGCTAACCCATAACTAGTAATGACATATTTCAGGGAGGAAAACATAAGAGCTCTTTTCTGGTTCTTACTTAAATACGTAGGGTAGTATAAGTGTCTAAGATAAAAAATAACATCCTCTTACCACTCATAACTCATCAACCTTTCAAAAAAACCTTCCCTTTCTCCTTCTACCTCATTTACCTTAATAGTTTACAAGTTTCTCTCAGCCATAAGCTTAGCCAAGCCCAAACCTCTCACCAACTTCATGGTCTGGATATCCATTTCATATTCTTGCAGCTTGTTCACCCACCTGCACCTTTTTCTTGATAATTCTATCTCTGATAAAATGTCTTTTATCATGGTGTGGGGAACATAAGCAACCACTTTAGAACTTAGGATATAAGGTCTAAAAACCTTTTTTTGTTTTACCAAGAAAAATGCCTATTTTACCATGATAGTGTACTTCAACTCAACCCCCTGCAAGGCCTTACTGAAAAAGGCAATTGGCCTCTTAGCCCCTTCATCATCTTTCTGCAACAAGATAGATGCAATAGTTTTCTCAGAAGCAAAGGAAAACAATTGGAAACGATTCTTATAGTCTGGAGCTGCTAAAAAGGGGGCATGTTTTAATACCTCCTTGATCCCATTGAAAGATTGGATGGAATTATTTTCCCATTTGATGACCTGGTCCTTCTTTAGAATGGAAGTGATTGGAATGCTCAAATTAGCAAATTTTTATATGAACCTCCTAATGAAGTTTATCTTCCCAAAGAAAGATTGAATTCCCTTCTTCATTCTAGGAATAAGGACTTTGCTGATGGCCTCTACCTTTTTTGGATCAATCATTAGCCCTTCTTGTGACACAATGTGACCAAGCAACCTTGCCTTCTACACTCCAAAATGGAACTTCTTTGGATTGAGTGAGATGCCATATTCTCTACATCTTTTCAACATCTTCTCCAAGTGCAGAAAGTGATCACTTCTCTTCATAGAAAATATAGTTACATCATCTTGATAAACTGCGATAAACTCATTGATGTAACTAGAAAAATCAACATCCATTTCTCTTTGAAAGGTGGCTCTAGCATTCATGAAACCGAAGGGAATCCTAAGATACACATACTTCCACCAAGGAGTAGTAAAGGTCATCTTGATCCTTTCTGATTCCTTCACCACAACCTGGTTATAACCAGAGAAACCATCTAGGGTGAAGAGAAATTTAGAACCATTCACTAATTATAACATGTTTTCCATATTTGGTAAAGGATAATTATCCTTCATAGATGCTTTGTTTAGATTCCTGAAATCTAAACACAGCTTCATATCACCATTCTTCTTTCTTACTGGTACTAGGTTTGCAACTCAAGAAGAATACCCTGTGGGTTGAATAATCCCTCCATCTCTTAGCTTCTTCAGTTCCTATTGCATTTTAAGATATAAGAGTGGATTTATTGGCCTCTTTTTATACCTAAATTGTTTTGCATTAGACTCTAAGGGAATCTCAAGTTAAAACAGGTCCTTTTTGTATGTTTTTAGTTCAGTATAGGTCCATACCATGCAATCCTGATACTTTTTCAACAATTGGATGTATGAATTATTCTCCTCCCTACTGATATTTCTACCTATCCAAATTTTCCTTAGTTTCTCCTTTGTGCCAAGGTCATGCTCCTCAATATCCCTTGAGGCTATCATGCATCTGTTAACAATGCGATCAACATTATCAAAATTGGACTCAAGAGCAACCAGCCCTCTGGGAATGGTATTAGTTTTTAGTTGAATGATTCCTTTTCCAAACAAGGTTTCTTTAACCTTTGCTACACACACCACTGGCTCCCAATCAATATTTTGATCATTAAACTCTCCAATGTTCTATAGAAATCTTCTGATCTAAGTATCATTATCAAAAACTTGTCAATGCTTAGCATTGTCAGGTACAGATGGCCTTGTTAACACCTCAACATCATATTCACACTATGGGGATATTGCACAATTGTCAAAATGAGACACCAACACTGCAAGCTTGTATGCCAAGTCATTGAACTTCCTATCATGATGCACAATGTTAAATGAATCAAACATCTCAATGAAATCCCAAACTACATGCTTGTATTGTTTCATTCACTGATTCTTTGTGGCATACAATTTTCTAACTTGGTTTACAATTAATTTTGAGTCCCCTTTGACAATGATGTCTTTGAAACCATATTTCCAAGCAATTATTAAACCCAAAAATAGTGCCTCATTCTTAGCAGTGTTGTTAGTGCACTCAAAGTTGAGTTTGAAGGAAAAAACAATTTTTTCCTTACCAGGAGAAAGCAGAACACCACCAGCACCATTCCCAAACTTTGAGCAAGATCCATCAAACAATAGATTCCAAGGAGATCCCACTTGTTCAAGACACCTACATTCCTCAATCTTGTGCTCCTTTCCATAATCAAATCCTACAAAGTTATCAGCATCAACATTTGTGTATAATACTTCATAGGATGCATTGTTGGGTTCTTCAATAAGGTGCAACATCTTCTTTTCCCCATACAACCTGAAAAGGCTGCCCTCAATTGGGATGGTGACATAGGACATGTCCATTTGGACACTCCAACCAACACTTGCAACCCATTTTCCAGACAATAGCATGCCCCACTTGGCTAGGAAGTCAACAATGAAAACATCAAGTTTTAATTTTTTACCTGGGTAAGCTGCAAGATGCACCACCAAACCCTTCACACATCCCACTACTGGTACTTCTCTAGAGTCCATGGAAGTAAACTTCTCATATGCTGTTGTAAATTTGATATTCAACTCGTTCATGACCTCCAGAGGCATGACATTACATGATGCCCATGAGTCAAACATGTAGTTGTGGAGAAATCTATCCTTAATGATCAGGGTAGTGAAGAATGGATCCACATTCATCTGAGATTCTACCAAGGATGTCCCCAAATAGACCTTATATGGTTCACCTAATTCCTCCAATGCTGGTGGTGTTTCCAACTCTTTAATGGTTGGAGGAGTCTCCACAATGTTTAAATTTTTTCCTAGGGTAGTCTTCTGTTCTTTCAATCCCAAGTATTCAAATGCTCTCTTTTTGTGCTCAGGAATCCTAAGCAACTAAAAAATTAGAACAAAGACTTTGATTTGACTTAAAACTTGAGAAATTTCATATGGGACATTCTTTGGCAAGGTAGTATTGGAAGGAAAGCTAACACACTCACTAGGTGGCACAATATTTTTGACAACTTGGGCATGAGGAGGCGTATGATTTTTGTTTAGAACTGCAGGGTTTTTGGCATATGCATCTTTCTGAGGAGTCTCTTTAGGAATTTTTGAAAGTAAGGGAGATTTCAGATTGGCTTGAGGTCCTGTCCCTTTGACAGCCTTACTTCTTGTGTTATATTCCTTCTCTTGAGCAACAACAATACTCATCAGTAACTGTCTATCTTCCTTAGATGGGATTCCTCCATAATACTTCTTTATCATTAAATACCTTAAATGTTCAAAGTCATTATTGGGAAATTTAGAAGCTTGTACAGTACCTAATTATAAAGTATGAGAGGGAGGAAGAATAGGTACCCTATGAATGTAATCCCAAAAAGTGGCAGCAGTCCATGCACTTATCACTTTAGTTGAAGTTTCCACTTGTTGTGAGCTCATAGAACAACCCATCATGTAGACAACATCATCATCTTCATTTGTTGCTTATTATTCTTGTTGATCTTCTTCATAAGGAGCATGGGGAATGAAACATCTGTCACACCAATCGATGACATCTGTCTCCTCCACAACAACAACTCTGACAGCTAAAGGATCAGATACCATTCTATTTTCCCTAGCTTGGGGCTACCTATTTCCAAATCCAATAGGTCCCTTGCCTCTATCATCAGATCTTTGCTGGTTTATGAACCTTTCTTGGCTTTACTGCTTGTGTCGGCCTTATGATCTGCGCCCAATCCCCTTTTCTACCTGGGATAGTTTGTATGATATTTCCTTGACAGCCCTTGCCAAAGTTTTCACAAATTCCTCCAAATCAACAACCTTGCTTGTCTGAGGTTTTCTTTAGTTGATTAGTTTTACACACTCCCTTTTTGGAGGCTTTAAAACTTACCTTAATATTATTCTCTATTTGCATATCTATGGTGAATTCCTGCCTCAAATCAGTAGGGTTTTTGTCCCTCAAGTAGTACGAAGCCTTTTTATCAAATGCATCTGAATATTTGATCAAACATGATTCATCACATGGCCTTATCCTAACAGGAAATCTCTTTAAAGTCTTGTTAAAGCTTATGTTGAAATCATGTACTGACTCATTAGGATTATTTTTGATGTTTTCAAATTCTGTCAACAAAAACCTAGGATCATTTCTATCACCATACTATAATTTAAATGCATTGCTCATCTCAGTCCAAGAATCAATAGATTTATTTGGAAGCATTAAGCTTTATACCATTCCAACTGTTTGCATCCTCTTCCATGCCTATTGATACGTTGATCTAGCGTTGTTTCCTTAGAACTTTGCCAATCTGTTTCTTACATTTTGAGGAATTGCATTCGGATAACTAACCATCCCTAAAAAATTTATAGGTCCAAATTTATTTACAACAAATGGAGGTTTGGGTGGTGGTAGGGCCATGTTGTTTTGAGGAGGTGACCTTAGAGGGGTGACAAATTGATAAGGGGCAAGGGGTATTTGAAAAACAGGGGTATAATTTTCAATGTGGATACCCCCTAAACACCTTGTTTCTTGGGAATCCTTATCAACTTTTGAAAAGATAGGAGCAGAATGAGAAGAAAACTTCTCAAAATCAAATGAAGGCCCCTCTCTAATTAGAAAATTCAATTCCACAAAGAGGCTACTTTATTTAGAAGCACTTGAATAACAGTCTTCAATAATAGGCCGATCACTTTCATCAATTGATATCCCTCTTCTTGTTTGTTGATCTCCCATAACTCTCCAGGATTTTCTTCCTTTTAATTTTTATTTTCTTAGCTCTTGAAATAATGTCCTAGCAGGGTACCTAGAAAAGAAAGACCAGGGTATGAATATGAACTAAAATCACTATGTCCTTGGCAGCGGTGCCACTCAGGTGTTGGTACCAAAATTGATTCTCCCTCAATGTTTGAGCAGCATCACAAGTTTTGGCAGGAAGATTAGAGACAGATAAATCATAATGAGTCATTTTTTAGCTAGGGATGGGATCTAACTAGCCTTTTGTCACTCATATGTGGAGAAATGGGTAGCACCCTCAAGAGGATTTGATCTATCCTCACTATTTTAGGTTGTTCCTTGCAACCAAGGTAAGAGAACCCTTTTGTAGCCTATTGTTTATGGAGGAGATGGAGATTTCCTTCCTAATGAAGTTGTTAAGGAGACCTATTATCCAAAATTCACCCCTTAAGGTAATTTTGATAATGTGCATCAGATTCTTCAGTCCTGAGCAAGTAGAATTGATTCAAGGCCAAAAATCATGTTTTTGGGGTCCCCTTAGCTTCTCTTTAACTTCCCCATCCAAGGAAAAAACCAAGAAATTAGAGAAACTTGGAAAAATTGGGAAAATGGGCTCATTTTGGTGTTTTGCGGGAAAATCAAACATTTTTTTCCTAGGTGGTCCACAAGACAGTTGGGATGCTAGGACACGTTGGACGTGAAAAGGCAGAATTTCCACACAAGGAGCCAAGCTAAATGATATATGGAAAATGAAAAGGTCAACAGTCCTCATGGCACGGTCAATAGCGGACGTACGGGGACAAGGAAGCCCGAATCGAGTGATGCAAAGATTTTGGCAACTAGGACATGCAAACCTAATTTTGCTGAAATAGCCGCAGTGAAGAGAAAAGTCAATGTTTGACCTCCAAAACTTCAAACGGCCATAAATTTTGAATATGAGCTCTGATTTTAATAAAATATATTAAAATATAAGAAAGGTATTCAACTCCAGTCATTTAATTCTCATTCCTGTTGAATGATAGAAAATACCTAGAAGACCCAAAATAGATGCTCGCACTCCAAAGGCCATAAATTTTGCATTTCTCAATGAAATCGCACAAAATTAGGACCATTGGAATCATGGCTCTAAGACCGACACACAACAATCTAGAAATTATGGATTTGATGAAGGATAGATAGATATTTTGTAGAAAATGTGGCCAAGTTTAGAACAATGTTTTATTTGGTGGTTGGGAGTGCAATTAAGAGGCATGGTTATAATTATTTCACTGCTACAAGTCATGGGACAATATGGGGATCCTTTTTCAAGCAACAAAACATCATTTCACTCCATTTAATACCTCTTACTAGTGGTTGAAGGATAGATTTCTGGATTTCCATTCCCCCCCCCTCTCTCTCTTCTTATTTTTCTATAAAGTGGAGTGTTGGGATCATTGTAAAAGAAGGAATTTTATCATAACAAAGATCTATCAAAATTGCTTTGTGAAGCCAATGTGTTGTAGGCCCTTGTAGTGGACTTCTTGCATACTAATCTAGGCCCTTATTTTGTAAGAGATTGAATTGTGTATATTAATGAAGCAATTAAATACAAGTTTGTGGATGCATCTTCCCCTACTGTGTTTATTTACACTCCTCTTTCCCTTTCAACCTTCATTACAAGAATCTTGTGTCTATTTTTATGCTCTTGTAAGGAATCATTATTATTGTGCATGTATGAAATATTGTTGTGAATGCATTTTGTTAGATTGTGCAAAACTGTTATCACCCCTTCTAATGTGCACTTTGCTTTTGTATCTCACACATTGGAAGACTACCCTCACCCCATCCTTTTCTGGTGTATCACTGTTGTAGTGTAGGATTTCATTTTTTAATGCATTCTCTCTCCTTGGTCCCTTGGAAAGTTAGATTAGGACAGTTATTTTTTCTTGCATTTGAGTATATTGTGGAAGGTAGTTTAGGAGCAAGAACCAACTTTCTCTAGAGTTATAGATCAAGTAGCAAGTCCCACAACTTGGAGATAGTACCCATGTTATCCAATCACACCATGAGCTCGAGTACATGCACTTTTGTAAACATAATGGTGTTGTGATTCACTGATAACAAGACCTAGAAGAAAATATTATCAATGCAACAAATTCTAACTCTCACAAGTTGTCACTCTAGACAGCGGAGATATTCTCTAAGAAAGGTTTAGGCCACTAAAGACATTTGGAATCCTAATTGTTTCTGCATTTTTTGGTAGTAAAAATTATGCATTTATATACATACATGACAAACAAGGGTAGTATGGGTAGGATTGGTTGTTTTAAATGAACTTTTGGAGGGAGGTGAGGCAGAATGAACTTGTTTTACCATATTTTTGAAAGTTTTTACAAAATGGAAAGCTTAGACAACATAATGCTTCAGAATAACTAAAATGTTCCTTTAACCAGAATATGTGCTTCAATGGAGGCCCATATTACCACTTTTTCACACAATCTATGAGATTCTAACATGAAGGCTCGAGTTGGAAGACCCAATAAAGCATCAAGATCTTAAGCCAATCACGCCTGAGGTACACCTAGAGGCTTATAGAAAATCTCTGTCAACAGATGAAAGAAAAGTGATTTTAAATCATTTATTTCACTCCTAGATGAAGGCTCTTCTGAGAAATGAAATTACAGATGCCACTAAATTATCACAAGGATTGAGACCTGTGTGATTAGGATATATTTTGACACAACATTTTAAGAAGAACAAGAAAAACCATTTGTAGACATTCAGAAATGAATAAAACACATTTTACCCAAAATCAACATAGAATAACTCCAACTTGATTAAATTTGTCAGCAAGGGAAATTTTCTAGAACAATCTCAGAGCTTGTCAATGGTTGTACACTCGTAACCACCTTGACACAATCAAATTTAAAAGAAGAGAGATATATAGTCTTCTAAGACAACTTCCCAAAAGACAGGCTTTGTCAAATTTTCCTCTTAGGAATTTTCTTCAACCTCTAACAATCCAACCTCCAACCATTTACACGATAAATATGTCCCATTTATAACATTTACAACAGACCCCTTTTCTCCCCAGAATTATAGACATTGAGTGTCACCAGTGCTTTCCATGATCACGATCATGATTCCTAGAATCAGATCTACAAAAAGTCACCATATGCTCAAGGGGGCAAATCTCTTCGACAATCTCCTGCATTCATCTCCTTCCTCTAACAAATCACTTTTCCTTCAATTCACCAACCACTTTCACCCCTAATTTGTCACATCTGGTTCCTTGTGTGCTCAGGATTCTAAGAAAAATGGAAAATTAGATCGAGCTCGATACTCAGACCATTTTAATGGTGAAAGACATCTCCAGATCTCCCCCACCAAACTTAGATATCAAAATTAACTCGCCTCTCTATTTGGCGTGTAGAAAATACAAAGAAATCATGAAGACTCGCACTTCTAGGAGTGTTTAAGTAAAAATAGGGGGAAAATCAAATTTAGACTCAGAGCCGCTGTTGATCTTTACTTTGAATTTGGGCCCTACATGTGGAAGATCTAATTTTAAAATGGGTCGGGGGTTCCCTTTGACTTTTTACAACTTTTAGAAAAATGTAAAATTTTCAAATTTTATTTTATGCCTCTTACCCTTGAGAAATGAGCCTAACACGTGTCCTAAGGTGGATTCCAAAGGAGCTGCCACCAAATTCTACCATTTCACTTATTTTTTGGAAAAAGGAAAATTTTCAAAGTTTTCCCCATAGCTCTGCCCTTGAAAAATGGGCCTGACACGTGTCCCAATATGGGTGCCATTGGAACCGCTCTTCCTTTTTCAATTTTAACTCTTTCGTCCTAAAAGGAAAAAAGTTAAAATTTTCCCCAAGTGTCTGCACCTCCACCATTGACCTTGAAACAAACCTTAAATGATCCTTTCTCGGGCCTGCAGGCCACTTTTGATATTTTAACCCCTTTGAGAATAAGAGGCAAAAATTCTAAGTTTCCCCCGATGGTCCGCTTCCCCGCCCCTTTTGACTTTTCAAATTGCCATGCATCACAATGGCGTACCTTGAGATAGTCCCAAAAATTTGAGATCCTTAAAGAGCGCAGGCTCGCCACATGTCCTGGCCCGAAAAAATTTGTTTGAAAGCTTGAAGCTCTATGGAAGGCGCCATTTGTCTAATTCTAATGTAGTCTCCTTTGGCCATTGAAAATTCTAAGAAAAATGTAAAGTGAGCAGAGGCCTCCAAGTGTCCTCTTGGCACTTCTTTAAAATGAAACTCAAGGTTCAGTCCCCAAACATGCGCGGTTCCTCCACCTGTCCTAGACCTTCCAAAACCTTTTAAAAAATGACTAAGTATGGGAAGACCCGGCAGAAGCCTCCATGTGTTTTTCATGGTGCTATTTCAAAATGGTGCCTAGAGCGGAGACCCTGAAAGAGCGTGGGCTAGCCATGTGTCTCTATTCTACCAAACTATATCACCTACATTAAAATATGTTTAAGTCTGGGAAAATCAGCAAAAACCTCCATGTCTCCTCTCAGCGTAACTTCAAGGCCAAACCCAAAAGTGAACTTTTAAAGGAGCGTCGTTCCTCCAAATAGGCTTATTTTCAAGTTGAGGAAACTTATAAAAATTATGAAGTACCCCTCCGAGCCGTGTCCAACCAAAAGAGGGCATGTTCCCTGTAGATGCAAGGATGCAAATTTGACTAGGAGAAACACCCTTCAAACCGTAAAATCTAGAAAAATGACCATTTAAGCCCAAAGATGAAATTTTTCCAAGGACAGAGGATTTATAAACGTTACAAGGTTCAAATATGTTCCTTAGAGCTACATCCATTCATTTTTTATCAAGTATTTGGGGCAAAAATGACAAGGGAAACAAATCCTGACTATGGAAAATGGAAAGAATGGGAAATCCTGAGTTTTTGAGTGAACAGAGAATGGGAGATCCAAATTACAGACCTATCAGAGAGACAGAGAAACAAGGAAACACAAATGGACCCATACGTGATCTTCGACCAAGGAACATATTAATTATGGAAAAAAAAAATAAATTAGAGACTTTCCAAGGTATAACACGGGGGAATGTAAGTGGAAGAGGCCATAAATAGATAGGTTTCAAAGGATAAATGGGGCGAGATGATTTTGAGCACCAACACAGACTAGATGAGGGGTTCTTACACATAGATTTAGACTAGCTAGCTCTAGATAGGGCTATGGTGACCATTCTACCTCAAATTTTATAGACGCTTCAGGACATCAATGCCATTATACGAGGAGTGTCCTTAGGAGGATGACTTGGTAGACAGGATAGGGAGCCATCAATTGATGCTCGTGCATGTCCTCGGTATAGTGAGGAGTAGAGGGTAGAGAACTCCCACATGGAGTCGGCTAGGGCAGAGTGGCCACAAAGGAGACATGGATACAAGATTTTAGAACACAAGGATAAATATCAGAGCCCTAGGTAGAGGGAGGAGCATTAAGAGATACCTAGGGGTTGTTATTCATCAGCTGTAGACCATATAAGGGATATCCTGAATCTACACCCATCTCACTCTTCTAGAGATATAGGTGGTTTTCAAGTAGAGGCCTGGTGGGTGAGCTTGAGTTGATGCTTCAAGATTTTGCCTTGTACTAGCAACACAAAATATCATTTTTTGATCCATATTTTGAGGGATGGATTAGGTTTCTAGTGGAGGACCAAGGAGAAGAAGCTCCATGTTTATTGAGAGACAGTTACCTGGGAGATTTTTGAGTAGCGGTTTAGAAACACGTATTTATCTAGGAGGTTTATTTAGCAGAGGATAGACCAGTTCCATGATCTCTGTTAGGAATCTATGACTATAGTTGAGTATGAGAGTTGATTTCTTGACCTACTCTAGTATGTCGACTATATGTAGAACAAACAGGTTCATATTCACATGTTCATCAGGGGCCTAATTTTTGATTTAGGTGGTGCGGTGTGCATTTACTACCCACAGAACTTAGCAGAGGTCATGGAGAAGGCCTATATTACAGAGGAGACACGGGGGGAGATGTAACAGGCCAAGGACATAGTACAGAGCTACATCTAGTAGATGTAGGATAATAGGTCAAGGGGGTCAGCTCCTCCTCCTAGTGGTAGACATGGTTCTACACAATCATCATTAAGGCCACTATAATAGCTACCTCAGGAGCAATAGACTCATTCACCATTCATACCTTCTTATATATTTGATGCTCAGAGGAAATGGAGTATGGGGCCTCCTCCTAGGGGTCCCATTAGGATACAATGTGCACCGAGAGCTCAGTCAGTAAGAGCTTGTCAGCAGAGACCTCAGCAGTCCATAGCCGGATCACCAAGATCCACACCACTAACCTCTAAAGTATTGGCTAGAGATGCATCTGACTGGAGAGGATCATGAAAATGTTATGGTTTTTGTTGGACATCATTGCAGAGAGTTCCCACATAACCCTAGTAAAAAGGGTAAGGTGCAGATTTTAGAGCCTACGGTTGGCGATATGGGACGTAGCAATCAAATCTATGCAGCGGTTGAGAACCACTAGGATGAGCACCAGAGTACCATGATAGATACTACATGTGGCATTAGTGGTATTTCCACCTCTATATTGATTGATTCTTGTTCACTTGATTCATTTATTGCACCATCCTTAGTAAAGCATTGTAGGTTGGTTGCAGTTAAGCAAGGTCTTAGTTGGGACGTTGAAATGGCTTTTGGAGCCAAACTTTCTCTAGAATCCTTAGTTAAGGAGTGTGTAGTGGATTTGGGACCCTTCACCACTACCTCGGATCTTCGTATCCTTCCATTGGGTTCAAATGGAGTCATTTTAGGTATGGACTAGTTGTCTACACAAAGATCAAGAGTGGATTGTTACCATACGAATATTTAATGTACAGATGATATAGGAATTGAGTCACTTATAACAGGAGTTAGGAGGCCTGTTTCCATCTACACCATCTCTGTTATACAGCTTAAGAGGTGTGTGTGACAATGTTTCAAGATGTATGATGTTACAGTTAGTGACAGTTCTGAGGATGAGTCTAGTGGGCCATCTCTTGATGACCATCACATCTTGAAAGATTTTGTTGATGTCTTTCCAGGGGAACAACCGGAGTTACCTCCCCATGTGAGATAGATTTTCACATAGATCTGGTTATGGGCGTAGAGCCTATATCACGAGAACCCTATTAAATGACTATCTCTAAGCTTTATGAGATAAATCTAGAGCCTAATCCATCTTAGTGTATCCCCTTGGGGTACACCAGTGATTTTTGTAAAGTATAAGGACTGATCATTGTGTCTGTGTATTGATTACCATCAACTGAAAAAATTAACGATCAAGAATTGTCACCCCCTTCAGTGCATTGAATATTTATTTTAGCAGATGAAGGGGGGCACAATATTCCCTAAGATAGATCTTTAGTTAGGGTATCATCAGTTGAGGATCACAGAGGTAGACATTCATAAGACCGCCTTCCATTTGAGATATGACCACTACAAGTTCACAGTAGTTCCTTTTGGTATAACAAATACCCTCACAATGTTCATGAGATTGATGAATGGGGTATTCAAGAAAATTTTGGATCACTTCATGCTCATGTTATGAGCTAAACATAAATATTATGAGCTAAATTATCTGACTCATGATCTTGAGCTTGTAGTAGTTGTGCATTCCTTGGTGCGGTGGAGACACTTCCTTCTTGGCAAGATATTTACACTCAGGATTGATCACTTGAGTCTTCGCCACCTCTCCATATAGCCTAATGTCAACGCTCGTCAGTGGCATGGATGGAGTTGCTTTGTGAGTAGGACACAGTGATAGAGAATGTGAAGGAGAAGGAGAATGTGGTTACAAATGCCTTGAGTAGATGGATACGTATGGCTATGAATACTTTAGTGGGTACAGACTTGTGGAGTAGGATTTTGTAGAAGCTTCCTCACGATAGTTTCTATGTTGTAGCCAGAGCAGATATTGAGTCTCAAAGACCCCTTGAGGGGATATTTGATGGATTTTCATTAGAGACAGATGACCTTCTCAGGTACAAAGGTCAGATATATGTTCCTAGAGATGGAATCTTGAGACATGACATTTTGACAGAGGCTCATCGTGCACCTTATTCATCCCATCTCGGGGTGAAGAAGATGTATTCCACCTTGAGACAATTGTTCCATCAGAGGGGACTATGGAGAGATGTGGCATAGTTTGTATCACATTGTTTAGAGTGTGAGAAGGTGAAGGACGAACATCAACACCTAGCTGGCATCCTCTTCCCTCATGCCATACTGGAGTGGAAATGGGACACCATTTCCATGGACTTTATAGTTGGGTTACCGACATCGAGATACCACCACGACACCATCATGTTCACGGTGGATAAATTTATGAAATTGGCTCATTTTTCTCAGGTGAAGACCACATACATAGCTAGTGTAGTGACATAGGTATATCTTGATGATATTTTCAAATTATATGGGATTCCATGGAAGATCATTTACGACTGAAATGCTTTGTACGCTTCCCACTTCTGGACTACCATGCAGTATGCTCTCGGGATGAAGATCAATTTCATCACATCCTATCACCCTGAGACAGATGGAAAAACTAAGTAGGTGAATCAGATCTTGGAGGAAATGCTTAGGATAAATGTCATGGACCATTGGTTGAGGTGGGATGAGTACTTGTATCTTATAGATTTTTCTTACAATAATAGTTTTTAAAGTTCAATAAGCATGGCTCCTTTCCAAGCACTGTATGGTAGAGAGTGCATGACACCTCTTAGTTGAGATAGGTTGGAGGATAGGGTTTCTCTTGGGCTAGCTTTATTGTAGGATATGGAGTAGCAGGTTGTTATGATCAAGCAGAGATTGCATGAGGTGTAGGACATGTAGAAGAAGTATGTAGATCAACATAGGATAGGTCATAGTTTTGAGGTGGGTGTGAAGGTATTTCTTCATGTCAGGCCCCATCTGTTATGGAAAAGGCTCTAATATTGCTCCTATATTTGAGGGTCCCTTTGAGATCTTGGAGCGTATCACACCTTTGGCTTACCATCTAGCATTACCACATAGATTTTCTCGCATCCACTATGTGTTTCATGTTTATGTACTTAAGAAATACATTTCCGATCCTTTTCATGTATTATATTGGACTGCATTGCATGTACAGGATCTGGGGCAAGTGATGGTGGAGCCTATTCGTATTCTAGAGTGAAAGACTTTGGGCCTTTGTGGCATAGAGATTAAATAGATTCGAGTCTAGTGGGACAAGTATGATGAGACTTTTGCTACATGGGAGGATGCTACATTACTACAAGTCTAGTTTCCACGCCTATTCTAGTGACTTTTAGGAGGAAGTCGATTCTAAGGGGAAAGGGATGTAGTGCCCACTTCCCTTTGACACTTATTACATTTTTATTTCAATAATGTTGATTATATATATGCATAGTATTGTATCATTTTTACATAGCATAATGTTAGATGATAGAAATACTTAGACTATTGTTGGATTTCAATTCATAGTATGATGTGTGTGGGTGCTTAGAGACATTTTATAATGATGATGATGTGTTGTTGGAATATTTATATCTATTCTAACATTTGAAATTATTTTCATATTGAGTACGATTTAGCAGTGAACTAATCTTGTGATCTTATTGGTGTTGATGAAATATAAAATTGAGATATTGTTGGAATTTTAAAATAGTAACAATAATTTCCTAGATGATGATTTAATTTATGTATGGATGATTGTAGATTTATATGTGTATATTTTAGCTTGGATATTTTGATGTGGTCATGATGCCGAAGGAGGTATTGTTTGTTTTGTAGGCATTTATATCACAACAATCAAAGGGGGATTGGAGACCAACCACATTGGAATGCTAGATGTATTCAATAATGGTCACCATGGTAACATATGTTATGTTGTGTGTGTGTGTGTTTGAATTGTTGTTAGGGGGTCCCCATGGAGGAGAAATTACCTCCAATTGTGACCAAGGGTTTATGTTTAGTCCTTTCTCTTCTTTTATTTATTTAATTTTTGGTATATGTGATTTTAATTGTGAAGTAATTTCCCTTTTTATCATCATTGGGTTATGTGTCTTAATTAAGTGATGTACACTCTACCACTTCTGGGAAATTCGGATTTGGCCTTAAAGGCCGATTTTGGAGGATTTTGGGATAAGCTAAACTTGTCCCACACATCTTAATTTATTATATAAACCCTACCTATGGATTGGGGTATCAAAAATAAACCCCATTATGTGTTTTGTAAGACAAAAAGTGTCACTTATTGCACTTTTCTTACATGGGTTTTAAAGTTTGTCCTTAGGGGGTGTAGGTGTAGTTTGTGTGTGTAAGAAGTTTGTCATTCCTCTCAACCACCAATTTATTGTGCATTGGGGTTGATGTTTGACTTGTGAGGTGGAGTTGAGGATAAGTGACATGGCATCCTACATGGAGCCACCTCACCCTCCTCTCTCCCTTTTCAATTTATGCTAGTTATTTTGTCTGTTTGGGGGTTATTTGATTTCATTTGTGTGCACTTGTATTTTGGAGTTGGATAATTTTGTAGTGCTTGTTGATTTCCTTTTGGAGATTTTTTTTGTTGGAGTGCGATTGAAGGAGCTTGGTGTGTGACTCGTTGATCAATATCTACCATGGAAAGGTAGCAGCTACACTCTTGTTTACATGTGTATGTTATTGAGTGCTATGGTATGCTTGTTGGGTTCTTGGATAGATTTCCTAAGTGTGGTGTAGGAGAGGGCTTTGGGGATCTTATATGTAGGGAGGAATAAGAGTTTAGTTCATGTTTTGAAGGGATTTTGGTTGGGTGTCCCACCTTGGACAAGAAAGTTCTTGCATTTCTTACTTGGTTTTTATGAGGGAGACATAAGAGATAGTAGGGAGACATAAGAGAAAGTGGGAGGCATAAGGGGAACTTGATGGATTCATAAGAGTTGTGTATTGTTTTTGAGATGTATATTGGAGGGTTTTGAGTTAGGAACCTAATTCCCATTGGGAGGAATAAGTGATCTCCCCATAGATCCTTATTTCATTGGATTTACATTTTGAAGCCTTGTATATTTTGTTAGTTTCTTTCTTGTGATTGTAGTTTGTGTTAATTGTGTTTCGGCATGGTTGTGAAATATTTGTATTGTAATGTGGAACCTTTGTATTGTTTCCATGAGTTGGATCCATATTTTATTGCATTGTGGTTGGGGCTCGGGGGCCAATGAGGAGGATAGCTTCTTCTCCTCATTAGATTATTGGTTGGGTGGAGCGTGTTACGTCTCCCCTATTTTTGGTTTTTATGATGAAGTGAAGACATGGTGGAGCTCTCATTAGTGATGTGAAATGTGGAGCATTTGTTGATGTCCAAAAGAAATCCTTCCTTGTGATAAAACCTTCTTGTTATTCCCACTTAACGTGGAAGACTTGTCGTATTGTATTTTTTCAAAAAAGAAAGGTTTCATTGTAATTTTCATTTACCAAGTTTTATTATTATTTTGAAGGAAACTCGTTGACGAATTGAATAATTTTCCTTTCTACTCAAATTATAGTATGTAAAGAATGAATCAAAATGGAAATCATGTTTAAAGGTTTAGTTATAACTTTTATTGTGAGAAAGTAAGTTCTGTGCATTAAAAGAAATGAGCTATGCTCAATGAAAAGAAAGTTCAATATCATTGTTGAAGTTATAGTATTGTAAAAAGGAAGGAAAGAACATAGAAGTTGTAAAATACTAATAGTGCATGCTTGGAAAACTTGAATGTGGAACAAATTTTTAGTAGTTATTTGAACAAATGGTTGTAGTGTAAATGGAAAGATGCAATAAATTTTAAGTAAATTATTATGTTGAAATAATGCATTTTGTAGTAAGGAAAAACAACAACATTAGAAGTAGATTTAATTTCTTTTCTACTTTTAGACTTGAAAGAAAATTTGTTGAACAAAATTAAATGATCTTGTAATTGTTGTTGTTACTATTGAAATAGGGAATGCTTTAAAATGAGTAATTATACTATGAAATGAATAGATGGAATAATTCTTTCAAATGGAAACTTTAGGAAAATAAATGTAAGTTCAGGATGAATTTTAAAACACTCTAGCGATTTTTTTATTTGTAAAAAATATCACATTTGAAGGTTTTCTTTCTAAGGAACAGGACTGCTGCCATATGCAGAGCAGTGGTCTCGTAACTACCGCTCAGACAAGGTGGATGTCTCATAACCGCCGCTCAGGCAAGGTGACGGTTCATGAATTGTCGCTATGGTGGCGGTTCCAGGACCGCTGACCTACTTTGGGCAGAATTTCTTTCACTAATGGCAAAAAAATACAAATTTGCGCCTGTGCAATGTTTAACTTGGTCTAACTAAAATTTAAGCTTGTAAAAAAAAATTAAGAGGAAACCTCCAACAAGCAAATGAAGGTAAAATTTCATTATTCAAAGCAAGTAAATATTCAAATGGATAATTAAAAGTGTTCAATCTCATACATATTAATGGAGGTAGGGTTTGGCCCAAATAAGGAACTCAAAATAAAAATATTTTTGTAACAACTCCATATTTGGAGTGCAAACCTCTACAATATTCAATTGGAGACATTACACCAATAAACCTTGAATCCAAATCTAAACTATTTTTTTTTTTATAAATTCCTCCATATTTCTTCCTTTCTCACTCCCATGGGTTCCATTTCTCCAACCTACAAATTAAAGAAAGGAAAAGTGACCAAATGCGGAGGTTAGGGTAAAGAAATGTGTTTAACAAGAGTTCATAAGGATTTTAGGGTTAGTTTGGAACCCTAAGATCTAGTGGCCACAATATAATGGATCCAAGGGTTGAGGATCAACCCTACAATTGTTAGGTAGAAATGAATTTTTATGGGTGTTTTAAATCAATTTAAAGGTATGTGCAAATGAGTGAATGGGGCCATTTAAATACCTTGGTGTGCAAAATCATTATTTTAGTTCCTAGTATGTTTTAGAAAATTAATGAAAAGGACATTATAGATACTAAGATAATGGAACTAAAGATTTTTTGAGAATCGAGGGTAAATTGAAGGTGTTGAAAGGACCAAAATCCTTGTACAATTGAGGATTTTTTTGAGAGGATCCACAACCTGATTAAAATGAAGGGGAAAACTATTAGAAACCTAATTGAAGCAACCATGAAACCATAGTGAAGATGCAATGACCACAACGAGTGGGACAACTATCAGTGATAGAAGTGAGAGGAACAACTACCAACATCAGCAGTGATAGGAGTATCCACCAATGTTAGTAGAAAGTGGAGCAACCACCAGTGTCATCAGTGAGAGGAGTAGCCACGAAAACAACAAGAGGAGCATCAACAGTGAGTGGAGCAGCTACCAGCATAACCAGTGAGAGGAGAAGCAAGAGGATGAGACACCAACGTCAAAAACAAGAGGAACAACCACCAACGTCATCAGCAAGAGGATGAGCCACCAATGTCAGCAGGAAGGAGGAGCCATCAATGTCAACAGTGAGGAGTAACCACCAGTGTTAGCACAAGTAGAGAAGCTACCTCTAACAGTGAAACCACCTTCGAGGAGGATCATGCCTCAGGGGGATTTGAACATGGGTGGGAAAGCACACAACCATGTGACTTGACCACACCACTCCCACCCCATCGGATGGTAATGGAACTAAAGTAACTAATATAAGGTCAATTATTTTTGGTATGAATGTTAACTTAAGGAGGAGAAAAACATTTAACCAAGTAAATTAAATTATGTTACCTTCCTAGTTGATTTTAATTAATTGACCTTAGAGATAGATTAAAAATATTTAATATTTTAACTTAGACATGGTCCATCCTCTGTAAAGTAGTGGTTATTGGTGAAAATTAATTTAACGTACAGTAGGGGTTGATGCAACATTATAACTTAAAGCAGAAAAAACTTTTGCTGGAACCTTTTGGATAAGTGTATAAGATTTAATGTGTTCTTGGAACATTGTTTTTGTGGGTTTTACACATACTCATTCATAAAGGCATGCATTTATAACCATATAATTATGCATACAATACACTCTCTCATCATCAATCCCTAAATATCATGCGTCAAATAACATACTATTTACTATACGATTGGGGGGAATCATGTTTCCACCCCCTCTCCTTGCATCATCAGCTATCTTCCTTCTTATACACAACAAACTTGGTCTTTTACATTCATCATACATGTGAAATGTTATCCCTGATGACGTGCTTTGGTTCAAACTCGACTATTGAGGGTATACTATACACGTCAACCTCACACACTACACTACACACTATATACTTTATTCTTCACATATCATGCATTATTTACACATATTTCTTACAACATATACCATGCACTTCACACATTTTGCATCATACACTTAGCACATCCTCTTTCAAAAAATATTCTACTATACATGTTATGAATTTTCACTTTACACATTCGCACTACATCCCTCTTACATAAACTTCTACATTCCGCGGTCATTAACATATGGCACACTCTAGTTCCATAGTACATACTCAATTTTTGATGGTTCACATCTCAAATGGACCTCATCACACTCACATGTTCAATCTCTCACTCATTCACTAATGCACTCTACACTTTGCATTGTGATGATCACACCTTTCTATTACACACATTCAAACCATTCCCGGTGACACACTCTCATTTATAGTTCATTCTTGATTACTAAGGGGACATGAATATATGATCCTATTTACATAAATACACATCTTCTCAGGTGGTATGCAGCTCCTATCATTCATGCTACATTCCATTTCATAACATTTAAATCATATTACATATCTTGGTCGCACTTAGTCTTGATTACATTTAGTTATTACATGCACATCTGATAACACATGTTAGATAGATAGCGTGTATGTCATTATATAAATCATAGACACATACACATTCAATTTCATTTGTATTTTTGATCATAGATTATACATATATATTACATGTAAAATGGATGTTTGGTGCAAGACCTATTACTAGACCCATAGAGGCTCCTGAAGGCATCTATTTTCATACACTACAGGTGTTATTGTTTCATTTTGTTTTAAAGCACACTATTTTATCAAATTAAACACTCTTCAAAATATATTTCATCCTTCTAACACTCTAACAGGGGATTCATGTGTAGTATTTTTTATGTAGGGCTATCTTCTTCCAAGGTTGTTTGTTACATTATTTTTCATTCTTTTCTCTTTTTATGCTCTTGTTTGTAGGTTTTTCCCTTTGTCTTATGTGCACATTTTTTTTGCATATGTCCACTTCAGCCTTGATTTTCTTGATACATCGTGAGTGATGTCCCATGTTTGCAACCTACTTTTAACAATCCACTTTTTCTTCTTGCGTGTTTACAAAATCTTCTTCCGTCTTAGACTACACATTGTCTTCATGTATGCTAGATTACATTTTACATTTATGTTTTCTTATACTAACACTTGTCTCCTAGTAATTTATTTTTCATGTTCCTTTAATTCTACGAAGCACATTTCCTTTCCCTCTACAGGGAATAGTTTCAGCACAACATTTGTTCCTCTTTTGGGTCTTGTAGACACCTGTAGTTTGATCAATGCATTATTATTCGTAACATTGTACTAACTATTATTACCCTTGCAAATGTACGAAACTTCGTCAGTTAGATCTATCTAACTCCCCCTTTAAGACACTTTGTTGGTTGTATTTCCTCTTATAAACTAACTAAATAGGTTATAGTAACCTATTCTTGGCTAATATTCCCTTCTTTACCACCTTAATTAGCTCTCTGGAGTATCAGTCCACTTCATTGCATTGATTAAGCCTTTTAGAAGTCGTTCAGAAACCTAATTTCTCTCTCAGTAAGAGTAATTACCCTCTAACCATGGTCAATCTCTTCTAAAACATTGTCAAATCATACTTTGACTTGATAAAAGTGATTTTTGGACTTTAGCATTTGTTCCACATGCACCAAATCTCCCATTTTCCAAAATAGAAAACTATAAATAGGGCTAGACCCCCTCCCTCATTTTCTAAGAATTCTCTCTTCTTCCTAGCACAGATTATAGTATTTTGTTTAGGCTTTAGATTGTATTTCATTTTCTCCCATTGAGGTAGTAGCATTTTCTTTTTTATTTCATATCATAAATATGTCCAGTAAAACGTAAGAACCATTAGCCTTAAATCCATTAACGGGGATATATATTTCTCTTAAAATACAAACTAAATGCTTAGATCTTGTTAGGTTCATTATTTCAAAGCTTTCAAAGAATAGATGTTAGTTTCATTTTCTTAGTTTGGTTTTTTACTTCAAATTAATGTATGCAAAGAAGAAACCCTTGCTCATTTCTTATCACATGGTCCATTGATCAGATTGTTAAAAGCCTTTGGGGTTTATTTAGAGATTCTTACACCAATTCCATGGCTTTTACAACTTTTCATTGAACACATTTGGCACACCCAGTGGGAAACTTATGTCCATCCTCCATTAATGGAGGTATTTTAAGTTCTTCAAAGTTCATTTTCAAGTTTTTTGGGTCAAATCACTTGTTATTTCCTCATTTCTGTTTCTAACACTAGATAAATGGCCTTCATTTACATCTATTTTGTGGGTTTGATATAGAAATAGGAAAATTTGACTAAAAAATAACCTGTTTTCTCTTGAAAATTTGAAAATCCATGAGTTTTGAAGGTTTTTCACAGGGTGCGCGTAGGTGTTAACAAGGGGCGTGTACACATTGAAATCCCAACGTCCCCATCGGAACATGCACGTACATGTCTGGCAATCCTCATGATTTGAAATTTTTGTCTCTATAGGGACATGCACGCCTCTCTATCATTTGGGCCACGTATCCACCTCTCTGGTTGCATATGCGTAAATAGCTCAACTGTGAAAATTTGAAAATTGTCTGTTTTATGCTTGGGCGCGTACACATTGAAACCTAAGTGTCCCCATTAATCTGCAAGTGTCCCTATCTGGTTGCAAATGTCTATGTTTTAATATACTGGATTTCATTAATTATTGTCTACAGGCATATCTATTGAGTTGGGAGCGTACCCGTCGGTTGAGGAGTGCTGGTGTCAATTTGGGAGCGCAGGTGTCTGTGTAAAGATTGAATTTTTTCTATAAACTGCAAAATCCTTTTTGTGATCTTTGCTACATATTTCTAAGACTAACAAGTTAAAAGTAGAGTTTTTCTTTGGTCTTTCAGTTTACATACTTTAAAGTGTTTTTGGTTCTTAGCTTAAGAACTAATTTTGTAAAAGTGCATATGCTCTCTCCTCTCGCCTTAAAAAGTGAACTTGGAGATCAGAAACACTTATACAAATACTTGTATCAAATGTTCAAAAAACTTTTTATAAAAGATAAGATAAAATTTTATGTGATTTGGTAGGATTTTTCACATTGTGTATGCTCTTCCTTTGCACCTATTGGTGATCTTATGAATCAAAAGCAAAGTGTAAAGTTATCTTTCTAAACATCCAACCGTGAACTGGAAACTACTAAAAAATTGTTGTATATAGGACCCAACACTTGTAGAAGAAATATGTTCAAAACACAAAACTTCTAATACACATGCTCTTATAGGTTTCCAAATGGTGGGCCACTTAAAACCACATTAAGTTAAGCAAGATAAAAAAAAACACCATATTAAAAACCATGTATTGCAGGTTTTGAAAAAGGGTAGGTCCCTAGCCGCTCAACTGGAACATAACCCCTTTGGAATAACGCCTTAAGCTACAACAATGGGGGTGGTTCCAAGAACCCTAAAGTAGTCCACTACTGAGTAACCTCATAGATGAAACAGGGAGAACTCCACTTACCCACTTGACTAGTACACCTTGTGAGATAGAGTTATTGGTTGTCTGTATGGCGACCCCAGGGAGAGAACACGTGGATGCACTAGTTTCCCTTTGTACTCGAAGGGGGTAAAGTAAATCAAAGATACTCCAAAGATAGGCAATGGACTATTTGGGTAAATCACGCTTTCTTAAGACAACTTTGTAACACCTAGTTGAGAGAACTTATTAAGGAGGCAATTCTATCTTGGAGCCCACTTTACTAGTCCATTGTTGCGTCAAGTCGTCATGAAGTAACAACTCATTTGGAGTCTTAACCTTGTTTTTTGAACAAAGAAAAGAACCCTTGTGAGTTTGATCTAAGTTTCTTTCATCACGAGACTAACCTACATCCCACTTTCGCTTAGTTTTGTTCTTATCTTCAGACGAGGAAAAACTCTGCCCAAGTGGCGCTTGGTTTTCTTTCATCTTTTTTGATCTATACCCTTTCATTCTCACCGCCCACTTTTTTGGGGTAAGAAAGGTGCATACCTCGTGCATTTTATCAAAGATAGTTCTTACCACCTTTTTGTCCATTTACGCCCATCCATGTTTGCGGCTGGGTTGTTAAACATCTAAAGTGCATAAGTACGCATTTTTTATCTTTGATAAAAGTACTTCCATCTTGATTTTAAGATCATCTTCACCATTGTGAGTCCGGTTCATCTTTTATCTCTTCTTGAGTTGATATTTCTATTCGCATCCTAGGCGCACTATCTTAGTACTTACATTGTGTTCTCATTGTTTACGAGAAAATGGTATAAGTCCCTTTATTACGTGGTTACACTACTCATATAATTAAAAAATCCTTGTTATATTTATCACTTGGTTTTTGTTTTGACATCATCTAAGTCTTCTTGAAAAGTGTCAATAATGCCTTATATATTTTGATAAGGTTGTCATCGTAATAACACCTTTCTTGCTCAGTTAATGTATCACAGTGACATTATTACACTATATCTAGTCACGACTTCCATTTTTCAGAAGGTTTGGCTTTCATTGGAATTTAAACTAGTCTTAAATATACCTTGTCGAGGGACTGTGTCAACATCACATTAGTGCTTAGGCCTTGTTAGAATTCTATCTTGACCTACATATTGATACAGTATTGTCACTATCTATTTTTTGGGCTTAGGCTTGGTAGCAAAAAATTTGGTGATCATTACATTTGGGTGTGCATATGAATGTTCCTTGATAAAAACAATTACATAACACTTCATCTAGGACACATTATAGTTTAGTCCAAACATTATCTTGAGTGGATTTCAGAAACCATACACTTAGGGGTCACGCTAGCTACTTATAGATATCTGCTAGTAATTCCTAAAATCACAAAAATGGCAGCCAAATCAAACGAACATGACATAGGAGAAAAACATTTCAAAACCTTCCCATTCAGTGGAAACAATTTGGCCCCTCTCTTTTCTCAAGTCAAAGATACAGAGCTATTAATTGATCATAGTGGAGAAGAGTTAGACTCTTCCGAAGAACAACAGAGGTTAGACCTAGATAGGTTTGATGAATTCCTATATTATAATAAAGATCAAGTACTTGCAAAAGTCTTAGCAATATGAGATAAACTTCCACAAGAGCGCGAAGAAGAAACAAAGTTCATTAACCCTAATCTAGGAGAACGAAGATTCATCTTAGACACAGATAACCCTTTTGATGTGGGATATGCTTCCACTTCTGGGAAACAGAAGGCCACTACCAAAGGGGATCCATCATGAAAACCCTGCTATAAGGCTTCATGTAAAGTGAAAATTGAGCGTAAAGCTTCCCCTCCTCCGAAATTTGATGAAGAAGAGGACCTCCTAGTTGAGGAGGAAATCCTCCAAAAATAAATCTTGAGGTTGAGCCAAAAACTAGCAAACCTAGGCTCTTAAAGAAGAAACATATACAAAGATAAAGACAAAAATAAACTTTGCAAGTATCAATCAGATCCACACATAGACTATACCTTTAAAGTGAATTAGGTAGAAAGATCGATGTCACCTACTAAGGAGTAACTCATTCAGAAAGAGTTACAATCAATGAAAAATACACTCATTATGTTACAAGAGGGAAATGTAGGCCAGAATAGAAAATATTCGTATGAAGAACTATGCCCTTAACCCTTTGATAAGGACATGTTACAACAGCCTTTCCCAAAACACTTTACCATTCCCAAGTTTGATAAGTATGAGTACAAAAGTAATCCTCGTGATCATATAAAAGACTTCTACATGGCTTGCCAAGAGATCGCATATAGTGATAATTTCTTAATTCAATTTTTTCCTCGCAGCCTAGGAGCCATAGGATTGGAATGGTTTTATAGCATACCCAAGGGTTCCATTACAACGTGGCCCGCATTAGCAGAGAAATTTGTAAGGAATTACTCCTACAATATGGAAAGCAACATCACAATGAACAATTTATGCAATACAAAGCAAAAACGTAACGAGAAATTTACAGGGTTATTGCAATGATGGCGTGGGTTAGCCAGTCGTTTTCCTTGTGCATTACTAGAAGAATAGTTAATGAGCATATTTTTTCCTAACTTAAACCCTAAAATATCCTTTTACTTACAAATGCATTATGGCTCTAACTTTGAAGACGTCATAGAGAAAGGTGGTCAAATTGAGAAATCCCTCATTGCAAAAGGAACGCTTAAGTCTGTAATTAAAAACAATCATGAAACCAAATCCATAGAAAAACCTAAATTCTTTAATAAGAACAAGCATGTTGTTGGTGATGGCATTATAGACTCTAAAATATTCCAAGCCATGCAGACAGGCCCACTTCTAAAGCTTTCACAAGGACCTCCTGCCAAAGTGCGTACAAAATGTACATTTACACCCTTAACAGAGTCCTTGTCTACCATCCTAAAACAATTAGATGATGTGAAAATGGTGGAATATCTAACTACAATGGTACCATACCTAGAGGACGCTCCAAAACCATTTTGGTTCAAAGATCATGAATATTGTGACTTCCACCATGTAAAAGGACACAAGACAGTTTTTTGAGATTGCGCCATTATATAAAAGATATCATCGAGGAAGGAAAGATCACTGTGGATTCTCCCCTTGATTCTGGTAAAATTTCAAATAAAAAAGTGAGTATTTACAAGGAACCTTTTCCTAACCATGTAGATAAAAAGAAAAGGAAACCAGATGGAGGGTAAACCTCCAACGACTATAGGACTGCTGCCTATTTTTACCCTAAAAATGATAGTACTTATTATTCCCTCATTGGAAGTATTATCTCATCTAATGAATAGATCAACACAATTCAGACTTTAGAAAAAAGCAACGCAGTAGGGACAAGACGTTCCCACTTAGTCATACCATATCTTATACCTATCCTTTAGGAAGGTCACTACAATTTAATAGAGTAGTTAGAGAAAACACCTGCTAGGATATCTATTCTCGATCTCCTCAAAATCTCTAACGCCCATAAGAACATACTGTACAAGAATTCACAAAATTCATGGGTCTTAACAAATGTAGCTCCCACAAACCTTCAAGCCATGATTATGCACCTAGATTCCAATGACCATATCACCTTTGATCATACGACAATCCCACATAACAACCCAGAACATAACTTACCCTTTTATCTCAAAGTGGTGGTTACTCGTCATAAAATCAAGAGAGTACTTGTAGATGGGGGATCTGGTCTAAATATTTGTACTTTAAAGCTGGTTAAGTATCTAGGGCGGTCAGAAACAGATCTGGGAGATAAGACTTTCACAATCATAGCTTATGATAGTGAAGAAAGAGAATCAGCGTGTACTATAGTGGTTCCCATAGAAGTAGGCCCAACATGTCATGACACAAAATTCCATTTCCTTGACTTGGAAGTTCCATAAAACATGCTCCTGGGGTACCCATGGATCCATGCCATGCAAGTTGTTCCATCAAATTTTCATCAATGCATCAAGTTATGTCATGAAGGTCAGGTGGTTACCATTATGGGAAATGCAGAACCATTCACACATTGTAGGGAATTTCACATTTTTTCTTGTGAAACTTATGAGTGTCCTTCTACAGATGTAGTCATCCCCCTAGAGATAGAAGCTATGAAAAAATGGGTAGATTCAGAGTCCCTCATGCCTTACAATCAAGAATTTTATTCTTTGGTCAACCCATTCTCTTCATGGGAGGTAACATCAGCAAAATATGGCCTAGATAATCCATTTACTCTTGAACAGGATTTGTTGATATCAGATTTATCAGTATCCCCTAGAACAAGGGGGTAAGCCTTATTTTATGTTCAAGAGCACTCACAAGAAATGTCCTAAACTGTTGGAAAAAAATTTCCATAGTGGTCTCCTATCTGAGGAGAAAATGTTAGAGGATCCTACTGGTAGAGTGCCAAAAGGCACCACGGCTTCATGCCATCAAGCACCTCAGTACATCAAAGGTCACCGCATGATGTTCTTCATGGGCTATAACAGGTTAGGATATGACATTAATGCACAAGGCCAATTAGAGCCTACTCCCATCCCTTGTTTTAAGTATGATAAACATGGCCTTGGGATAAGGCCTCATAACACTCTACCCTCTGTGAGCGATGCCACCTCTTCTAAACAAGAGGACATTTCATCCCATTCTGATAGCGACGCATATTCCCAATGTAGCCTTTACGAGGATCTTGCCTCCACAAACCTATTCCCAAATTTGTCAGTACTTACCTTATCTAAATCCATCCCCTTAGAAAAATTTCAAGTAGCCCTTATATATCTCGAACTTATAGATTGGGATCAACAACTTCATGTGCCCCTAGAATTCTTTGAAAAATATGAGGCATTTGCAGATTTCATGGGACTCATGGATGTTATCCTAGATGGAAACCACAAGAAAGGATTTAAGACTCAACTAGACACCTATGTGTACTTTAGGGAAGAAGCAGAGATGTGTGGATGTTTGAATAAGAAGGCCGTAAGAAAAAGTATAACCACTGCTGAGAAACCTAGCAAAAAGGATAAACAAAAATATCATAGTGAACAACTCTTTGAAAAACTCATAGATAGAAAAAATGAAGAGTCTAAAGATGAAGTGATTTATCCATTTAAAGATGATAATGAACTACCACAAGAGGTTGATCTTAATCTTCCACCTGATCCTACACAGATGGAAGATGCTTCTAAAATTCTTATTGAGGAAACAATCAATGTCAACATTGGCTCAGAGGAGCATCCTAGAATAATAAAGTTGGGAGCTTCACTCTCATATTAGGAAAAAAAATATCTTTATATGGCTCTTAAAAGAATACACAGACATATTCGCATGGACATATGCACATATGACTAGTTTAGACCCAGAGCTATTTGTGCACAACCTCGTTGTGCACCCAGATGCAAAAGCTATTAAGTAAAAGTTGAGAAAAATGCATCCTAAGGTGGTGCTCTTAGACAAACAAGAATTAAAAAAAGTTGTTGGTTGCTGATTTTATTAAACCTATTGACTATTCAAAATAGATCTCTAACATAGTCTTGGCGCAAAAAACACCTTTTGGCATCAAAATCTACACTAATTTTCCAAGGCATTAACAAAGCATGTTATAAAGATGACTTTCCCCTGCCTAACTTCGACATGATAGTTGATTCTACTGTGGTTATGAAATGATGTCCTTAGTGAATGGCTTCTCAGGCTACAAGAAGATACAGATTACAGAAGAAGATCAGCATAAAAAAACATTCATCACCCCTTGAGGGACATTTTTTTACAAATTCATGCCTTTCAGGCTCAAGAATGCATGGGCTACTTATAAACATGCCATGAATGTTAATGTTAGTGCAAAATCACAGCACCCATGGACGCACATCAGGCTTCTAGGTTGATGTTCAGGCATCTAGTGTGATTGCACAACATGGAAACCTCTCTCCAAGCATGGGGACTTGTGAAAATGAGAGAGGAATCTCCAGAGAAGGCTGGTTCCTTCTCCTAAACTACCTGCCACAAGCTATTCCAGTGCAGGCAAGCTAATCTAATCCTAATCTAACCGTGCCAAGGAGACAGAGAGAGAGAGAAAGGAAAAAACAGCAAAAGCCTAGACTAAAACGGTGATACGCCAGAGAAGGAGAATGTTGGACATCTATCAAAACTACCATGGGACAAAGAGAGGTGAGCAATGGGAAGGATGGACAGATGCATCACAGGCCCAAGGATAGATTTCACACAGAAAATGTCCCAAAACTCCATGACCACAGCTCTAAACCTGCAATGAACATTCAAACATGCACAAATACCTGAAATGAAGAGAGAAAAGAAGAGGACAAGCAAAAACGAGGAAGGATGGACAGATGCATCACAAAACACGTTTTGTTGCTCCAGAAGTTTTCACAGAACATCATTCCATTAGTAAAAGGAAAAAATGCCATTACAGAGCAAGGGAGGAGGTTCGAACTCCATTTTCAACCCTAGAGAAGAAAAGAAGGGAGGGCAGAGTAGAAAGAATGAACAACTTTTTTATCTCTTTGCCCCTCTTTACAATATATAGGAAGAATGAGAGAGGGAAAAGAGAGGGAATTTAGATCTACCCCAACCACTTCTACGTTACATTTAGTTTATCTCATTATGGCGGCAGGTGAGAATCCTGGCAAGAGCGGCGGACTGTCTTTTGCATTAAAGTTGGTCGCTGAAACGTCAGTTCTGCCATTACCACGCACCAGAGACGTTTCTTGATTTTCTCCCTCCATACTACACCAAAATGCAAGATTGATCCCAGAATCATGTAGAGAATTTCATGAGCTTTCCGTTGATATCAAGAACGTGCAATTCCAAGCTCTGGATCAAAAGATATGATGATCTGAAGATTTAGGGCGCGGAATAGACCAAAACGGATTTTGAAATATTTCCCGCGCTTCGCCACCTAGATGACATGTGGCACGCTCTGATTGGATGAGCAATTCTCTCTCCTCTACCTTTCGGTAGGCTGTCTTTTGAAATTTCCTTATGGGCCCTAGCTAGGACACGTGGCATTATCCCATTGGTTCGGATCGGTGCTCAAAAACTCGCCCTTTGACTTTTCTGGTCCTTTCCCCTTGTGACACGTGGCATGATCTGGTTGGTCCTCGGCCCTGCCGGCTCTTTCGCGCCCTTCGCGTCTTTTCGTCCCGGATGTCCCAAATGTTTAGTGCTCCTTGTGCTGATTTCGCGCGAACCGGCCGGTTCGCGTCCATTTGTCCCAAATGTTTCACTTTGCTTTGGACTGCCTCGACCTTTTTCGCCCAGTTCAGCCAGTTCGCGTACTCGCGGCCCGCTTGTCCCATATGTCCTGAACTGTCTTGCTTAGTCAATTTTCTTCCTCTTTCAGCCAATTCGGGCATTTCGCGTCCATTTGTCCCAGACGTCCCATTTGATTTTGGACCCCTTGGGACAATTTCGGCCGATCCGGCCGGTTCGCGTACTTCTTGCCCGATTGTCCCATTTGATTTGGACTGACTTGAATCATTTCAGCCGGTTCGGCCGGTTCGCGCGTTTTTGGCTCGCGCGTCCCAATTGCTTTTGGGCTCCTTGTGCTCATTTCGGCCGGTTCGGGTCTTTTTGGCCCGAACATCCCGAGCTGTTTAGTGTGGAAGTTCTTCTTTTCGGCCGATCCGGGATTTTCGCGTCCGTTTGTCCCACTTGTCCCATTTTCCTTTTGGGCCGTTTGGACTCATTTCGGGCGGTTCGGGTGGTTCGCATACTTTTGTCCCATTTTTCCCACTTTGTTCTGGACTAGGACTTAGCCGATTTTCACAATTTTTCCTGGCCCAAACTTGTTCTCTGTAACTTTCTTGCATTTTCTCAGAGCTTGCTCTTTTCCTCTCAGACAGGGGACTTAGAAAATATTTGAGGGGACTCTAGCAACATGATTTTTGGCCCCGAATCAATCAATTTTCCTGGGACTTGAATATTCTTATGCATGTTATCAAAAATTACCCTAGGGGGGTGAATTTTGGATAACAGTTTTAGCGACTCAGCGGGGTCATCTGCCTGCTAGATGAATGATCAGTAGCCTGAAGCAATCCATTGGGCATGGAGTCATGAGTTGTAACCTGCAACTGATCTAAACTTTGAAAATTTCCCTCTGAGCCATTAGGAAACCCACCAGACATGGAGTTGTTCTCACCAAAAACCATTGAAAAGAACTGTGCAAGAGCAACACCAGCAACACCAAAAACTATGTACAAAACTGAAAATCATACATGTCCCAAAATGGAACATGCATAGTGTGCAGAAGCACTTCTTCTACTGAAAGCAAATCTACCTACTCTACTCTAGCTGGAAGCAAAGGCAAGCTAAACAAACCCTGCGACTGGTTGTGAGAAATAGCTTCCTTTCTTCAAAATTGGCAGCCATGCAATTGATTTGGCACTGATCATGGCTGTTTGGATGGATGGAAAATCAACAAGAAGCTGGTCTTCTATCCAAATCATCAAGGTATCAACTGAAAAATCCAATACCTCTTTTAGTTGCTCTGCATTTGGATTGGAGAGGTATGGCAGCTGATCCTTGGTACTTTGTAGCTCATCCTCATGCTCAGAAGCAAGCATGACTGGTTGTGGCTTCTCCTTTGGCTCCAATGAAGCCAAATACCTGATTGGGCAAGGTCTGATCAGTTTGATATGCCCATAGCTCTGTATTTCAACTCCAAGAATGGAGTTTTCTTGTAGACCCACCTGAATGGATGATGTGGAAGAAATGGTGGGATTCTTCTGTCCTTTCTCTTCCTCCAATGAAGAACATGAAAGATTTAAATCTTCCAATCTTGATTCCGAAGAGCTGTTATAAGATGCAGGCTGCTGCAAATGAATAATCTCCTCCATGACAGCAGGCTCTTGTGTTTGGAATGTGGATGATGAAAGAGAGAATGGTGAAAACTCAACCGGTTCTTCTCCATCAAAGCAGTCCTCCAAATGTGATAGGCAAACTACCTCATTGCTATTCCCCTGTTCATGTTCAACTTCCTCCATGGTGTCCTCTTGATCTGCAACTTGATCACCATAGTTTCCTTCACTCTCCAATATCGAGTTTGAGAGATCAAAATCCTTTTCAGTACTGGAACTCGAGAGAGGTGAAGTAGAAAGAAGAACTGAAGGTTCTCCTGTAGCCTGCTTTGTGCTCAAAGCCCTTGGATCTGCACTTTTCTCCTCCACAGCTAGAATTTGCTCCTCTTCTTTTGGATTTGGAGCAGCTTCTCCTTCCTCCACTGTTTGAAGAGAATCTTGCTCTTGATTGAACTCCTCCTCCAGCATGAAGTTTGTCAAGTCAAACTCTTCAATTTGTTGCTCTAGAGGACAAGTTGGGACTGCAAGATATTCTTCTCCAACAAAATCAGTCCTCACCACCATCTGTTCAACCTCAGCCTCTTCTGTAGGCTTAACCATCAAGAGGATCTTTGTCATCCCAAATCTAAGAGCCCAACTCTTTAGACTGTCTGTCACTTCTTTTCTTTTTGGCTCTTCCTCTTGTTGTCCTTGATGACTGATTTTTTCAATTTCTTCTTCCCCACATGGAATTGGGGATGCAAGAGGAGGGATAGGTTGAAACTCAACAGATTTGACAATTTTGTGTGGTGGTGGAGGCGGTGAGACCTCTTGTTTCTTTGGAGGAGGGGGTATTTCTATTAGCTCTTGTGAAGGGGATGATTGTTTGGAAGGGAAAAGGAAAGAAGAATCAAGATGGGGTGGAAGACTAGGGGATGGAGGGATGGATTCAACACATGGGACAGCAGATGGGGAGTTTGAATGAGATGGTGCTGCTTGAGTAATGGAAAGAGAAAAACCAGATGATGGTGTAGAACTTACCCATTGACAAGGTTGTTTAACAACAAGTCTGTAGGCCTCTATCTCTGCTGTCCATTGTGCAAGTTGGGGCAGCATCTTTATCATGAAGTCCAGCTTCTCCTGAGGGCTGTAGTGCCTTGGAAAAGGTCCCACCCATGGACAGGGTGTTCCATAACCGATTCCAAAATCTTTCATTTGTGCTTGAGCCCTGGACTGCACCATCCCCACCTCCATCTTTTGGATTTTCTCCAACAGACCAGCATTTTGGATCTGATGGTCTTCATTGTATGCACACTCTTGCTCTTGGAAAGTTCCATTGCCAAACTGACTTTGGCACTGCTGTTCATATGAGTATGCATGCTGATCTGGAGGATTTGTAAAACGTGTTAGAGGTGGAATATACTGATGTTGTTGATGTGAAATCCATGATGGAAATGAAGTCATGATTGCACAACTTCATGGAATGGAAAAGAATGAAAGGGATGGAAAGAAAGATGGATGAAAATGTATGGAAATGGGTCTGCAAGCTCAGAGAAATGGGTTGCTGATCAAATGGAGTCGCCAGATGTATTTGCAAGTGCCTCCAAAGGCTGAAATATTCACAGGAACACACCAACCTGCAAAAGATGAAGTGAAAGACCTCTAAGGTCCCACCAGGCATGCCAAAACTATTAGTGCAAAATCACATCACCCCTGGACGCACATCAGGCTTCTAGGTTGATGTTCAGGCATCCAGTGTGATTGCACAACATGGAAACCTCTCTCCAAGCGTGGGGACTTGTGAAACTGAGAGAGGAATCTCCAGAGAAGGCTAGTTCCTGCTCCTAAACTACCTGCCACGAGCTATTCCAGTGCAGGAAAGCTAATCTAATCCAAATCTAACCATGCCAAGGAGACACAGAGAGAGAGAGAAAGGAAAAAACAGCAAAATCCTACACTAAAACGGTGATACACCAGAGAAGGAGAATGTTGGACATCTATCAAAACTGCCATGGGAAAAAGAGAGGTGAGGAATGCGAAGGATGGACAGATGCATCACAGGCCCAAGGATAGATTTCACACAGAAAAATGTCCCAAAACTCCATGAATACAACTCCAAACCTGCAATGAACATTCAAACATGCACAAATACTTGCAATGAAGAGAGAAAAGAAGAGGACAAGCAAAAACGAGGAAGGATGGACAGATGCATCACAAAACACGTTTTGTTGCTCCAGAAGTTTGCACAGAACATCATTCCATTAGTAAAAGGCAAAAACGCCATTACAGAGCAAGGGAGGAGGTTCGAACTCCATTTTCAACCCTAGAGAAGAAAAGAAGGGAGGGCAGAGCAGAAAGAATGAACAACTTTTTTATCTCTTTGCCCCTCTTTACAATATATAGGAAGAATGAGAGAGGGAAAAGAGAGGGAATTTAGATCTACCCCAACCACTTCTAGGTTGCATTTAGTTTATCTCATTATGGAGGCAGGTGAGAATCCTGGCAAGAGCGGCGGACTGTCTTTTGCATTAAAGTTGGTCGCTGAAACGTCAGTTCTGCCATTACCACGCACCAGAGACGTTTCTTGATTTTCTCCCTCCAGACTGCACAAAAATGCAAGATTGATCCCAGAATCATGTAGAGAATTTCATGAGCTTTCTATTGATATCAAGAACGTGCAAATCCGAGCTCTGGATCAAAAGATATGATGATCTAAAGATTTAAGGCGCGGAACAGACCAAAACGGATTTTGAAATATTTCATGCGCTTCGCCACCTGGATGACACATGGCACGCTCTGATTGGATGAGCAATTCTCTCTCCTCTACCTTTCGGTGGGCTTTCTTTTCAAATTTCCTTGTGGGCCCTAGTTGGGACACGTGGCATTATCCCATTGGTTCGGATCGGTGCTCGAAAACTCGCCCTTTGACTTTTCTAGTCCTTTCCCCTTGTGACACGTGGCATGATCTGGTTTGTCCTCGGCCCTACCAGCTCTTTCGCGCCCTTCGTGTCTTTTCATCCCGGATGTCCCAAATGTTTAGTGCTCCTTGTGCTGATTTCGCGTGAACCGGCCGGTTCGCGTCCATTTGTCCCAAATGTTTCACTTTGCTTTGGACTGCCTCGACCTTTTTCGTCCGGTTCGGCCAGTTCACGTACTCGCGGCCCGCTTGTCCCATATGTCCCAAACTTTCTTTCTTAGTCGATTTTCTTCCTCTTTCGGCCGGTTTGGGCATTTCGCGTCCATTTGTCCTAGACGTCCCATTTGATTTTGGACCCCTTGGGACAATTTCGGCCGATCCGGCCGGTTCGCGTACTTCTTGCCCGATTGTCCCATTTGATTTGGACTGACTTGACTCATTTCGGCCGGTTCGTCCGGTTCACCGCCTTTTTGGCTCGCGCGTCCCAATTGCTTTTGGGCTCCTTGTGCTCATCTCGACCGGTTCGGGTCTTTTTGGCCCGAACGTCCCGAGCTGTTTAGTGCGGAAGTTCTTCTTTTCGGCTGATCCGGGCTTTCCGCGTCTGTTTTTCCCACTTGTCCCATTTGCCTTTTGGGCCTTCTAGACTCATTTTGGCCGGTTCGGGCGGTTCACGTACTTTTGTCCCATTTGTCCCACTTTGTTCTAGACTAGGACTTAGCCGATTTTCACAATTTTTCCTGGCCCAAACTTGTTCTCTGTAACTTTCTTGTATTTTCTCATAGCTTGCTCTTTTCCTCTCAGACAGGGGACTTAGAAAATATTTGAGGGGACTCTAGCAACATGATTTTTGGCCCCGAATCAATCAATTTTCCTGGGACTTGAATATTTTGATGCATGTTATAAAAAATTACCCTAGGGGGGTGAATTTTGGATAACAGTTATCTTCCATGATATGATAAGTGACATCATGGAAGACTATATCGATGACATCCTAGCTAAATACAGGAGTAGAAAAGAACACCCTGAAGTAGTAAGGCATATTTTTCAACATATACGAGACTATAAGGTTTGCTTGAACCCTAAGAAATGTGTCTTCGGTGTTTTATTAGGAAAGCTCCTAGGGTTCATTTTTTCACAAAGAGGGATTGAAGTGGACCTCACAAAGGTCATGACCATCATAGAAATGCTGCCACCTACAACTCTCAAGCAGCTAAGGAGTCTACAAGAAAATATTCAGGAAATCCGATGCTTTATTTCACAACTTGCGGATAAGTGCCACCCCTTTACCCATTTTCTCAAGAAAGATGTCACATTCAATTAGGGACCTAACTGTCAGAAGGCGTTTACGCTACTCAAATAGTACTTGGCCAGCCCACCTGTACTCATGCCACCTACCCCTGACAAACCTCTCCTCTTATACATTTCCGCTACCCAGTTTGCTATTAGTGCATTACTTTCCCAATACAACTTAGACCTTAAAGAGAGAGTGGTTTACTATCTCAACCACACCTTGATCACATACGAGTTGAATTATCCCCAAATAGAAAAGGCCTGCTTAGTGGTTGTTTTCAAATTCCAAAAGCTTCACCATTATCTCCTGAACAATAAAATCAAACTCATATCCAAATTTGACCCTCTCAAGTACCTTTTATCCAAACCTGATCTCACAGGATGAATGGGTAATTGGATCATTCTCCTGAGAAAATTTGATATCAATTTTGTGAATCAGAATTCTTTAAAAGGATAGGTATTGGATGATCAATTAGTAGAAGCACCTCTCCCAGGGATGGAACCTCTATGCCTATATTTTCCAGATGCATCTATGATGTATATTGAAGAATCCATAGAATGGTAAGTCCATTTTGATAGATATTTTACCTTCCATGGATCTAGAGCAGGTTTGGTCCTCATCACTCCAATAAGAAATGTCATACCAAGAGCATTCTAGCTAGGATTCCCATGCAAAAATAAAATTGCAGAGTATGAAGCACTCATCTTTGGCCTCAAGATAGCTATTACATGGAACATCAGACAACTACGAGTCATTGGGGACTCTTAAATTATCATAAAACATGTTAATGATGAGTACAAGGTTAAATATGAGAAACTTATTCCGTATAAAAAGATGGTTGAAATCTTGAAGGAATATTTCACACAGGTCATATTTAAGAAAAAACGAAGGTCACATAGTAGATCTGCAGATGCTATGGCTATTATTGGGTCTCTGTTACACATTCCCCCTCAATAAAGTAATATGCCTTTCTTTATAGAACATCTATATATGCTAGTGTATGATATGCCAGAGTCATGTTTGGCATGTGAAGTTGTTGGTCCTTTATCCCCTTGGTATGAACCTATCTTCCAATACCTACAAGATGGCACTCTTCCACCAGACATCACCCATTCAGAAAAGAGAGCCCTTATTCGCCACATATCCCGTTATACCCTCCTCGGAGGAACCCTTTATCATCATGGATATGACGGGAATCTTCTTCGTTGTTTCGATGTTGCTGATTCTATCCACGCCATTAAAGAAGTACATGGTGGTATTTGTGGAGTACGTACTAGCGGCATGGTCTTAGCTAAGAAACTATTGAGGGTAGGCTATTATTGGCCTACAATGGAATCTGATTGTTGTAACTTCATAAAGAAGTGTGAATTATGCCAAAAATATGGAAACTTAATACACACGTTGACACAAGCCTTACAACATATTGCAACTCCTTGGCCTTTCTCTAAATGGGGTCGGGATCTCATACAGAAGCTCCATTCTTCTTCCTCGGATGGTCATACACACATCATCACTGTTATCAAATATTTTACTAAATCAGTAAAGACTATCCATCTTACCTATGTTACTGGTGCGCAAATATCAAAATTCATCATGAACCCTCTCATATTCCATTATGGGATCCCTTCAAAAATAAGATGCTTAAAGCCTTGTGTCAACGCTTCCATATCCAGTTCAAGTGGTCAACCCCCTATTACCCCTAAGGTAATGGACAAGCAGAAGCTAATAATAAAACACTTGTATGGATTACGGAGAAAATGGTTATTAAAAACCAGTCGTAATTGGTATCTACATATACATCCTGCCCTCTGGGCCTATTATACTTCCGTCCTCACTCCCATGGGTGCAACCCCATATTCACTTATTTATGGCACTGAAGCCATCATACCTTTGGAAGTGGATCTTCCCTCCCTGAGAATATCTCTGAGATACTATCTTGATAAAGACAAGGACTACAGATTTTCTCACCTAGCAAAGTTAGAACTATTAGATGAAAAGCATAGTAGAGCACTCAATCTCCTAAAAGTCTATCAGAATAGAGTATTCAGGGGATATAACAAACACATCATTCATCAATAATTTGATAAAGGATATCTAGTTCTCAAATAAAATCAGAAGAACACCGTCAAAGATAGAGAGAAGATAGGAAAGTTCGAAGCTAACTGGCTAGGTCATTATGTAGTGATTGCAAAATATGGATCAGGGGCTTACAAACTTGCATATTCATATGGTGAAGAGATTCCGTAACCTATTAACGCCATGCACCTCAAGTGGTTGTATGCTTAGGCATGAGGAGGATATCACATAAGAACTAAAAAATAGAAAAACAAAGAAAAAACAATTAAAAAAATGGAAAAATTAAGAAAACAGTAAAGAAAAGTAAGTCATCCACATGTGAAAACCACACAATTGTGGCTTAGTGGGTAGGTATTTGGGTGAAAACCAATTTTTGGCGCTCAAGGAATATTTTTCAGACACAAGTTACTTTCACAGCAGGATGGGTAACCCTCCCCACTTTCTAGATATGACTTCCTTTGCTAGGTCTAGGGATCCTACTGGAGCCACCTTGGTTGTCTCCTATATTTGCTCTTATATATTCATGAAGGACATTACCTATGTATACTCCCATCTAACCCTGAGCACACATGGACATTGTCACCTTCTCTTATATACAATGTGTGGTAATCTGCCCTTTGCATATTCCCACATCATGTTGGGGGCATCCAAATTTCTTTGTTCTTATACATTGCTTCCAAAACATGACCTTGGAAAATATAAAAACATTTGGAAAGGATACACAAAAACCTAAACATCTAGAAAATTTCCCTCTTCAGGGATAAAGCTACATTTGTTTCACAACGTTAACTTAGGGAAACCTAGAAAACGATGAAGACATCAGCTATAAAAACTTATATTTTTAGATAAACCTACAAACATTAGAAAATATATTAATGTTGTCCTGCAAAAAAAGGTAATGCTTTAGATTTCTTTTAGTTGTTGGTTTGTACATTCTTGATGTACTTAGTCTGTTGAATTGTTTATTCTTTGAATAAGTTCATTTGCTTACCTTATATTGAATCTTGTTTGATTTGATTGTGTATGGCATTGCTTTCATTTAGGAACTCTCATACTTTTAAAATATTAGTGTAGTTTTCTTTTCTTGGTATGTGCATCTTTTACAATTCATTTTACTTGCTTAGATCGTGTACCACTTTAATATCTTTCTATCTTTTACATGTGTTCGTTTAAGTTGTATTTTGTTGTGGTGTTTGAATGTGTATATTTGTTTAGTTTTGTTAACTTTTTCTTGTATATTTTTCACAGTCATTTTTTATCACGTCTACCATTTATCATTTCATCACATTTCTAACATCATTCACTAGATAATATATACATTTAGATTTAGAATCTATACTATTTGTGTAATTCGACTAGTCTCCATGAGATCTCCATGAAAATGCTCGAGTGATGGTAGTGATTCTTTTAATGGTGGTGGGGTGTCAAATTTTCCCTAGTTCGGGTCTGATACACTGCTCTGTTGGAGTGTTGATCTCTAGATTGATCCCTTCCAATGGCGTCAGTTTTACCTCCTCTAGGTTTGTTGGTGGTGCTTTCTCGATCCATAGCGGTGGTGATTCCAAGTATCTTTCTAATCCCATCAAAGGTATTTTCAGGGGTGACGGCTTGGACCTCATCGGTCAAGTCTGTGGTGAGGGCGGCTGTGGGTCTGGAACCCCCCTTGTGATGTTTTTTTCTACTATGAGGTCTTCGGTGTTTGGAGGCTCGGCTGATTTTAGGGAGAGAAGTATAGGGTTGGGTCTTCTCAGGAATCAGAAATAGAGTAGGGGAAAGCCCTCTTTCCTAGATGCGGCTAGATTTGGTGTTAAGGGTCCTTCCAAACCCATGGCTTATGCTAAATCAACTTCAGTGGTCTCCTTTGGTGAGGATGTCTCAGAAGCTGTGGATTTTTACCAAAAGCAGGGCCTGATCTGTAGATTCAATAGTTGTTTTCCTAGCCTTCCGGCCTTCACAAATGGATTTCTGATCAATGGAGGCCCTTTATGGAAGGTAAAGTTAATATCTATCCCTCTACACGTGGAATATTTATTGTTATCTTGAATGTTTCCTCTGAAAAGGAAACAATTTTAGGAAAAATATGGAATTTTTAGTCTTACCATCTTCTTATGAAGCTGCGGTTTCTAAACATTAACCCAGTTTCTAAAACCTTTATTGTCAGACCTATGTGGATAAGGATGCCTTATTTACCCTTACACTTCTGGAGTGATGAGTGCTTCATATCTATGGGGGATGGTTTGGGTAGATTCCTCAATGTTGATAACAGGACATAATCTTTTGATCATACTACTTATTCTCGTATTTTGGTGGATATGGACATGACAGTTGATCTCCTAGCCACTATGGAGCTCAAAGTCAGGGATTTTATATTGACTCAAAATCTTGTTTATGAAGGTCTCCCATTTAGATGTAGAACATATTTCACCCTTGGACATCTTGCTACTGACTGTCACATTGTGAAGAAGCAGATTAAAGGGCAGGTATTGTGGTGGAAATATTTTAATCTAGAGAATTTGATAGTTGAGGATGAGGAGGAAAATGATGTTTCAAACGTTTTAGATAGTCACATTGGTAATCTGGGAAAGGAGAAGGACAAGGTTATGGAAGGATTGAAGAATATGAGTGAGACTATCACTCTTCCCACCTTACCTATTAATGAACCACATGTAGCAGATAAGGGGGTTAGCACCTTTTTCACCCCCTGTTTCTTTGTGTTCTCCAGATCTCAACATTGTGTCTCTTGAAATTAGCCTTCCTATTAATCTAGATGAGAATGTTGATCCAAAATGGGGGGAGGGCTGACAGATGGTGAACAACAAAAAGAAAGGAAAAGATGGATATGTGCCTCTCAAGATGAGCCTTAGATCTCATAAAGGGAAAGTTAATGGAAGTTGAGTTCCCTTGGTCTTGTTGGCCAAGTTTCTTTGACCAAATTTTCTTTGGGTTCCCTCCTTTTGGGTGTTTCCCTATTCCTGGGGTTTTTCTTTACATTTTGTTTCTTTTTCGGCATGTGGGCTCTTGTTTATTATTGTTTCTCTCTTGGTATTTGAATGCTTTATGTTTCAGTTATATAGGGTTCCTGATCCCTTCAAAATCTATTTTTTACCTAATATAATAAAAAGCTAGATAATATATACAAAAATGCTAAGTATTACATCATACATGTATCCTAATCTAATCATCACATATCGTATCATCAATGGGGGCAAGAGGGGTTACGCATAATCAAAAATCTATCCCCCCACACCAAATATCATCTAGTATCATCCTGAGTGTTAAAATAAAAACTCTGAAATATCTCATAAACATAAAAACCATGTGGTGCTATCTACATCTACATCATCAATATGAAAGCATGAAACATAAACATTTTTAAGTGTAAAGTATGTTACATACATAGAGGAAAGAGAAATCATACATCATAATCAATGCTCATGCAAAGCATAATCACAATATAGTATATCAAAATGTCCATATAATACATGTATAACTGTCTAGGTTAGTGCTCAAAATATACATCATCGATACAATGTGCCATCTAAAAGGGGCATGCATAAAAAATAATCGAGCCTTCATCGAGAGGTGTCATAAAAAAATGGTACATACAACTCTAAAAAAGAATCAGCCTTGATAAGAGGCATACATACAAGTACATCTATACAAAAGGAGAAATAAAGAGCTCAACCACAGCTCTTTCCCTCATCGGGGCTCCAAGGTCCATGAATTGGTGCACGAAAGAGAGGTGGATGTGATGGACCTGCACTAGGGGTACCACCCTGTTGTGCGGATAGGGCAGCTCTACATTGGGCTTCCGAACTGATCTAACTGAATGACCTGATCGTCATTACCTAGAGCCTATCACACTCGCATCTGACTGATTAAAGGGAACAACTCGTTGCTCCGCCAAGTCTATTGCCTCGCCACGATATCTCATATAATCCTGTATTAAATCAGCATCCCCAAAAGCGATGGCTACCTTTAGGGTAGAATTAAACTCACTTGTCACCCTGCTAATATCATCTTGAGCCTGTTTAGAGGTAGCGGCCTCTCAATCTCTATTTGTAGTAATATCCTACACCTGGGCTCATGCCTGATCTCTCTGTCTAAGGTAGCCTTATAACTATGCTTGGGCATGGTCACTCTGAGCAACAACCAGCTTCACCGAAGTATAAGATTGATGTAAAAGCCTCAATATCTAAGCCCCCTGCATGACCATCTCATGAATATGACTCTATCATAAAATACTATCACTACCCTATGTGGCTTGTGTCCCTTGCCTGATCTCTCTCCATGGTCGAAATCTACACTTGAGCCTGTGCCTGATCTCACTATGCTATGAGGCCATGTCCCTGTGCCCTGGTTGCATCTCTCTCTCTAGCCACCTATAGCTTGATAGCCATAGCTTCTTATAACCATTGTTGAAGAGTAGCCAACTACCCACTATTACCACTGTCCTCTGGAACATCAAGCGGCAGGCCCTACTCTGGAAGTACCTGCTGGAGAGGGGTGTATATCCCAGCTGGAATGCCCGCTGGGGGAAACACTATATCAACTACACTAAAAAACCTATCTTGGCCAAGGCCAAGGGCCTTGTCCCTATGGCTGCTGCGATGTTGGACCCTGTCCCCTACCCTCTGACATACAGATGTGAGTCAGGCCCACCATCATCATCATCATCTTTGTCACTATCAGCACCACCAATGAATCCACCCTCGCCACCACTAGGAGGTCCCACTGGAGAGGCTCTCACGCTGGCATTATGCGTTGCTCTAGAAATAGTCAAACGACATGGAAGCACACCATGGTCCATACTCGGGTGTAGTGACGTGATCTCTAATCTGTCTCAATGGCACCCACATAGCAGGTACCACCTATCTGAAACTGGCTAGTGCACTATCATGAGTGATGTGTGGAACCATATCAACATTCTCTTGAGCTCTATGAGCATACCATATATCTATCCCAGGACCATCCTGAATAATTCCAAATTGCCTCTGACCACCCTGTATAACTCCCTCATATAGTTGTAGTTGCCTAAGATAAAGTGCTCTACTGTGGTAGTGCCAAGCTCTAAACCATCCTCAAGCCAATGGAAATTTCTATAAGGCCTCCAAACCATGGAATCCGACTGTAACTCATCCAACTCACGCTGATAGTGGTATGCATCCCCCATGTATGGTCACACATCGTTCCCTATCGGGACCCAGCCCATCGTAGAAGGCTCGTCAGGATCCTGAACTCTCAAAACCCTGTTATCAATGAATCACAGCACCCCTATGCATATACTTGAACTCACAGTGTGCTTGGATAACATGGGTACTATCTCCAAGTTGTGGGACTTGCTACTTGAGATAGACCTCCAAGGAAAGCTGGTTCTTGCTCCTAAACTACCTGCCACAATCTACTCTAATGCAGGATAAGCTAACTATTCTAATCTAAATTTCCAAGGGACCAGGGAGAGAGAATGCATAAAATGAAAGCCTACACTAAAGCGGTGATACACCAGAAAAGGAGGGTGTGAGAGTAGTCTCCAAATCTGTGAAATATAGAGGCAAAGTGCACACTAGAAGAGGTGATGTCAGTTCACCATAATCTAGAAAAATACATTCACAAAAATATTCCAAGCATACACAATGATAATGAATCCCTGTAAGAACATAATAAATAGACACATTATTCTTATAGAAAGATTAAAGGGGAAAGAAGAATGCAAGAAAATTCAGCAGGGGAAGATACATCCACAAACTGGTATTTTATTGCTTCATGATATGCACAGTTCAATCTATTACAAGATAAGGGCCTGGATCACCATGCAAGGAGTCCAATACAAAGGCCTGCATAGCACATTAGTTTCACAAAGCAATTTTGACAGAGCTTTGCTATCTGAAAACTCCCCCCCTTACAATGAGCCCAACACTCCAATTTATAGAAAAATGAGAAGAGAAAGAGAAGGGAAAATGGAAATCCCGAAATATATCCTTCAACCACCTGTAAGAGGCATTAAATTGAGTGAAAGGATTATATATTACTTGCAAAATGCTCCCCATACTATCCCATGTGCTGCAGCAGAGAAAGAATGATGACCATGCCTCTTAAATGCACTCCCAGCTACCAAAAAAAAACACTGTTCTGAACCCGACCACGTTTTGTTAAAAAAATCAGTCAATATCTCTTCAAATCTGGGATTTCTTGATTTTTTTGTGTCGGGATCAGAGTCACGATTCCAACAGTACCAATTTTGTGCGATTTCATTAAGAAATGCAAAAGTTATGGCCTTCTGAGTGCGGGCAGCTATTTTGGGTTTGGCAGGGGTTTTCTGTCATTTGACGGGAATGAGCATCAACTGACTGGAGCCGAATATGTTTCCTTTATTTAAATATATATATCCTCATTAAAAATAATAAATCCAGTTTTTTTGGTGTAGAGGACGTCGTGCTTGTTCCAGAAAGTCCAATTTTATGAAAATCGGAGCTCGGAATCAAAAGTTATGGCCGTTTGAAGTTTCACGGGTCAAATGTTGACTTTTCTCCTTTTCCTTCGGCCGCTTCAGCTTTTCGTGTCCCTCACGTCCCCGGCGTACTTTTGCTGAATTTTCCCATTTCGGCCGAACCGGCCGGTTCGCGTCCTCGCGGCCCGCTTGTCCCATTTGCTTTTGGACTGTCTGGGACAAATTCGGTCGATTCGCCCGGTTCGCGTCCTCGCGGCCCGCTTGTCCCATTTGCTTTTGCACTATCTGGGACAAACTCGGCCGATTCGCCCGGTTCGTGTCCTCGCAGCCCACTTGTCCCATTTGCTTTTGGACTGTCTAGGACAAATTCGGCTGATTTGCATCCTCCGCGTACTGACTGCCCAAATGTCCCAGACTACCTGTTTCAACAGTTAGTCAATTTTTTCACATTTTTCGGCCAGTTCGGATTTCCGCGTCCCACACGTCCTTTTGTCCCACTTGTCCCAAATGCTGCATAGACCGCCTGGCGGCCTTTCGGCCGGTTCGCACCTTTTCGTCCCAAATGTCCCGACTGTCCCGGGGACTAGGACTTAGCCATTTTTCATGATCTTTTCTGGCCCGAGCTTGTTTTTTGCAAATTTTTCACATTTTCTCAGAACTTTCTCTCTTCTTCTTGGATAGGGGAGTTAGAAAAAATATAAGGGGACCCTAGAAACATGACTTTTTTCCCTGACTCAATATAATTGCTTGGGCCTAAAGAATTTGATGTATGTTATCAAAATTACCTTGAGGGGTGAATTTTGGATAACAAACCCCTAAGGGGAAACCAATGGCAATGTGGTCCCACGTCCAAATCTGCAACAAGAAAGCAGGTCCTACCATCATTTGATGGTACTAAGTAATAAAGTGCAGGCCCTAGTATAGATGTGTTAAAATACACTAACCCCAGCAGTAGGTCTCTCCCTCTACCAAACCATGAATCACTCCAAGGAGTCCGAGAAAAAATGAAGCACCGGTCTTGTCAGGGAGTAAGAATCCACTGACAAAGGCCATCATGTAGACCACTACTCGGTCTATCTCTAGATCATCGATGCATCATGATAATCTGATAGAAATCCCATGCCGTGGTATCATCAGGATGATGAAAAAATCTACAATATATTGTTGAATGTTGGTTCAGCGACTTGTAGTTTGAATGAGCTGACCCTGAATTGGGACACGCATAATGTGCCATACATCCTCAAGAGTAATGGTAATCTCCCTGGTCGGGACTCAGAAACACTGACTCTCGCTATGCCATCGCTCTAATGTAATCTGTGGCATCTCAGCCACATGAATCAATCCCGTCACATATACGTGGCTCTCCAGGTTCGCTCTATCGTCATCATCAAACTGCACCTCTATCAACTGCTAACCGACCATAGAACTCACGAGTCTAGAGAACGAGTAGTATACACTACAAAATCAACACAAGTGTTAGGTACTTACTTATTTCTATCTAATTTTCTAAGGAAAAAAACTTCTTTAAATCATCTAACTTACTAATTATTCTTTTCTTCTACACTAATTTGGTCTATATTCTTCTATACTTGGCTATTTTACTATTAAGTTATTTTTCCTGCCTTCCTTCTAGTGCCTACGCACCTCTTTTGGTACCTGCGCACCCTTACCAATGCATAGGTGACCTCACCGATGTATACGCACCCTCTTATCTTCTCTCCCTTCCCCGCGGGCCACATAGAATGCATATGTACCTAGTGTGACACCTACGTGCCTACCTTGACACACACGCGTGTGCATTCTGGTTCTATCCTCACTCGACGTGGATGCGCCCCTATAACACTAATTTCCCTCTCGACAAGTGCGCGTGTGCATATCCACTTTTTTGATGGATGCGTGTATGCGTCCCTATTCATTTTGACGCATACACATGCACGTATCCATCAAACCAACACATAACCCCATGCGCATGTGTCAAAATTGGTCCTACCTACCCTAATAAAACCCTAAAAAGTGCAATAAATGTGTAATTAACTAGAAGGGATAGGCCACTCACGTAAGGTCCATCCACTGGGTCCCACATGAACTCCTGGATGTGATCTACACGTCTCCTCCTTCTCAGTATTCATGCCATCTCACTCTAATGCTATCACTCTCGCTTGCGGTAAAAAAATTCGTAAAGACTCTGGTAGACATGAATTGGTCATGATTGATTAACCAACCCCAAGTGGGTATATTAACCCATCGCAATGCCCCTGGGGAATGTTTTCTCTACCGTGATCATTCAAACTTTCTTCTGCCTGCCGTGATAAATATTTTTGTATTAAAATAATTATTTTTTACTAATTTTTACATGTGAGGTACTTCGTGCAACTGTATGGTTACTTCTTCATCGCACTCAAATAATTTACAAACCTCTCAGGCTCCTTTTCTCGCCTTTTCCTCTATTTTTCATATATTTTCCCCCATCGTGATAATTATTTATTAATTTGTTTAAAATAAATTATTCTCGATTTGTCTTTCTTCTTGTGGGAACATATTCTAGCTCTCTGATAGCTTTGCCTTCCCACTATCACCCTCATGCGTACTTTTAGAAGATATTTGATATTTTGAAATTGTTCTGACCAATCAAAAATAAAAAATATAAAAAAAAAACATTTTTATAAAACCATTAAAAAAACCAAAAACATTGAAAAACCTCGGAAATAGGTTAAAAATCGGTAAACCATTCATCTACAGCTAAAATCTGTGTCTATCACATGGCACTCATCCCATATCTTGCTGACATTTTAAATTTTTTTTTGAAACGACTCTCAAATCATCTAAATCTTCAAATCACCTAGACAAGCTATGTTGTTTACTTTGTTTGTACCCTAGGGCACTATCAGTTTCCTGGTACTATTTTCATCGTGCACATTTCTTTTTCATGGGACCCAAGTGTCCTCCATCTTTCCCCTTGGATAATACACCTTTCCTGGGGCATCATTCTTCACCTAATCATCTATCAAAACATTTGGGAATACATCTTGATGACAAAATATTTGTGCAACTATCTTGAACGTTGTTGGTTTAAGTGTGCGTGATTGTACTTATTTCCCTGTTAGAAGATATTATTTATTTCTCGTATTGCATTGCATTCATGTATGTTGCACGGAGTTGGTCATTTTTAGCACAAGATGGTTGTTTGTATCTTGGCTTTTCATGTCATTTTACACTTCCATCGCATGCTCACATTTTAATAAGGACCGATGAGGAGGATTCTAAGCATTATGATGATTATATATTGATGCCAATTGATTTGTAGATATCTCAATATCCCTTTCTCTTCTTGCTTCTCATCTTCCCTGTGTGCTTTTTTTTTCTGTTGTTTTCTTTTTCGATCACCGAGTGAGTTTCTTCGTCACCCCATCAACACTCGAGGGGGCATCCTTCATCCTTCATCCTATTATTTTTGTTTCTACCCCTTCAAAAAATTTCTACTCATTCGCATTTGTCTACTTTATTTGAAGTGATATAGTTTACATCACCCCAAAGAGGGGAAAATGTAGACACATGTAGTTTGATCAATGCATTATTATTCATAATATTGTACTAACTATTTTTCCCCTTAAAAATATATGACACTTCGTCAGTTAGATCTATCTAACTCCTCCCTTATGACACTCTGTTGGTCATATTTCCTCTTATAAACTAACTAAATAGGTTATATTAACCTCTTTTTGGCTAATATTCCCTTCTTTACCACCTTTATTAGCTCTCTGGAGTATCAATCCACTTCATTGGATTGATTAAGCCTTTCAGAAGTCCTTCAGAAACCTAATTTCTCTCTTAGTAAAATTAATTACCCTCTAACCATGGTTAGTCTCTTCTAAAACATAGTCAAATCATACTTTGACTTGCCAAAAGTGATTTTTGGACTTTAGCATTTGTCCCACATGCACCAAATCTCCCATTTTCCCAAATAGAAAACTATAAATAGGGCTAGACCTCCTCCCTCATTTTCTAAGAATTCTCTCTTCTTCCTAGCATAAATTATAGTATTTTGTTTAGGCATTAGATTATATTTCATTTTCTCCCATTGAGCTAGTAGAATTTTCTTTTATATTTCATAGCACAAATATGGAGTAAAAGGGAAGAACCATTGGCCTTGAAGCCATTAATGGGGAGATTTCTTTCTCTTAAAACACAAACTGAATGCTTAGATCCTCTTAGGTTCATTATTTCAAAGCTGTCAAAGAATAGAGGTTAGTTTCATTTGCTTAGTTTCCATGTTTACTTCAAATTAATGTATGCAAATAAGAAAACCTTTCTCATTTCTTATCACATGGTCCATTAATCAGATTGTTAAAATCCTTTGGGGTTTCTTTAGAGATTGTTACCCCAATTCCATGGCTTTTACAACTTTTCATTGAAAAACAGGTCGCATACTCCTTCCACAACATCACATCCACCCTAAATAATGGGGACATCATTTGGGTGAATTATTCACCACATGAAACCTTATACACAAAAATAATACAGTACCACTACAACATAGTTTTCAGTTTCAGGAAGGGCTCAGAATTAGACTTGGGTATTTAGCACATCAATTTCCTTCGTGGATTCCTATAACAAGTGGGAAATTACATAACAGTTGGTAGTTTAATATAGTCTACAGAACTCCATGCAATGGATTTTACAGGGCATACAATCCTTAGCACTTTCACCAATTTTGTACACAATCGGCAGTGGTGTCCTACATTGTGGAAAGCATCTAAAGTTTGGAGGATGACACCAATTTTTTATCCTTACACTTCTTCAATGACTTGATGTGAGATCACCCCAAAATCTCGCAACTAGTGCAATTGACGTGAGATTTCCATATACACTCGGTATTTTACAACATCATCAAGATCCTTTCTTAACCTTTTTTCTCATCACAGATCAGGTGTAGGTGTTACTTTTTCACATTTCAAGCATTTTTACATACTTTTACAAATATGCATGCATATTTGACTACTTGTTCATTCTTGTCTTTTGTAGGTCCATCTGTATGGGAAGAGGTAGTCATCATCATCACTACAAAAACAAAAACATAAACAAAAACAATAGGTACATCCTGACATCTACACATGCATTTGTACCTTAGGTTCATTTTCACCATAAGTTTTTACACAATTTCCTCCTTAACATCTATGCTTCACATTTTTATCATTCCATTATTTTTCTTGTCCCTCATCACACTTTATTTATCGTTATGCATGGTTATCAGGTATGCATATCTATCTATTTTATGTTACCGATATTTCCACTCACCAACATAAAGTGGGGGAAAATGTTGAAATAAAATCATGCACTTTGGGTAATTATTCTATCCCAATTTCATACTACTATTCATATGATTCATAAGTAAGAAAAGTACTAAGTAACCCATGTATTTAGCCACCTTTATTTTCTTTCTATTAACTCTTTCAGTCTTGCAACCTTACTTGATCAGTCTGCCTATTTATACTCTAGCTTTTATCATTTTTGACACCAACACCTAGCTAGTATGCCAACTCCAAGCACCCCCATCCAATCTGGGTGTCGTTGACCCCTTTTTACTTTAATCATACTTTTGGGTCCCTTCTAGTCGTTTGAGCTTCTTATCTTTTTTGTATTCAGCCTATTAAGGGATAATTATGCAATTCAAGTGAAGGAATCATATAAATATATAGTTATGTGATCATTAAAAAGTACCAAGAACTAAGAATTAACTATCACCACCAAGGTTACATCCATCAAGCATTTAAGAGTGATCCATTGCATACATTTAACACCATCCAAGGGACACACAAGCTAGTTATTCTTCATTCAGACTTTATAGGAGGGAAGTTGATCATATTCCATACAAACATCTATTACATTTCTTTACATCTAACTTACTTTTCTCTTTATCAAGTGCGACACGCATAATAGCCACATAGGGTACAATTCCACACACACAAACACACATAGAACTACATTGGGTCTATGATATAGTGCAATATTCATTCGTAAGTTTACCATCACAACGTACTGAGTGGTTGGCTAAGCTATAAAAAAACATCACAATGTTCTTGATCTATCTCTAGTTGGGAGGAGGAGGGCGGTTATGGATATGCTATATATAGTCATAGTTTAGTCAAGTGTGACAGATGAGGACAATCTGAATCCTTATTAACTACATCTTGTATTTAGGATTTGATGTAAATTTAAGGGTTTTGTAATTTCTTATTTCATTGCAGGCTTACAACGGCCTCGGTGATCTTGGTGCGACCTTACAGTGACAAATGGAAACTAAAAGTGAAAACCTTGTGACCACTTAGAGGAGGCTTACTGAGCTTTTTTACAGACCTAGTAGCACAAAAATAGGACAAATATGCCCACGGGTGCCCCTATCCCTCTCCAGGTTCCCCAATAAAGCCTATCTCTCCAAATTTTCACTTTTTTGGGTCTATGTGCGATGTTGTTGCTGATCTGTTCACTTGATCAACACTTTGGTGTAGTTTACAATTAATTATGAATCAAATAAGTACCTTCTTCTCCTTCTTGCAACTAGGGTTTCATAATTTATTGGTTAGTTTCTTAGGTGTAATTTATTTACTTAATTGCATGTTTATTTTATTGCTAGAATAACATCAAATTAGGGATATAAATTACGGTTTAATTTAATTAGATTATGTGGTATTTTAAACTTCATAAGACAATACATGATTCTTATATATCCTTGCACCTACCTACATTCAAATATTCTCATATTTTAAAATGATGCCTATGTCATTCCATCATTTGTATCAATTTATAGAAATGTATAACACCTATATGCCTTATGCCATGCTAACACACTTTTGTCTTGTTAGATCACTTGTAAAATGCTAAAGATATATTTGTATGAATTATAGACTATGATTTCTTCACATCACTTCATTTCAATGAGGTATATAATATCGATCTCTCCAGATAAATTTCATAAAAAGTAATAATCTTACACATTAGATCACAACCATTACTCTTCTAATATGAAGGGATCATTGAGAAAATATTTCTCAAACATTTGTATTTATTTGTAAGTGCATCCTTTATAATGACATAATGTAATTATTTATATATTCAACCATCAACATAAGGAGAAACAATAGTAATAATTCCTGATGTTTAAAATATTTTATACCGGATACACTACTTTGCATTTGATTTCATTCTTAAAGAAACTATAATGAAGCATACCTCTTATTATCAATAGTAAGTTCACTCTTAACGTCAACTACATACATTTGTATTATAGGCATTCTTCTATAAATAATATGTGCATTTTTAATTGTAATTCATCTTTGAATGTGTTATGTTGATTTATTTGTTTGTATGGTTTCAAATTATATTGAATATATATTATCCATATAAATTGTATCATCCCCATACAACTATGGTCGAATCTATATGTAGAGCATTCACATTATGGATAATAAGAAGGTGAATGTCATCGATACTCTTGCGTATGAGTTCTACAAAGTTTCGTGACTGTTTATTACGTAACTTTTTCATCACTTCTATTGTGATTTTGAGGAAAGATTCAGATTCATCTTAATAAATATGACTAAATATATATTATCATTTAAATATGATTGTAAAATATTATGGTTATTTCTTATATCTATTATCACTTATAATATTAACTCTATTTTTTCGTAATTTTAATGATATAATATATTAACATGTATAATTTAAATACAGCTAGGTTCTACCAATCTTTAAATTTATATGAATTTCTATATATATGTTTGAAACATATTGATTATATATAATAATATATTTAAAATACAATAATTACACCGAAGGCGTTCCCCCTATGGTAGAGGACCTCCGGACGTTTCTGCGTCTGTCTTAGAATTGACGGTTTGACGGCCGTCTAGACGTTTTCGTTTTTTTAACAATTATTTTGACATGTGGTGGAGAGCATCCATAGCAAATGGTTTGGACAGTGAACGTTGTGTCTGAAATTAGACAGTGGGGTTGAATCCAACACGAGTCCCATCAGTCCTGCTCATCTTTGGACACTCTTCGTTTTCACAGCATCTGTATATGCGATTACTGCGTTGATTCATATAGGTCGAAAGCTACATCACAGGTGGGATCACGGTAGGGTGAGGTCGGCGCCGACATCTAACAACATTGTTTTGTCAACGCCTGCACTATGATCTCGATTCTCAAATTTCTCACCAGTCCAAAGTTGACATTGCAAATTTTCAATGCAGATTTTTTTTGTATTCTCAGATTCCGAAATCTGCTTTTTATATTATTTTGAGATGAATTTGATCTTGAGGGTTCACTATACTTTTGAAACTATTAAAAAATTTCAGACCTCTGCAGCTTGTTTCTTTGTGTAAGATTTTTTCTGGGATAGTTGCAACCCCTTTAATTGTTTCTTTGTGTAAACTTTCTTCTGGGATGGTTGCATCCATTTTGACCAAATTGACATTTCAAGGAGTGCTTCTTGTTAACTCTTCTTAAGAATAAATCAGAGTGTGTTGGATTATCATGGTGAGAATAGAAATTACAGATAGAAATCTTGTCATTCTCGATATGATTTGATTATTTGAGATTTTTTGATTGGCTTCTGCAATTTTGAGTGTCTACTAATTTGGGTTGGTGGTTGACGTAGTGAGTTTGGACGAGTGCTTGATGACTAGGGTACAAGAAATGTCCCTAGATTATCATTTCACTGTGGAGCAAGAAGTGGGCTCTTCTACTCATGCCTTCTTTGGCTTCAATGGTAAGTATACAGATATTGAAGAGTATTATTTTTTATATGACCTTCTTTTTTAGCAGTTGAGGGCCTAGGAGAATCTTTGAATCTACCCCTTCATTCTGTTGTAGGGGCAGAGTCAAATGCATTCCTTATAAATTCTTAGTGAGATTTTACTTGATTTTATGAGGTTTTCAGATTGGCTTCTGCAGTTTTGAGTGTCTGCTAATTTGGGTTGGTTGTTTATGTAGTGAATTCTGATGAGTGCTTGATGACTAGGATGCAAGAAATGTCCCTAGAAATTTAGCATATAAGGGTCTATATTTTTTGGGAATATCTTAACGGGTATGGTCTTCCAAATACTTCAAATAATTTGGCAGTCTTTGACGTTTCTAGGAACGCATTGATAGGAGACATACCATCTTTATGTCCTCCTCTAGAAATGCTCAATGGCAAATTTCTAATTGGCAATATTCCTCTATAACAGGAGAAAGAAATGCCAAAATATTGATAACGAAAATCTTGCACTTGAAATTATAATACAATTGATCCAACAACAGAGCTATAATCCATATCTGTGGAATTGGTTGCCAATAGGTGGCATTCACATAAGTGAAACTGCATGATGTTTGGTGGCTTGTAGCAACCCAATTGACCAAAAATATTCAAATTTCACAATCTATCAATAAAGAAGATAGAATACAATTTGAAATTTCATAGTATTCATAAGAGGTAGGGAGCATCAATGTTAAATGGGTTATCCAAAGAAGCGCATCCAATTGCATTAGAACCAAGAAATATGGCTGCAGCTTCTCCTCCTCATACAACATAGAAAGGTGTAGTTCAATTCCCTTGAATATCTTGCAATCTTGGCAGTCCATAAAACCACACCTCTTTGAGGCATTTTGTCAAGCAGTTAACGTGCATTCTGTATGCTTCCACATTGTGAATGCATGTCTAATTGGGTTTTTCTAACTATATCTCTCCTTTTCTAAATCTTCCATTTTCCATATTTTTGGGATGTTTTTTGATTAATCAGTTAGTCATTCAACCTGACAAACATATGTGATCTTTATGTGAGTGCCCCACTAATCCTAACAAGGAGATGATCATTTACTGCCAATTCAATATCCATTGTTTCCATTTGGGTGACAGTTTCAAACTCCCCTGCCTCGTTAATTAAGTACCTGGATTCCAATTATTTGTTCTAACTGCCGTTCTCCATCAAATAAGGTCTCAGATATTCAGTGCCAAGTTTCTATCTGATGAACTGCCTTCAATTAAAAAAATCTCCAGACATTGCAAACTATGTTGGAGAGGATAACAATGGTCAGTTTGTTTGCACCATCATGAGATGTTGAAGAAGCACCACCAAATGCATCAACACCAAGAAATATGACTGCACCTTCTCCACCTCGACACATTCTAGCAATGATATTTTTGCAAAATAGAGGCTCTGAAACAGTAATCTCAGTAGTTAGAATTCTTAAACTATCAATCAAGAATACAGGAAAATTTCATCTTAAATGGGTGTCGTAGTTGAATTGGCAACTGGAACCTACATTGTCAAGAACAAACATCAGGCATACAAGGTGAAAGCGCAAAACATCAAGCTTAAAGATGCACAAATTACAAATTTTATACATATATCCATAAAGTATTTGCTATCTAAAATCAAATAGACTTCCAAAGAATAAGTAATTGAAAAAGCTTCAAATAGGGAACATGAAGATGTTGTAAGACATGGACCAACTAAGATGCAAAAATTGGATCTCTTGTTAGCACTAGTGGGTGCTCCACCCCTAAGTGACTGGCATTTTTCAGATTTAAACTTTTCTAGAGTGTGGATTGAACCTCTAACATCACTCCTCAAGCCACATAAGGCGTGAGCACACCTGGCCGCCTAGCTCCAACATCATGCTCTAAGAAGAGGACAAGCTAGAACTCAAACCTAGAACCTTCCATCGACAATATTAGAACTCTGCCATGTAGGACCATCAATTGGCAAGGTATCCATCAACTTGTTACAAGGTTTCTTTAGTGTGGATTGGATCTTTGATACCTCTTCTCAAATCACAAAATGATTGAGCACACCTAATCTCCTAGGGATAGCATTATGTTGTAAGGCATGGACCATCTAGGTCTCAGAACTATGACCTCCTATGTGTACTGCTGGGTAATCTAACAATATGTGATGTTTAGACCTTGTTAGAGCGATTACTCTAAAGTAAACTTGGAAGCTTCATCCATTTTCAAGTATCAAAGATTAGTCATATCTGCACAACAAATCAGATTTAATAGTGGAATCAATACACAGTACAATATAATTTTTTAGCTGCCGCGAATCTCCCCCACTACCCGCTACCTTGAAAACAATAGTAGCACAAGCAATCACGTTCTTGTTCCTAAAAATAATGGTAGCATAGCAAGACATAAGTTTCTAGACATGCTTATCAAGTTTATATAGGGGAAATTAAATATTAGAGTGGTCACCAAGTTTTTGCAGGTGATATTAGAGACGAGAGTGTTCGCCAGGATTCAACAGATGAAATTAGATGTATCGCTGCCACAGATGGGAAGGACAGAGAATTTTTCTCCCACCTTTTTATCATCGGGGGAGGCCTGCCTCGATTTTTTCTTCCAAGTCGTTCCAGGAACTCCTCCTCAACGAATTATTCAATTGCTAGAAGCCGCTTGGTAGGAAAAACCCCTTGCCGCTTTGAAGCTCGTCTGCTAATTGAGAGGCGTTCGAGAGCATGGAAAATCTGATCGAGAGGGATTCTATGCCACCACCTGTTGGATGCATTCTCACCACCATAAAACCCTAGCTACTAATGTCACCGTCTTTGCCAAATTCGGTTGACTCAAAGATCTCCCAGAGATATTTCTCCGTCTACTGCAAGGACTCAAACAGACCGAGAAAAGAATGGCCGACAGGGAGGCTTAAAAGGAGAAGATCCATCTTGCACAAATTAAACCCTAAATTTAAACGGACAAAGCTTTCTGCTTGATGCAGAAGATTTATAGTGTGTTTGTTGTCCTCCAGATATTTCGCGAGGAGCCGTGAAGAGGCCACATCATCACCTTCAGCGAGAAGCCTCAACTGCACCTTGTTCAGGATGAGTCTCTGGTTGAGAAATACAAATTTATAGAAAAAATGTAGTGGGATGTGAATACGAATTTTTAGAAAGTTTTTGATCTGATATTGGGAATGGCCTGCAAATGTAAGTTGGCGAGGGAGAAAATGATAAAATAGTTATTTGTTTTCAGTGACATGGAATTCGACCAGGATTCTACTAAACCGTGGAGAACAGATTACAGCGTGATAAAAGGTAAGTTTAAGAAGGCAGGATATGGGGATCCTCCCCAGATTGTGTTTTGGAATCTTTGATATTCACGGAGCACGCCGGTGGTGAAAGATGAAGTAAGCGTTGCCATGGTGAGTGGATATTCCAAGAATCTTCTCCAACTGCTTATGAAGAGCAATGTGGACATGACACCATTGGTAGCACAAGCGGACATAATCCATGGGCAACTCTTTGACCAACACCTTGTCGTTGACTAACATTTGGCCCGTATAATGCATGTTGCTCTTTATTGGCTACTACTGAGAATGAGTTTCCATCTCGTGAACGGAAATTGTCTGATTCTTGACGGAAATTGTAGGGGTCGTTTCCTTTGGGGTAAACAATGTCCACCCCTTCTACGTCGCCTCTTTCAAAACCCTGTATAAAACCATGTCCTCCGAGTCGAACGGGAGATTTTGATGCAGCAGACGTGTTTTGGAGTTTATGTTTCCCGTCACCTCTCGTCTGCACAGTCTTCAACCAGTCGGCTCTTGATAAATTTTTCATCTTCCACGGTGCAGGATTTTTCATTAGAAGACGGGAAAATTCCCATCCCAAACAGAGTCTTGTTACTAATGTAGGGATTCGAGATCGAACGTGGGCGGGACGATTCTATTTCTACTTGTGCATATTTTTTCAAGTTCCACCCTGTATGAAAAGCCCAAAGATTTATAGGTAAACAAACATAAGTTATCACCCATCCCTACCATCAAGGAAGCATTTTCAACTTACATTCAGGGCTTTAGGACACCAACCTTATTCTTCACCTCTATTTTCTTTCTTTCTTTTCTTTATTTTCTTTCTTTTCTTTGTAGTTTAAACAAAATCAACTAAAAAAAAAAACCCATCCCTCTAAATCAAATAACATATACCGTTCGGACGTTCACATTGCATTGTACACATGCGATTGCTAGTATTAACTCTTATATATATATATATATATATATATATATATATATATATATATATATATATAATCTTTTAACAATATCTATTTTACACTGTAAATATAAATTATAGTATATGTACATTTATTAATTTATATGAAGATATGCATTATCTATTGTATTATATGTTTAATGTATTTTGATGTTTATATTTTAATATAAATATAAAAATTTCACATCTAATATCAAATTATATGCGGTCTTTTAGCGTTTTTAAAAAAGGACATTATACATAGTCATAAAAATTGTAGAGCGGTTACTAACAAAAGTAACAAACAATTGTTATTGATATTAATTGATATCATACCACTAAATTCAATATTATCCCACATTTGTAATATTAAAATATAGTATTTTAAATTTTCATATATAAGATGTGTTAAGAATTTACCAAGAGGATCTTGAATAAAGAATTCCTTAATATGAAATGAGGTTTTTTAATATATTAGTTTGTTTTTCTGATTATTTTTTTATTAATAAATATATGAAATTTAGGAGAATATTTTGGATGAAATAGGTTGTATTGGGAAAATGAAATTATTAAAGAAGTAGTTGTATTAGCGCCTAAGATGATTGTAAGCGGTTAAAGTGTTTGGTTGTCTAGTGACGAAACATATTTTAGTGACAAAAGTTTGAATTATTTTTGACAAAACATATCCTACTTTTGAAATATAAGAACACAAGTATATAGACAATAAAAGACAAGTTTGAGAAGAGTTTATATTATAGAATATTTCTTCGTAAAATTAGAAAGGTAAATGTAAAAATTAATCCTCCAAATTAAATAAGAAAATGCAACAATATTGTCAATAAGAAGAAAAATAATAAAAAATTATAAATAAACTTAATTTTTCTACCAAGCAATTATGAATATAAACATGTTAAGTTTTGATAGCATAAATTAACTGCAGTTTCCAAGATCTTTATATAAACCAGATATAACAAGCTTAGACTAGTTTCAAAGACACTCAAATTCAAAACATTTCCGATGATAAATTAATTGAAGTTACTTAGACAACTGTATACATTTTTATTTGTAGTATTATATTGTTGTTTTTATCATTCACCTATTGAATACTATGCCAAGAGGCTTTCTTACACAGATCTGTGATGGTGAAGATTTGTAATGTCTTTTAATGTGTCCATATTTTAAAACCTACATGAGAAGAAATTTTTGAAAACATAAATAACAAAGTCATATAAATAAAAATAAAAAATCATTAAAAAAAAAGGTGAGAGTGAAAAAATGCCCAGGATCAACTAGCGTAGGTTGCCAGACACCTTATCCTATCATTGATTATGGTGGCTCACCTTACAATGTTTGTTTAGAGGAGATTCCATAAAGTATTTGATAATTATGCCGTAAGGTGTTCTTGTAGTGAAGTTGAACCCTTTTATTCTGATAAATGTCAGAATCGAATGGATAACATTAATCCTTAGAGCGTCGTTAAAATCCAACAAAGGAAGTAGATAGTTTATGGTTCGGTGACACGTCCACCGCATGCGGTCGGGTTGTCTTTCCCTGCTCAGCGTGTAGTAATCTGCTGTTCTAGTTTAAGATGTCGAGCATAATTGATATTTTGATTTGTTGAATTTTGAGCTTCGAGGATTTGCGTTTAAATCCGGGCTTTTGTTTTTACTTGACTCAGAGCTAAATTTTCCGGCGAGTTTGTAACCCTGACGCAACATGAAGTGTCAAAAGTCTCGGAGGCTCAGATTTGAAGCTCTTTTTCTATAATTTTAGCGCTGGAGCAGCTTATTTGAAGATTTTTGTTGGCTGTGAAAGTTTCTGATTGCTTTTCTGAACAAATTAGTACCATTCAACAGTCTAACGGGAATTCTTACAGCTTCGGAGTTTTGGAGTGCATCATTTTAGGCTATTGCCCGGGTTTCCGGAGGTTCAGAATTGTATTTTCTACGGCATTTTAGGTTATTTTCTGGTCTTCGGAGGTTCAGATTTGTATTTACAGTTGCATTTTAAGTCTTTTTTTGATATTTAAGGGGTTGATACGGCATTATTGATTGTGCTTGAGGGTTCAGTCGGGAGGGTAATTTGGAAATTTGTGTCCTTCAGGCTGGGCTGCGAGCGATTGACTTTGTATTCAGTTCTTTTCTATTTTGGATTTGAAAAATTGGGGCTTAAAGGTGAGAAGGTTCACAGTTATTATCGTTGCAGCTGCTCTAGAGGTTATGCTACGTACATTTTACAGGTCAGAATTTATCTATTTTGGTCCCAAGGTCTGAGGCATTGAATCTTATTCTGCTGATTAAAAAGGTAAGAAAATATCCGGACCTAATTTTTTTTGTTTCATATCTTTGCAGCCTGATTGGTTTGGGTGAAAGAATATGGCCTGTTGCACCTGAATTTGATGGAAAAAAGGATATGAGCTAGAGTGTTTATTAGCATTTCATGTTAATAAGTGGAGGGTAGAAGAAGATTACGCGACACATTGCAATTTCTAGCAAGTTTTTATTAGCTGTTTGAGGCCTTGGGATCAAACATACCGGTGCATTTCTAGATTTTAAGCTGTTGAGACGGAGGGGATCAAACGCATGCGGGTGCTTGTTAGCTTCCTGGGCCCTGAAAAAGATCTCCTACAGTGCATACACATCGTTCGGACTGTTGGGAGGTGATCTTGATCAACATGACGTAAAACCGTTACATAAATTTTGGGGTACAAAAAATACAGTCAAAATCAATCAAGTCTTTGTATGGTTTTGTAAATCTCGGGCCGATGGGGACAGTAATTTAGAAAAGCATTGGGCAGAATTTGCGAGTTCACAGCATAGAGTTCTATCTTATTGCTGGTGTAGTTGACACTTGAATCCCCTGCATTTCAAATAAATAGAAATTGGTCGGAGGTTTTGGTTCAGATCCTTGTTTATTCAGGGTTAATGAAGCAGACCAATCCAGTAAGCCGAATAGTTTGTTGGAAACATTAAAAATTCTAAAAAGGAGTTTTCCACAATTCTGCGTTTTGTCGTCAGGTTATACATTTTGTTGTTTTTCATCAGGTTGGGTTCATTTTCTGATAAGTGTAAGTAGCTAGCATGTTGACCCATTGTCAGGATCTATTTTCCTAGCTTCGGGAATGTCTAACTCAGGTCTTATTGTACCTCGCTTTGGGAATATTGATAAACAACTTGCATCGGGAAAGTGGCATCACAAGCAATGGAATTCAAAAACAAGTCAGTGAGGTGTGCTCTCGTTACGCCGTAAGGCGTTCTTGTAGTGAAGTTGAACCCTTTTATTCTGACAAATGTCAGAAATCGAATGGATAACATTAATCCTTAGAGCGTCGTTGAAATCCAATGGAGGAAGTAGATAGTTTATGGTTAGGTGACACGTCCACCACATGCGGCCGTGGTGTCTTTCCCTGCTCAGGGCCGTGTCAGTCCTCTCATGCATTTCAGCGAAGTGTACGAATGGGTTGAGAGTTCAAAGCTCCAAAACTTCATCAATCTGGAAAAAACAGCGCATGGAATTCATGAGGGAAATGGAGATTCAGAGAATGCAGCTCTTCATCTAGACGCATCTAGAGCTGGCGAAAATGAAACATGGGAAGCACAGAAACAATACCGGTAAGTAATCCAATCGATTCACATTTGAATTCCAGCAGAAATCTCAATGGGTGTTAGCCCTAATTAATGTCCATTTTTCTCAATTAATCCTACAAATTCCAATTTTAACCATTAATCTGACAAATCAGATTTTCCTCTGTACTATAGAGCATTATTTGTGAGGGTGCCATGATACTTTGGTCCTCAACATGAACTCTTTACTGGCAACTGTCGGTTCCAAAAATCGATCCAACCACAGTTCAGTGCTTAACCATGGTTGCCTCACGGGTTACGCGGTTGTAAGGTGATTCGTGTGGCAATTGAATTGGATTGCTGCGTACATGGGACCCATGGAATCTCGTGGGAGCCGGCTCATCCTGTACAGTTCCTTCAAATTCATTTCATAATCATCCTGCATTGGTGATTCTATATTTGGGATCTTTTCTTCTCACCCTTAATTGAAGCATACAGACATTATGTAAACGTTTCAAATCTTTCTTCTCAAGGTTGGTTGTATCATAGTTATTTCTATACTTGAATTGCCATGAAATGTGGAACACGTTTTAAATTTTATCTTCTCCTGTTATTTATTATGAACGGAAGCCCATTCTGAGCTTTTTGAGTGGCAATGAGAACAACCTTCAGGTCATTTTTCATTTCCCACAGTTTCTATTTATTTGAAGTTTTGTGTTTGTATTTATGATTTCACATTCTTTTTTATAAAGTTCATGTTTATATTTGTGATTTTTTCCGTGGATAAGCACTTTTGATAGAAGAATCAATATTCATTCCATTCACTTCTTTTTTCCTGTTTTATCCTTAAAAGAGGGGAAAATCAATCTCATATTCCAACGGATCACACGTAGAAATATAGATAACACAAATAAAGCTAAACGAAATAGTGCCAAATGTAAGTTGCATGTAACTTGTTCTCAATCCTGCAGTTTGATTCAAAACATTCAACTGTAAACATTGATGTAGATTCAAAAATTCCATGACAGAGATAAAAAGATATAATTTAGCACGGGAAGATACAAATACAGTGTAGTTATTGTTTCCATCTTAGCAATGACATTGTTAGTTGTTATCTCAAAATTCTCAAATGCATAAATTTACCACCCTCCCTAAGCTAATTATTTTCTGGGGCTTGTTTACTTGAACAGGTGCAATTGGACTGAATTTCAGAAAGATCCTACAATAGATCAAGCCAAATTTATCCGTGTTGTTATCATGTTTGTGTGGGCATCATGCATGTTGAATTGAACCATGAGGAATTTGAGCCTATGAAAATCAAGAACCAATTGCAACATTGCATTCTACGTCACCTGAGCCTGTCGCAGAAGGAGCTTGATCTATTCAACTTCCTCATCTAGCATGTCTGCAGTGTTTATTTTCTGCATGTGGCAAACATTGTAGGACCAAAAAAAAGGTTAGTGCAACTTGTTGGAATATAAAATCAAGCATTATTAACCAGAGATCCTGAAAACCTCGTTAAGCAAGAGGTCTGTTTTATACCACTTGATAACAATAATGTTTCTCATAAGGGACAAAATAACATACAGTGATATCAGATATCAGAAAAAAGAGAAACAATATCCATCCTTTATTGTTAACAGAGAAACAACATAAAGCATTAATAACCAGAGAGCCTTTATTGAATATAAATTTCTCAAATCCTATGTCTTAACACATCTTTAAAATATTTGAAAATTATCTACCTTGTCCATGTTGAGCACAAGTTCCTGCAATTTTCTCATTCTTTCAGTATTTTGCATCCTTCGAACCTAAAGTGACATGAATCAAAAATATAAATATTTAGTATAGCTTCTACAAAGCTCTCAGAAATGATTGTTGCTTCGTCCTAGGACCCAACTTGAAAATATGGGATATAAGGATGGACTCCACTCCTGTTGCCTAAATTACCATCATCGGAGCTACTCCTACCCAATCTCTTAGCCGAATATCCCATAGGCATTCTGAGCTTGTCAACAACTTCTGGCATGCTCATATCACCCAGCTGAGATGTAAGCCCTGCAGTAGAACTACCTTGCTTCATAAAACTCATCTGAGTTGTCAGCCTACTTGGGGAGACCATATCACCAGATGACCTATATTAAGAGGAAAGGTTGGTCATATTCCTTACTGCCCCTATGAAATCTGAAATAAATAGATTCAGTAGGTGAATAAGGAAACCGAAACAGACCAAGGTCAGTGCAAAGATATAAGACATGTAAAAAAAATAGAAAAATGTAAGCCTATTATTTACTAATATATTTGTTGCATTGTTATTACATAAGAGATCTTTTACAATTATAGATGTTGGGGCACAACAACATTGCATAATAATTCAATTAACTCATTTCTATTTCGAACTCTCAAAGGTAAACATCACTACTTTTATTTATTAAGTTTTTCCTTTACATGCATTCTTTTCACATACTAGCCCTTATCGAATTCTAACTATCTTTCATATCAGCTTTGTATTATTAAACGAACTAACACAAGTTTCTAACTTCATAGGTAGAAACTCTAGAATAGAGAATGATCTAAGCTTTTCCATGTTCCAAGAGTTTGTTGACTCTTTGAGTTCTAAGAGTTTGTTGACAATTTTTTTTGATTTTTTGTTAATGTGCTTCAATGGCTTTTTGGTGCCTTGTTTTTCTTTGTGACGGTAGAACCAGGCGGCACAAGGTTAGTACTTTGGCTCCTCGATGGAAACTCTTGGTCTTGACTATATTGTCCCATTATCCCTCGGATGTTGGTTGGGGTTTTTATTTCACGTTATTCCTCTTGTTGTGCTTTCATGCATGTAAGTATTCCTTGAGAAAAAATTTCTTGAATGAGATTTGCAAAATACATAAAGATGCAATAAAATATATCAGAGTTTTTTTTAACATGTTTTAGTCACATCTTGGAGATGCTAGAGACTATGGAGAAGTCACTTGTAAGACTTGACAACAACGAAATTTGGAAACTTTTTTACAAAATTGTTATTTAGATTGTATTTTGCAACGCCCAAACTTCTCTTTCATATTTCATTGTTGCTTATATCCTGTATCAACAATGTTGTAGTAGCTTTTGGGATGCCCAATATTCATAGTGAAGTGCTTATATATACAATTGCTTAAACATATCGTATTTATGTTTTGTTTTTCTTCGCATGTAAATGTAAAGCAAATTACGGAAAAAATCTAATAAAACTCCTTGGATCCCTTATGGCGTCCACATCACATGGTTTGTCATGCGATTGCTATTTTATTATAAGAGATTTCTATCTTTGAAAATGCTAGAGACTTTGAGAATTTGGACAGTCAAATCACTTAAAGGAGAAGAAAGTAGACGTTTTAAATAATCTTTAATGATTTCATTCCTTCTCTAGAACCTTATGCGTGGATTCAATGTTTAATATTTAATAGGTAAAAGTCATTTCTAAGGTGTAGTTAATTACAAGGTGTTGGTGATATTTTACACGTGAGCGTGGTGGTTGTTGTGTGTTCTGCATAACTATAACTTCCCAGTGCAATTTACTTTTATGCAATAATTATTTTATTGTTTTAGTTTAAGCTAGTAAAATGTGATAAAAGGGAGCAATGATGATAATATCTTTGGTATATAGAAGAGATCGGAATTCAATTTTACGATCTATTTTTAATTTTTTAATAAAGGATTGAGGTCATTTGAGATACCTCTATTAGTTATTTAATATACAAATTTTATTATCTTTTCCAAGTTATAACGAAGTTATAATGGTTTAGGATACATGGATATAATAATAATTTTAATTTTGTTCATTGATTAACTTGGTGTTAAATCTAGAGAGATATTAATTCTGTTAAAGTTGACAATAGTATGATCTCACCCACTTTTTTAATATACTGTTTTGGTCTATTTACTACTTGATTCATAGTGGAATCTTTGAGATCATAAAAAATTCAGTAATAGATAAATGATTAATACAAGTACATTGCCCATAGAAATAAACTTCCATTTCTCTAAAATTGAAGTAGGAGGTGAGGTAGCCTAATCCGTATATGCTTAGTTAGAAAGGTTTATGTAATATGATAGAATGAAAGACTAGGATCAAATAGAAAGTGATGAGATTGAAAATCCCTAAGATCATAAAAAATTATGTCTTGTTCTTTGACTAAATTGAAAATAATGATAAAACACTTCTACCATAAACCATAATTCTTGCTAATTTCTCTTTTCCATGGATGGAATTTCAACATTATCTTCATGAATACAATAAATTCCAAGGCCATGTTCTTCAATAACTCTATATAGATCATGCTGATAAACTTCATTATTCATTTCGTATTTAAACAGATCGATAATGCCTTCTAATGCATGAAGAGTTTAAGATTCAATCTCACATAGTTGTTCATCATTAATAGCATAATTTATGTTTATAGTGCTAGGTGTATGAGGGTGAATGTAAAAATTTGACAACGGTTCAGAATTCATAGTCACTTTAATTCCATACATGGTTCAAAAAATAAGATAATACCAATAACCTCAAAGGTAACCTCCAATTTTGGATGTCAAGTATCTTGAAAGAAATACTACAAAGTAGGGTGGAAAATCCACCACCATCACATTCTTCAAAATAGTTACACTTAGGAAAGAATGCAAAGTAAGATTCATATTTTTAATCATGCCTTTAGTCATAGTTGGTGAACCATGTAGCTGCAAAACACCTTTAGCACTTGGTTCATATTTTAGTATTAAATTATCTGCAATCAATTTTGGCAGAACAATGTTATTTTCTCCACTATCCACCATGAAATTACTAACCAATCATCAATGAAAGATAAAAAATTAGGTATTTTCATCAATTTTACCTCAATAACAGTAGCCTTTTCCTCCTTAGATATTCACTGTTTTGAATTTTATACGTGTTGGTTTGCATTTCTTATTTGTCATCACCATGGTTGTTATACTTTATATATGTGTTTCACCATTTTCTTTATGGATTTGATGAAACAGATAAGGGTATGGGCCAAGGAGGAATACCTGTAGTGATGGTTGGTTAGAGGTTATGCACGTGTTCTAACTTCTTGATCCAATGCTGATTGTGTGAGCTTCCTTTTCGCTAGGAGGAACTACCTAAAATAAAAAACAAGATCGCAAAAGAGAGTTAAACAATATATACTAGTGGGATGCCTAGGGTGTGCTAGATTCAAGAAGTGTGGTACTTCCTTGGTCGCAGTCAACCAATTGTTTAATAAAACTTAATGTAAGAAATGACGTAAATAAATGATGTCCTACTATAGTTGATATGATTTGGGTATCTCATCCAAATACAACAAGGAACTGTAATATAACACGGTAGGTTATGACAAGATTTGGAGGTAGGGTAGGTAGTCAAGGTGCTAGAACAGGTCAGGGTCTAATTATGGGTAGTTTGGGTTACTTGGATGTAGGTTATTAATTTTCTGTTATTGATATGATTACCAAATACAAAGACTGACGTTGGTGAGGTGTGACCGATGACGGTTTAGAGGGAACTGATGACGGTTAAGGTGAGATGGTAGAAACTCAATAAACTAGGTTTTGGGGGTTTTCTGAAATTGAAAAGTGATGGTAAGGGAAATAGTTAGGTCTGTGGAGGTGTTGGGAGTACTCAGAGGTATTTAAGAATCAAATATAGGTGATTAAATGATTGTGGGTGATGGAATGGTTGGGTTCACAGGAAGATAACAAGGGTTGGAAGAAAAATGCAAATAGATGTTGATAAACAGAGATGAAGAAACTTTGTAATCTAGACAAGTATGAAATTATGTAGGTTAAAGATATACTTATTGGTGTTTATAGATTTTATGGCTAGATGACGGTGATGGTTTCTCTATTGAATGGTTCTCAGTGATACAGTAGTGCTTCTTCGAATGCTACCATGAATGAAAATACCTTCGAAACTGTCTTGGTGCTGGCTATGGTTGTCTGGATGTATGAAAGGGCTTTGGTTCTTACTTGCATGCAGATATACTACATTCCCAAAAGTTGAGAATTCAGCCAACCCTTGGAATAAGGTTTCTAAAAATAATATATGATAACTGATGATGGTTTAGGGTGACCTGCGTCAGTTTCAGGTTGACCGACATCGGTTAAGGTGGGAAATCCTAGGTTTACTAAAAATGAAAGATCTTGGCAATATTTTGGGTCACCTCTGTCTATTCTCGTGGATCAATATGGAATGTTACAGTTTAATGAGAGGGAATGTGGTTAGAGGGAGGATGGGCATGTGATTCTAGGGTTTCACTAAGTCTTAGTTCATTAAGGTAGGTAGATGTAAGTCTTAGTTAGTTATGGTCAGTGGATGTTGAGTCCTAGTAAAAGGGAAACATGCTAAGAATAGGTTTGTGATGATATTTCTAGGTGAGGTGGTTGGGTGAGGTGTCTAGGTGAGGTGAAAATCAATTTTAATTAAGGTAATTAAATAATGAATATTGTGAGCATGAGTATTACTTTAATTATAAATAATTAAAATGATATTAATGTGGGGTAAAAGGGTCATGGCTAGGTGGATACATTTAAGTTGTCTATTTGAAAAGGTACCAAGGGGAGTGTGACCCAATTTTGGTGTCTACATTTTGACCATTTTTATTGACCATTATATTAGTGTGAGAGCCACCTCTGGTGTGGTTGTGCATCTATTGGCTTAAGCATAGAATATGTTATCGCAGGAAAAGCTAGCCAATTTAAGTGGGAATGATTTTTTGATTAGATGTGGATTATTAGAGTTGTTGAAATAATTCTAAGATGCACTGAGCCTAAAACACTAACATTTTATATTGTTGCCACCTCCAACAATGTGGGAGACACTGGCTAAACTGGAGATGGAGGAGTAGGTATTATAATTATTCTAGATATTGCTTGTACACATCAACTATGTGTTCACTAAGAACATATAACAATAATAATATTTTATTAACATCACTGTCAATATTATTAATTAATTTAACTATACATATTGTTTATTTATTTTTTAGTGAATAACAACATAAAAACCCTAATTAGTATTTTAAAAATAACATACCAAATACAACTAAAAATATTGATTAATATATAGCCACCCCTTTTGTTGTTTTTGGACTCTTTATTATGCTAAATGCTTAATCATAAAGATATATACAATTTCAATAAATTGCATTTAATACCATATACTATCAATATTTTTTACGATATAGAAATCTGATGTGAGACCTCCTTTTGAAAGGAGGCTTTGCTAATACTTCTAAACAATTAGGATTTAAGATGTACACAAAATTGAGTGTATAACCCTAGAACAAAAGAAAGTTATATGTCCGAAAAGCACCAAAGAGAGTAAAAGAGTGAATATTTGTAGCTTTGGATACAACTGCCTCTTTGAAGGAGTCGAAAAATAGCCTTCAAATACTCCTTTGCCCTGGTTTGTAGCCGGCTTAGAAGAAAATTGTGTCAAGTGAATCCTCCGTCCAAGTCATTGTCATGCACGAACAATATTGCTGTGGGACGGCCACCACATTGATACTGTAGAACAAAGTCGCCGGCGAGGGCTTCACTATCTTAGACTCCAATGAAAACCTCCTTCTCATTGACGCCCTTGGGAAAGCCGCTTCTCACACTCTGCCGGAAGGTACATTCACGCTATTTCTACATTTTAAGATTTTCTAACGTATACACATTTGATATAAGATCATGCAGTTGGTGTTCTACGTGACCACTTGAAATTAAATTGAGGGCCAATTTACTTGATTAAGGGAGATGAGCTAATATTTGAGCATGGATATATGTGAGGGGAGATGAAAATAAAAGAGTTAGTACATGTCACATTCCTAGTTAAATTTTGGAAAAAAATGCACCCTATAAAATATGTCACATAAAGTCATATCAAACCAATTAACTAATCAAATGATGACAAATAGGTATAAGAAAATAAAGTAATTAACTCTCAAGTAATGATGCACCCTGAATTTCTTTATATTTCAAATTACCAAATTTAAATATTAAAAAAAGTTCCTTCCACATAATTATTATTTTTCAAATGAAATACTTATAATGGGGAGAGCATGATCTATTAAAGGGTATTTTTTGGTTTTAGTTGCACTCATAAAGTTAGGGTGTATAAGCATTGGCTCCTCTCCTTTAACAATTGCATGTGAGTGATGTAATGGATATGTCGATAAGGATGACGAAAAGAAAAATATTGTAGGCGGTGCTAGGAGATGAAGAAGGGAATAAAAGGAGGAGAATTACATGTGTAGGAAAAATATTGGAGGAAAATTTAAGTGATCATATTATTAGTTCTAAAAAGTCACATATGGATGATGTACCATTTGTGTGGATGCCAAAATTTATGAAATGAAATAATAAGAGGATTAAGAAGAAAGAGTAACATGATTTGTTCATTTATTGTTGCTTTTGTTTGTCACAACTATGTTGATCCATTGAAGAAATAAGTGACAAACTTTTAGGGGATTCAACAATTAATGGTGTCAATTTTTTTGGTGGAAGACTTAAAAATTTACGACTCAGACTATGGTTTAACCAAAGTTAGTCATGCACTACACGAAGTACACACAACATAAGTGGATTCAAAGGGGATACAATAGCTGAAGTCAATCTAGCTGAACTTCGTAGTGCTTGCATTCTGGAAAGGAAAACATACAAAGAAACAACGTGGAGATTAAATACGAATTGTAACCATTGATGGTTCCTCTTACACCATATGTCAACGAAACTGTCTGATAAAGTCGTAAATGTCCATACATGGTTTCCAAATGTATTGGTGGTACGATATGTAGGAAGTCAAGAGACAACACGTTCACGTGGAGCAGTTTATTGTGTTAGTTGCGAAGATAACGCAACCATCATATCTCAACGCATCCCCTCAAACTACAATCTTTGCCACCCACATTCTGAGTGTTGTTAGAATCAACCACCCCCGATTCTAATAGGGAACGCTTTCAACATAATGACATTCATATTATTTAGAGTATAAAAATTACCAACATCTCCAAAATAAACAGTTTGTTAAAGCATTGAACCTATTCTTATCTAAATATAAATTTAATCTTCAAGGAGATCAAAAGTCAGAGTCTGTGATAGTGAGCGATTTTGAAGTGGAATTTACTGAGGGTTTACAATTTCAAGAAGATATGCTTCATATAGAGATAATGTTTCAACAATGAATAAGGAGTCAGAGCTTACAACCTCATTGCCATTAAGAACAATGAACAATTTTTCCATATTTAAACCAACAAGTCCATCATCAAAGTTTCATACAAGCAAGCTATAACCATAAGAATATAGATACAAGCTTGTGGGTTTAAGCAATATTTGGTTGAATAATGAATGGTCTCTTTTAGTGGGTCAATGCAAGGAATCTGAAGAATAGTGCATCAATGCTTTTAGATGAGGCAAATATGTGAACCTTTTCGCAAAAGAATGACAACTCTGAGTTCCAAACTCCCAATACATAACTTGGGAGCTAAAAAGAAGGTTCGTCAACAAAGGGAACAATCATTTTTATGCATCGCAGCTATGGAATAAGTAACACAAACTCGAGGCTAAAATGACAACAAACTGTTAGGAAAATCTTCACTGGAGATTTTACACTCAGGTAGGTTTGATGTCCTAGCTATAGTCTTTGTTATGTTTCTAACCTTAGATTCCACATTCCCGTGGTATCTAAGCTTACAAGAATGGTGGTCCATGACTTGAGATATAATTGAACAAACATCACAACCTTATTAATGCTTAGTTTGTGGGACTGTGTAATGTGGACGCTGAAAGGGATCGAGGGGGAAGAAATGTCTAGATAATGAAAGAGGGGGGGATGGACAATTGAAAATGGAGAACATGATCTATGAAGAAAATAAATTGGAATGCAATGAGAATAGAGTATGAGTAAAAAAATTGAAAGAATTTGTTTATGCAAGTAATCACATATAGATAGTATCAAAAGCATGAAATCACCTAAATAAGTGAGAATGTAATTACATCATCGAAATATATGTTTTAAGGAGAAGCAGGTAGATGGAGTGGAACACCTTATATTAGAAAGGGGAGATATCTAGATCAGTTAAACAGGATTCTTATTCCTTTCTTTTGAAGAGGTGATGGGAGGGACATTTTGGAGTAATGTTAGAAAGTAACATTCTGAAGAGATGGTGGGAGAGGGACATTTTCCCAAATAAATGTTGAGATGTAAGGAAAGGAGAAATGTCACTATCTACTACCATTTGTGAGTCCTTGCATTGGAGAAGTGTTATCTAGTCTTCAAGTAGGGGGATTCCATCTTTAATTTTAAGGAGAAGCTAGCGAAAATAAATTTTCACTTGATATAAGCCTTGTTACCGGAAGATTGTTTTGAGCATGACGTATGTAGTGAAGCTAAACCAAAGGATTGTTCCATATGAGTGGCCAACACAGAGCAGAACATCCTTGATAGGTGGCAATTGGCCAGGGTCGCCAACGATAATGATGGATCTGTTCCCAAATATGGAAGACTTGAAGAAAATGCTTACAAATGAGTTTATAATATTAACTTTACAAAAAATAAATTATATTCAATAATTTTCAAAATGATAAATTAAGAATTCAATGCTCTCATTGTTTCCTTAAATATTTCAAAATTGATGTGCTACAATCAAACAAATAACATAGTATGATTGATTCTATGTATCTTTAGATATTCATTATTTATTTAGATAGAAAGTAACAATATCTCTAAATTAAATTTCTTTCTAAAACAAATGAAAGTATTATATATAATAATATTGTCTAATTTTATTATGCTTATGTTTGTTATAAGATACAATATACAAATCATAAATGATTACATAAACATTTCACTAAAAGTAAAACAAATTAACATAGAATGTGTTTACATGAGTTACACTACTATATGTCATGTAAATAATGTTTGAATTTGGGTTGATTAGTGTTAATATCAGTCTAGACAAATGAATTTAATTTGTGATACAAGTTATCTGAGTTAAAAATTACCAATTTAAATTGAAATCATAGAACTCAATTATAATTTTTTTTCTCATAGAGAATATATCATCTTCAAATAAATAGAATACACCTCATGTACAAATCATTTCTACACATTTACAAATCTCTTGTTGTAGTTTGTACTCATGTCTTACACACTCTATGGACATAGAAGGGATTATACCTATATTACACAAGTTTTTACATAGTAATAATATTGTTATGAAAATTTTAAAATTGTTCAATCTACATTTTAGTTTCATAGTAAATATATAAAATTAATTAGGCCATCTCGCATTTTGAGACTGATCAATTATTTTTTAAGAACAAAAAAAATTGTAACTCATAGATTTGAGTGGTAATATTGGCTTGATTGACCATGTGTTGGTACTGTTAAGTGTGAGGCTGAAACTCGAAAGAAAAAAGCACTGCTGAAATTAAAATTTTGCTTGAGAATGCTTGCAAGGAGGCAACCAAGCCCTATCCAATTGGTTAGAAAAATAATTATGCTTCCAAAACAAATTTAGATCAACTTGGCTCAAGAAGAGTATTGCTAGAAAGAAAATTTTGCTTGAAGTTGGGAATCCTTGCAAGGAGGCTACCAAGCTCTATGCAATTAGTGAGAAAAACAAGGACCCAACTTGAAAATCTAGGATATAAGGATGGAATCCACTCCCATTTCCTAAATTACCATCATCTGAGCTACTCCTACCCAATCTCTCAGCCAAAGATGCCGTAGGCATTCTGAGCTTGTCAACAACTTCTGGCATGCTCATATCACCCAGCTGAGATGTAAGCCTTGCAGTAGAACTACCTTGCTTCATAAAACTCATCTGAGTTGTCAGCCTACTTGGGGAGACCATATCACCAGATGACCTATATTAAGAGGAAAGGTTGGTCACATTCCTTACTGCCCCTATGAAATCTGAAAGAAATAGATTTAGTAGGTGAATAAGGAAACCGAAACAGAACAAGGTCAGCGCAAAGATATAAGACATGTAAAAAAAATAGAAAAATGTAAGCCTATTATTTACTAATATATTTGCTGCATTTTTATTACATAAGAGATCTTTTACAATTATAGATGTTGGGGCACAACAACATTGCATAATAATTCAATTAACTCATTTCTATTTCGAACTGTCAAAGGTAAACATCACTACTTTTATTTATTAAGTTTTTCCTTTACATGCATTCTTTTCACATACTAGCCCTTATTGAATTCTAACTATCTTTCATATCAGCTTTGTATTATTAACGAACTAACACAAGTTTCTAACTTCATAGATAGAAACTCTAGAATAGAGGATGATCTAAGCTTTTCCATGTTCCAAGATTTTGTTGACTCTTTGAGTTCTAAGAGTTTGTTGACAATTTTTTTTGGAATTTTTGTTAATATGCTTCAATGGATTTTTGGTGCCTTGTTTTTCTTTGTGACGGTAGAACCAGGTGGCATAAGGTTAGTACTTTTTCTCCTCGGTGGAAAATCTTGGTCTTGACTGTATTGTCCCATTATCCCTCAGATGTTGGTTGGGGTTTTTATTTCACGTTATTCCTCTTGTTGTGCTTTCATGCATGTAAGTATTCCTTGAGAAAAAATTGCTTGAATGAGATTTGCAAAATACATAAAGATGCAATAAAATATATCAGAGTTTTATTAACATGTTTTAGTCACATCTTGGAGACGCTAGAGACTATGGAGAAGTCACTTCTAAGACTTGACAACAATGAAATTTGGATTTTTTTTTACAAAATTGTTATTTAGATTGTATTTTGCAATGCCCAAACTTCTCTTTCATATTTCATTGTTGCTTATATCGTGTATCAACAATGTAGTAGTAGCTTTTGGCATGCCTAATATTCATAGTGAAGTGCTTATATATACAATTGCTTAAACATATCCTATTTATGTTTTGTTTTTCTTCGCATGTAAATGTAAAGCAAATTATGGAAAAAATCTAATAAAACTCCTTGGATCCCTTACGGCGTCCACATCACATGGTTTGTCATGCGATTGCTAGTATACAAACAAACTACCATAATGGATTGCTTTGCATCAACAAATATCTTTCAGTATTGTGCATCGTTCGAACCTAAAGTGACATGATACAAGAATCAAATATAAGTGATTAAATGATTGTGGGTGATGGAATGGTTGGGTTCATAGGAAGATAACAAGGGTGGGAAGAAAAATGAAAATAGATGTTGATAAAGAGAGATGAAGAAACTTTGTAATCTAGACAAGTATGAAATTATGTAGGTTAAAGATATACTTATTGGTGTTTATAGATTTTATGGCTAGATGACAGTGATGGTTTCTCTATTGAATGGTTCTCATTGATACAGTAGCGCTTCTTTGAATGCTACCATGAATCCAAATACCTTTGGAACTGTCTTGGTGTTGGCTATGGTTTTCTGGATGTATGAAAGGGCTTTGGTTCTTACTTGCATGCAGATATACTACATTCCCAAAAGTTGAGAATTTGGCCAACCCTTGAAATAAGGTTTCTAAAAATAATATTTGATAATTGACGATGGTTTAGGGTGACCTGCGTTAGTTTCAGGTTGACCGACATCGGTTAAGGTGGGAAATTCTAGGTTTACTAAAAATGAAAGATCTTGGCAATATTTTGGGTCACCTCTGTCTATTCTTGTGGATCAAGCTGGAATGTTACATTTTAATGAGAGGGAATGTGGTTAGAGGGAGGATGGGCATGTGATTCTAGGGTTTCACTAAGTCTTAGTTCATTAAGGTAGGTAGATGTAAGTCTTAGTTCGTTATGGTCAGTGGATGTTGAGTCCTAGTAAAAGGGAAACCTGCTAGGAATAGGTTTGTGATGATATTTCTAGGTGAGGTGGTTGGGTGAGGTGTCTAGGTGAGGTGAAAATCAATTTTAATTAAGGTAATTAAATAATGAATATTGTGAGCATGAGTATTACTTTAATTATAAATAATTAAAATGATATTAATGTGGGGTAAAAGGGTCATGACTAGGTGGATACGTTTAAGTTGTCTATTTGAAAAGGGACCAAGGGGAGTGTGACCCAATTTTGGTGTCTACAATTTGACCCTTTTTGTTGACCATTATATTAGTGTGAGAGCCACCTCTAGTGTGGTTGTGCATCTATTGGCTTAAGCATAGAATATGTTATCGCAAGAAAAGCTAGCCAATTTAAGTGGGAATGATTTTTTGATTAGATGTGGATTATTAGAGTTGTTGAAATAATTATAAGATGCACCGAGCCTAAAAAACTAACATTTTCTATTGCTGCCACCTCCAACGATGTGGGAGACACTGGCTAAACTGGAGATGGAGGAGTAGGTATTATATTTATTCTAGATCTTGCTTGTACACATCAACTATGTGTTCACTAAGAACATATAACAATAATAATATTTTATTAACATCACTGTCATGGCATAGGCAATGCCAAGGTATAGGTAAAATAACAACTCTTAAGACACTACAAATGAAATGTAGGGGTATGTTGAGCTTGTAGGTATGGTTCAATGTGTTTTCGGAATGATAAAAGGTGCATTGGCACTAAGGGTTGTAGGAAAAAAGAAGCTTAACAAGGCCAAATAGTTATAAGGGTTCACCAATGCCGGTTATAGGGTAACTGACATCAGTTGGATAAGGCACAAATATGACCGATGTCAGTTAGAATAGGTTTTTTTTATAAAACAAAATTCTATATTTTACGAAATCATTGTTGTGTTGTGACTTTGGAGAAAATGATATAGCCATTTGACTTTTGGTACTTTTTTTGAGAGAAAAGGACAGGGCATTGTAACTGACTAAGGTGGAGAGATGGTGCCAGGGTGCTACACTGTGGTGGAGGAAGAGGAGATAGATGAGATATGAATGGAAATCAGATGTGGTGACAATTATTCACCCTATATGTTCAAGATATAGATTTTTATATATTTTGATTTATAACGACCTGCGTGCCGAAGATAGTGAGGATGTACATGAGAGTTTTAAGGTACATATATGGATTTGTAGTGGCATACATATGTGTTTATTTTTCTTCTGTGCACATATTTATGGACACACAGATTCTGATGATTTTTATGGTATGATGTTGGGATTATGTGTGGAATTTCTAGTGTTATTGTTTATGTGATAGAATTAGACATGATTGAGTCAAGGTCATAGGCATGATTGAGTGAGTTCAATTAGGCATGGTGGGGTTAGGTCTATTAGGCATGATGGAGTCAGGTATGTTAGGAATGATGGAGTCAATTTGGTTTAGGCATGATCGAGTCAGGTTGATTTTGACATGGTGGAGTCAGGTCAGATAGGCATGATGGAGTCAGACTAGTTTAGGTCTGATTGAGTCAGGTTGATTTAATTTCCAAGTTATTGGTAATGTGGTAAACAAATGGTGATGTATATGCATGTTATGGTTTAAATTTCCAAATACTTTCTATAGTGGAAATGAAAAAATGATAAATGAATGATTTGATGAAGTGGTAGAAATGTTTATTAGTTGGTGCTTGTTTATTTTAATTTCCAATTATTGATATAAAATGGAAACTAAGGTAGAATTTGAATAAGAGAATGATGAGGAAATTGGTTAGGGTAAAGAGTGGCCAGGATAACCTCCAAGGGCCCCATGCCCTAGGAGTATTTCCTACATAGCCCTGGTGAAATGGGGCCTCAAGCTAATGTAGTTCTCCCATAATCTAGGGAATAATATGATGAGGTAGACGAATGGGTTCATAGGTTTTTAGTATGATTGAGTGTAGGTCATAGGCATGGTGGAGTCTTAGGTGATAGACATGATCGATTCGTTTAAATGTAGGTTTCGATAGTGTGGTACTGAATAGGATAATCAATAAGTAATGAGGAAGGTGAATGGTAAGAGTTAGTAAAAGAGTTGCTTAATTTATAAGAACCCTAATGAGTCTACCATACCCAACATGGGATTATGAACGTAAGACCCTAAATGTGTTGCGTAATGGACTATTCTAAGGGTGAAGAAAGTCACATGATCATGAAATATCACAGTTGTGGAAAGTACCTTGAGAAGAGAGGAAATTAGGGTGAAAAGGCACTGAGGTGCAAGTGGGTGGTTTAGTGTAGCTTCATATACGATGGCATGTTTACCTGGAAAGAAACCCATGATCAAAAATAGGAAAGTCCATGACAAAAAAATTATCATTTTCTTCATTTTTTTTTTGATAGACTGATTGATGTGGGAAATCTATATGGGATGATTATATTATCTCCTTGAGGTCTTCGTGAAGCTAATCAATGCGGGGAACTTCTGAATATTTTATTGTATTTTTGTAGTGACTTTATACAACTGACCTTCAAGGGAGCAGTCTATTTATAGCGGCGAGATAGAGAGAAGAGATGTCATTTTTGAGGGAGTCATTCGTTTGTTGGAAGTTTGACTCAAGGATTTGAATCTCATTTTATTTTTGGACGTTTAAGTCATGGAAAAGTCTATAGAGGAAGATTTGGTTCTTGTTTAGAAGACAAAACCATAGTACACAGAGGCTAATTATGAAAGAGATGGTTTCATGTGATGAATGACCATGGGCTTCCATCTTTGAAAAATATGAAAAGTATCCATGCGAATCATGCTATGAGTATATCTGTGGTACTCATATTTAAGATAAGACTGGAAGGAGATGGGTAATCACATTATTCTTGTTTAATCATTGATCCTCCAAACGGGTAATATGGAAGGTGAAAATGCTCAAGGGACAAGGAGTCAATTGACAGAAAATTATTTAGGACTTGATGTCAACAATAAAATGGTCGAAGATGCAAGGCATTGAGGGGATAAATTTTGGGTTTACTTTCAAGTGAAGACAAAGGATAAGCACTTCATCCATAAGCATGGGTATCGATATTGGGTCCAAGCCAATTAGGAGAAAATTTTTCCCATTTACTTTTCTCTTCTTTGGTTACATGTTGATTTTCATTCAAGATGAGGTTGTTGACCTGAAAGGTTTGTTTGTGGACATGTTTTTCGTAGGCACGCTTGATAAATTTTTGGTAGATTTGGAGATGGTTAAGAGCATTGAGACAACATTCATCTAACTACTCAGGTTGTGCTAAATGGTCCTAGCGAAAGTCGTCGTCATTGAGCATATCTTGTAGAGATATGGAATTCGGACTTCGAGAGCCAACAAAACATCTTGTGATATTGCATGCTTGATGTTTTCAAAACTCTCTTTGCCTTCTGCTGTCCATTTGAATGCCAGAATCTTCTTCAACATCATTGTTAGAGGCTTCACAAGGGTGGCAAAATTAGGCACAAATCTATGGACAAAGTTTATCCTTCCTAAGAAGCTTTGGAGAGATTTCTTATGGTGTGGCAATGGAAGCGTTCGGATGGCTTCAACCCTTTCAGGATCAATTGTTAGCCCTTCCCTAGAGACAATGTGGCCCAACAGTTTGCCTTCGTGTGCCAAGAATACACACTTCTTTGGATTCAATGACACTCCAAACCTTCTACACCTCTGAAATACTTGCCTGAGGTGAAATATATGGTCTGCTGCATTCTTTGAGAAGACAGTGATATCATCTAGGTATACCAGCACTATATTGTTGATTAAGCCTTTGAATGCCATATCCATAGCTCGCTGAAATGTTTCTCCGGCATTTGACAGTCCAAATGACATCTTCTTGTAAGCATATGTGCCCCATTTTGTAGTGAAGGCCATTTTGAATTGATCTTCTTCCTTTACCATTATCTGGTTATAGCTTGAATATCCATCTAGCAATGAAAACCTTTCTGAACCAGCTACAACCTGCAATATTTGTTCCATTGATGGAAGCAGATAATGATCTTTCAGTGATGCCTTATTTAGATCACGAAAGTCCACACACAATCTTATTTATCCATTTCTCTTTCTTACCGGCACCAAGTTTGCAACCCAACTTGAGTGTTTGATGGGAAAGATGATACTAGCCTCAATGAGCTTGCTTAACTCTTTTCGCATGAGAGGCTCGATATGAGGATTTACTGGCCTTTGCTTCTGCCTGACAGGCTTGGATTCCGGATCCAACTCAATAGTATGTTGTGCCAACTTTGGATTGAAACCTCTTAAATCTTTGTAAGTCTAAGCAAAGACATCTGGGAATTCTTGAAAAAGCTGAACAAAATCAGATTTCTCTTGTGGAGTACTTACTTTGCCAATTTGCAATGTCTTGCCTTCATCTACCAAGATAGCTTCTGAATCTTCACTCTTTACTTGAATGTTCAGTTTCTCCTTTCGGAACTGATCATTCGGGTTGAAGATTGACTCTAAGGTTATGAGGCCTTTTGGTAATTTTTTAGTTCTTAGCTGCACCACTTGGTCACCATACTACTGCTCTAGCTTGTCTTGATTCCTTGCGGAGAACTCAGCTTCTTCTTGCAGGAAATTAACAATTTGCTGATCATTCTCGAAGACTTGCCAACTTGTGTTGTTATCCGGAACAACTGGTCTCACAACCAATTTGATATGAGGCTGAGTTTTCTCACTTTTTATACTTTCTACAACATTAAACGCAGCCCCTATTGCTGCCAGCCTATCAACGGCTTCATTCTTTTTTCTTGGGATAGAAATGATGCTAAAAGCTTCAAAATCTTCAATAAGATCCCATACCTGATTTTTGTAGTTCTTCAACAGATCATTTTTGGCGGCATTTTTTCCTTTGACTTGGTTTATGATAAGCTCACTATCACCAAACACTTGTAAATTCCTGATGCATTTCTTTTTTGCCCAGTGCAGTCCATGAATTAAAGCTTCATACTCAGTTGTGTTGTTTGAATAGGAAAAATGGAAACAGAAGGCTGAGTAGTATCTTATACCTTGTGGTGAAATGAGCATAGCTCCTCCTCCTGCACCTTGTCTACTCCTTGACCCATCAAAGAACAATTGCCATACTTCATTCTTGTCTTTATGATCTGTCTTGGTGATGCTAGGAAGAGGTTGATCCTCTTCATGTATATAATAGACTCCCAGCTCAGATTCTTCTATTTCTTGATAGGGATCAAAATCATGCACCTTGCTTGCCCATTCATCAAGAGTCAAATCTGGGATGCTTCCAACTTTGGTGTCAGCTTCATCACTGCTTGGACAATCCTCTTGATCGAAACGCTGAACAGTTGGTATTGATTTGGCTTGGAATGTGAGGCTCAATATGAAAGTTTGCAATAGGTTCAGACCTGATTGTGGCTTTGGTTCCATACCTTGTTCTGAACAACATGTGTGACCAATTCGCTGAAAGATAGCCTCCAATTTTAGCAGTGAAGTCTCTTGACAAGCACAATGCAAAAAGTGGTGGCAGGTCTATGACTGACACATCTTGTAACACTGTTACGTTAGGACATGCGTGCAGTGTGAGGCTCAAACCTTTGATTACTCCAACCGTTGTCACTGCTGTCCCATATAATTGCACTACACCCTTGGAGAAGACTTCGTATTGGAGCCCTAGCTGATCAGCTATTTGTTTTAGCATGACTGAGCTGCTTGCTCCCGAATCGATCATGCAATTATGCACCAACTTATCTCCTACGATCAATGAAACATAAAATGGAGGGGGCTTCAACATTTTACCTTGTTGTCCTCCGTGATCTCCTTTAGGCTGGGCAGCATTTGTGAGTACCTTCTCTTGCATTTGGACCTGTTGATTTGAAGCTGACTAGTCCTTCATGGCAGCTTGTAGCAAATCTCTCTGTCCTGGGATAGATATTGATTCCCACATTGATATGTTTACATTTTTCTTCTTCATTTGATCAATGATACTGAATGGAGACGAATTATCCCTCTACTTTCCCTTGGCCTGCACGTTCATTCCTTGCAAATGACCGACAGCAGCTAGCATCTGAGTTGGTTTAGGAGCTGGTATGGATGCTCCTTGCATGTTTGGATTTACAGCTTGTTTTCCAGCAGCTTGTGGATTACTTGAAGCCAATGGATTTTCTTCACCCAAATTTCTCCTCTTTGACCTTGTGTTGGCTGCAACACTTTGAGAGGGTACTTGATTCATACCACAGAAATCTTCAACCTGCCAATTGACAAGAGTAGTTTCGTTCGGAGACATTTCTTGCTGAGATGCTTCCCGCTGCTGATCTTCTTCATGACTGGACTCTTGTGACCCACCAATGGTTTGCATCATTAGGGCCTGATTTAATGCACCGTTAAAGCACATTGATTGGTTATGTGGCTGACTGCACGGGAAACACCAATCATATTCTTGGGCCGTATTATTTTGCACCGGTACCAAAGCTTTGGATGTGGATGCAACATTGGGATTATAGGGCTGAAATGGTTTGTTGGCAGGAGGCCTTGCTTGATTCTGATTTTGATTTGCAGCCTGAGTTGGTGGCCTATTTTGTTGGTATGGGGGCCTAGCCTGGTACTGCGATTGAGGCTGATATGGCCTAGCACTTTGAGCTTGCTGTCTTTTGATAGTAACCAACTCATTTCCCAAATTTTGCAATTGTTTCATGACCTCTTGGAGTTCGTTTGAAGCACTAGATGATGAATTAGAAGTCTCATTTGAACTTTGATTTCTAGGGGTGGGAATAGGAGCCAAAGTGGGTGCTTGACTAGTGCTTGGATTTTCTAGGTTTGGATACAAGGGTATGGGAGGCCTAGGAGCTAGCTTACCAGCTTGAATAAGAAAGTTTTTAGCCCTAATGGCAATGCTATAAGCAGCAGGTAAGGTTGTGCCTCCCATAGATTGAATTAACATAGAAATATCAGAATTCAAAGCTCTAAGGTAGTATAGAAAAGCACCTTCTGCTGTTGGCCTGACTGCCACTGGAATCCTATCCCAAGACCTTTGAAATCTGAAGTTGAAGTCGATCAGCTGCTCGTTAGGGGCTCTCTTGATAGTTGTCAATTGCTCTAGAAGAGACAAGTTGTCTCCCTTCTCTCCAAAATGCTCATGGAGAACTATGCATAACTGATTCCAATTCGTGATAGAAGCAGCTTCAAGGCTCCTAAACCATTGCAATGCCTTCCCTTTGAACGATGATGCCAGCAATTTGACATCCACCTCCATTTCATTTATCTCATGGATTGCACAGATGTTAGCAATGTCTTTGAAATGATCACAAGGAGTGGTATGATTTTCTCCAGTGAAAAATGGAATGTTCTTCAATGCTGCAATTGGAACTGGATTTTGTGCATTGAGGGTAAGTGGGCTGCTGCCAGTGAAGTTGACAAAGGGATTTGCTGGTTGCGCCATTCTGATTGGTCTGAGAACCCTTGTTGATGCGAGAAAAGGTCTACCAGGTGGAGGTGTAGACAAAGTTCTATTAGGTGGAGACGCAGATCTTTGAGCTCTTCTTCCCCTTCTTTCTCTGCCTGGAGATAGATGCAGATAAACAAACAATCCTTCCTCCCTAGTTCTTGATCTGGTCTGTATTCTTCTCATATATTTTCCAGGCTTGGACTGTTGAAACTAGCGGATTATGCATCTTTTGGATTCGCCAGATGTGTGATTTTAAAGCTCCTTCAAAGCTGAAACTTACAACAAGTGCACATCAATCTTGTTGCAATGAAAGTGAAGACCTCTAAGGTCCCACCGGGCGTGCCAGAACTGTTATCACTGAATCACAGCACCCCTGTGCATGTATTTGAACTCACAGTGTGATTGGATAACATGGGTACTATCTCCAAGTTGTGGGACTTGCTTCTTGAGACAGACCTCTAGAGAAAGCTGGTTCTTGCTCCTAAACTACCTGCCACAATCTACTCTAATGCAGGATAAGCTAACTGTTCTAAGTTAAATTTCCAAGGGACCAGGGAGAGATAAATGCATAAAATGAAAGCCTACAATAAAGCGGTGATACACCAGAAAAGGAGGGTGTGAGAGTAATCTCCAAATGTGTGAAATACAGAGGCAAAGTGCACACTAGAAGAGGTGATGACAGTTCACCATAATCTAGCAAAATGCATTCACAACAATATTCCAAGCATACACAATGTTAGTGAATTCCTGCAAGAACATAATAATAGACACAATATTCTTGTAGAAAGATAAAAGGGGCAAGAAGAATGCAAGAAAACACAGCAGGGGAAGATACATCCACAAACTTTGTATTTTATTGCTTCCTGGTATGCACAGTTCAGTCTACTACAAGATAAGGGCCTGGATCACCATGCAAGGAGTCCACTACAAGGGCCTGCAACACACTGGCTTCACAAAGCAATTTTGGCAGAGCTTTGCTATCCAAAAACTCTCTCTTTTACAATGAGCCCAACACTCCAATTTATAGAAAAAATGAGAAGGAAAAGAGAAGGGAAAATGGAAATCCCGAAATCTGTCCTTCAACCACCTGTAAGAGGCATTAAATTGAGTGAAATGATTATACATTACTTGCAAAAGGCTCCCCATACTATCCCATGTGCTGCAGCAGAGAAAGAATGATGACCATGCCTCTTAATTGCACTCCCAGCTACCACATAAATCACTGTTCTCAACCCGGCCACGTTTTCTTACAAATCTCAATCAATTTCTAATCAAATCTAGAATTTATTTATTTCTATGCATCGGGCTTGGAACTACGATTCCAACGGTATGAATTTTGTGCGATTTCGTTGAGAAATACAAAAGTTATGGCCTTCTGAGTGCGGGCAGCTATTTTGGGCCTGGCAGGCATTTTATGTCATTTGACGAGAATGAGCATTATTTGGCTGGAGCCGAACACGTTTCCTTAATTTTAATATATCTACCCTCATTAAAATTAAGAAATCTAGTTTTTTCGTCGTAGAGGACGTCGTGCTCGTTCCAGAAAGTCTAATTTTGTGAAAATCGGAGCTCGAAGTCAAAAGTTATGGCCGTTTGAAGTTCCATGGCACAAAACAGGCAAAACTACGTTTGAAGATCTTTCCTGTGCTCTGCCCCCTGGATGACACGTGGCACGTGCTGATTGGATGTGTAATTCTCTCTCCTTCCCTGCTCCGCGTTCCTTGCTCCATAGGACACGTGTCCTCTTCTGATTGGCTCGGGGTTCTGCCGGCTTTTTCGTGCCTTTCGTGTCCTTTTGTCCCGGATGTCCCATAGGCTTTCGGGCTGTTCGTGCTCATTTCAGCTGGTTCGGCCAGTTCGCGCTCAGATGTCCCATCTGTCCCGGGCCGCCTTGACTAATTTCAGCCAATTCGGCCGGTTCGCGCCCGGATGTCCCATCTGTCCCGGGCCGCCTTGACTAATTTCGGCCGGTTCGGCCGGTTCGCGCCCGGATGTCCCATCTGTCCCGGGACGCCTTGACTAATTTCGGTTGGTTCGGCCGGTTCGCGCCCGGATGTCCCATCTGTCCCGCTTGCATTTGGACTGTTTGTGCTCATTTCGGCCGGTTCGGCCGGTTCTACGCCTGGATGTCCCATCTATCCCGCTTACATTTGGACTGTTTGTGCTGATTTACCGGCCGGTTTGGCCAGTTCGCGCCTTTTCGTCCCAACTGTCCCAAGCTGCCTGGTCTAGGACTTAGCCATTTTTCGTGATTTTTTCTGGCCCAAGCTTGTTTTTTATGCAATTTTTTACATTTTCTCAAAATTGCTCTCTTCTACTTGGACAGGGGAGTTAGAAAAATATGAGGGGACCTTAGAAACATGACCTTTCACTCTGAATCAACATAATTGCTTGGGATTAAAGAATTTGATGCATGTTATCAAAATTACCTTGAGGGGTGAATTTTGGATAACAGTTCATAACGGTCAAAGGTAGTTATAAGTATGTCTACATGATGCTTGTACTTTTATAGTATTTCATTACCACACTGGTATATACCATTGAATTGATTTACAACCAGATGGGAATCACCAAAGATGTTGATTGAATTAAAATCTAAGGCATAAGTAACCTAGAGACCAAACATGAGTGCTTTGTATTCAGCAATATTGTTTGTACAATGAAAATCCAGTTTGAAAGATAAAGGCATGGATTCACCACCAAGAGGAATGAGGATAACACAAGCCCCACCCCCTCACTGAAACTTGGAGCCAGCGAAGAATAAGGTCATTTGGTAAGTGGTATCATCCAAGGGGAGGGTAATTACAAATTCATCAGGTAAATCGACATTAGAGGGTTAATTTCTAGAAAGAGTTGCATCTACTAGTTGCTCAGCGATGGATTGGCCTTTGATATACTTTTGATGGATGAAATCAAGGTCAAGGTCAGAAAGAAGCATGATCCAACGTACAACATGTTGATGTTGGTAGGGTTTGGTGTACATATAATGTAGAGAATTAGTGTTAGTGATGAAAAAGGTTTTATGGTTGAGTAGGTAATGACGTAGTTTAGTGGCGACAAGAACTAAGGCTAAGCAATGTTTTTCAGTATGGGTGTACCTAGTTTCATATTCCAAAAGGGTATGATTTAAGTAATAAACTGCTTGCTCTCTGTGTTTCTCATCACAATGAGTAAACATAGCACCTAAAGAATGGTCAGTGGCGGAAATGTAAAGGTAAAAGGGTTAGTCATCCTTAGGAGGAATGAGCACTAGTGATTGAAGAATGTATTGTTTTAAGGCATCGAAGGATTTGTGGCATTCATCATCCCATTTGAATGAGACATCCTTCTTGAGGAGATGATGAAATGTTTGACAATAATGAGAAAGCAGTGAAATGAACCGATGGATAGATTGTAACTTACCTTGTCAACTTCAAAGTTGATGGAGATTATTAGGTGGAGGAATTTCGAGAATGGCCTTCACTTTAGTAGGATCAACTTTTATGCCATGCAAAGAGACAATGAAACCAAAGAGCTTTCCTGAAAGCACTGCAAAGACATAATTATTGGGTTGAAGGTGAATACAATACTTGATGAGAAGGTCAAAGATGACCTTAAGGACTGTTAGGTGTTCGGCCCGATGTTTAGATTTGGAAAGAAGGTCATCTACGTAATCTTCTAATATGTGATGTATGATGTCATGGAAGATATAAGTCATGCCTTGCTGATATGTGGCACTAATATTTTTAAGGCCACAAGGCATGACTCAATAGCAGAAGGTCCCCCAAGGAGTGATGAAGGAATTTTTGTGTTTATCTTCTAGAGTGAGTAATATTTGATTATAAATTGAGAAATAGTCCATGAGTGATAGCATCTCATGGCCGGTGGTGGGATCAACTAGTTGGTCAATGCCTGGTAGAGGAAAATAATCTTTGGGGAAATCTAAGTTGAGGTCATTGAAATCTGTGCAAATACAGAGGCCCCCTATCATTTTAGTAATAGGAACGATGTTAGAAATCCATTGGGGATAGTCAATGGGTAGGATGAAGGAAACTGAGAGAACGCGCTGAATTTCTTCTTTGACAAGAAGAAAAATGTGAGGATGTATTTTTCGCAGCTTTTGTTTTATGGGCTTGGCATCAGGAATGGTTATGATATTGTGGACCAAAATGTTTGGGTCAATACCTGGTATATCAACATAGGACCAAGAAATAGCATTTCTATGGTTCCGGAGGAAGGAGGTAAAAGCTTCCTGTTCAAAAACATCTAAAAATCTCTTATCTTTAGAATGTGTGGGTCATCCTATGTGTTAATGTTGATTTTGATAGTCGATTCATTCAACATGGTTTATGTCTCAGAGGGTAATGACCAGTGAACATAAGAATCTTCCACACCTAGATAAGTGAGGATAGACTCATCATCCTAACATTAAATGATGTTAATACAAGGTGTATCATCGTTGATCATGTTAGGATATACAGAGGGAAGAGAAGAAGGAACCTCACCATCATTTTGATAGGCTAGAGGTCTCAGGGAAATCATGTTTATGAAAAAACATTAGGAGGAATATATTCAGGATCTATAGACTCCATGGGTGAAGGTGGTGACATCGGTGATGGGATGAAGAAGGTTTGTCTTCCTCAATGAGGTCAATACGGGCCTTCTTTAGAGGTGGTGTAGTAAATCCAATACCATTGCGATCATTGTGTTTATGGGTGGTACATGAAATGACGTTATGATGGCTTTGGTCATAAAAATCAAAACCAGATCCTTTCCATGCTTAATGGTGAAGGAAAGTGTGGACAAAGCGATGGTTAGTAAGAGATTAGAGGTCAGATGAAAATGGCCATGTTTAGGGTGGATGTTCGGGTGAATAGGTGGTAGTATCAAGTCCCCCATACCTTAGACTAGTGCAAAGGTGGGGAGGACCATAAGGAAAAATCTCACCTATGCGGTAGTCATAACTAGGGTGTTGGCCCAGGTTCCCATACTCTTGTGGAGTGAGAAATGTGTTGATATTGTATAAGTGGTACTCCCCCAGAGTGAGGCATTGAATTTTTTTTTCTAAGGGATCAGTAATCGATATGTGGGTAGCGGGGATAGATGACTCACTAGATGATTGGACAAGAGGGGTAGCGGTTGGTTGGGAAGTAGAGGTCTCAGCTGTAGAGGCTAAGGCAATAGTAGGAATAGAAGAGTTAGATGTGGGAGAGGTGGCGACAACATTGGTGGATGAGATCATGGGTGAAGGAGAAGTTGGGGTTGTGGCAGATGCCATTACCTATACAAGTACATTGTTGGGTCGGTATGAAATGTTGTAAGTTTTGAATGGTGATGGGTCAGTGGGGATGGTATAATTATTTCCCTCATGTTCAAATTTTACACAACGGTGTAAATTTGAAGTGACACGACCCGTGACATGAATCCTAGTTCTTGCGAGTAATAGGTTATATTGTAACTCTACCTCTAAGGCATATAATAGTTCTAGGACATTGCGAGGGCCTACGCAAATGTGAAGGATAATATGCATGGGAGGAGATGATGTTAATGCTAGTACCACCATTGATCATGATCCATTGCATGCGCATGTTATTGATATAGATGGAAATGAAAAGGGCAGGATCAAGGTCATTTGACTAGAGAGGTACAATATTCTCATCAGAGAAACTGAGGGTGGTGATTTGAGGGGTGGGCATGGGGATAAAAGAAGGAAATGATTTGATAAGTGAGGCCACATGGTGAGGGGTGATAATTGATGCCATTGGTGTGGGGTCATTGGGAAAAACTCAATGGATTGTAAAACCTCGATGAGGGATTCTCTCTGAGAGTCAAAAGTTTAGATGAGATCCTAGAAAGACATCTTTAGAGGGGACTGATGTAATTGTTTTATCATTGCATGGTGGGTGACCCCATCAAAGATAGGGTATGTTGGTCCACGGATGGTGATTTTAGGCGTGGGTGTAGATGGTACATTTAGCACAAGGTTGGTTGATGGGCTTGTTTCCTTTTTTTGTGCCTTTTTCTTTCTGAGTGCGGGTAGCAAAATGAACCATGTTAATCTGATGGGAGGTGGATGGAGAGGGTGTGCCATGAAAGGTGTAATGACATGAGTGAAAAAACCCTAATGGTGGATAAGAACCTTGTGAAATGAGTATGGTGCACTAAAATTTGGGTGGTGATTTGGTCAACTCTCTAATACAGACCATGTTGATCTCGAATTGTGGAGGTGGAAAAAAGGGTTGTGGTGGTGGAGATGTAGGTCATTGAAGAAGTAATGGACGTTGATGTTTGGTGAAAAATGAAGGTGGAACATAATCCTCATCAAGAAGTTCATCATCGTAAAAAAAATCAGGAGGAAAAAGCTAGAGAAGAACGGTTTTTAGATCCTTACAATTTTCTACATCATGTCTTGGCACACAATGATAGGCATAAATATTGGTTTCAAAAAACCCATTTGGTTTGGGTTTGAGAAGATTGTAAGGTAGAATTGGTAGTAATGTGATGATGGAAGTCTCTAAGAGATTAGTTTAAATGTTGGCGTAGGACCCCGTTAACGGATCACAATGGGAAGTGAGCGTGGGTTTGGGTAAAGGTGTGGATGATCAAGAGGGAAGAGGATTTATATGAGGGGGAATGGGTTGGCCCAAATTTTTTGTAAGTGCTATCATTTTAGGTTTTGATGGCATCTAATTGGGTAAAGTCCTGGTAGGAGAGCTAGCACAGAAAAAAAAATTGCTTTGACTACCTTATTGGAGGGTAGTGGGTTCTTATATTTGGGTTGCACCTTCTTGGGTAAAGGTGACATGGGGGCACGAGATGCAGAAGGAAAAATAGATGGTGGAAGAGAAATGGTTACCCATAGGGATAACCGAGTTGTAGTGGAAATGGTTGGTAGACATTGGGTAGATAGCATGGGTTGAATTCGTATAGGAAAAGTTGGGGTTATAGTAATTTTTAGAGGTATAAGTGATAAGAAGTGTGTTGATGAAGGTTAAGGTTTTTGGTTTTTAGGTGAATGAGGTACCATAAAAGCTTATGATGTGGTAGTAAGTTTAAATTTTTAATGGCCTTGGGTAGAGGATTGTTTGATCAGGGTTGATGGATGGGGCCCTAGGATGGATGGAAGGTAGAAAGGTGACAAAGGTGTGGTAGGCGAGACTAGTGTATGTAGACTAGAAGGTTGGGTTTTTCTTTAGGGTGGGAGGATAATGTTTGTGTGGGCTTGGTAAGATGTGACTAAGTCTAATTTGACAGGTGGGTAAGTAAGGCTTGATGTCAGTATGACACCCAAAGTAGTGATGGGTCTAGATACGGGTGAGAAGATAGGTGTGGCTAGGTTTTGAGGTTTGGGAATGGTTTTAGTTATGGGTAGATGTTTTGATGTAGGTAGGGATGATGAAGAAGAATATATTTCAATAATCATGGTCAATGTTGATCTGGTTAATGAAAATACCTCTGGGTAGATCATGGAATTATCTTCAGGAAACATTTGTATTTGGGTTGAAAAGGGGATCTGAAGATTTCCCCAAAGCATGGAATTATCAATGTAATCCAATTAATTGGCCAGCTGTGAAAATGGGACTACAAAAGAAGAGGATGGAATTGGTTTGGTAGAAATCCCTGTAAAATATGTCTGTGAGACATGGAATAGGCTAGCCTTGCAATCTGTAGGTAATACATTTGAGATCATGTCAATGGAGTCCTGGGATGTTGGGGGAGAACTGCCCCCAATAGGTAGTGGTATGTTTGACAAGTCTCCCATTGGTAGGAGAGATAATAGGTTGGGTGTGGTAGACTTCTCCCTTTGTGGAGGAGAAGATGATGATGATTCTCCTATGGATGGGAGAATTAAGAGCATTTACTCTTCGGTCGGATGTGAGGTAGATGGTGATAAGAAATTAGTAGAAAGTGTGGGCTCCTTTGTGAGAGCAGGGGGAGATGAGGGGCACTCCTCTATGGGTAGAGGAGTTCATGCCAAAATTTCCTCAATAAATGAAATAGGTGGGATGTGAGGAACGATCGGTACTATATCAACAACCGTCTGGACTTCATGGACATTACATTCACTAGATAAAGGTTCACCATTTTGATTAGATGACATTTTATTGTTAGGGAACAACTTTATAAAGATGTGAAAATTTTTATTTTCCAATGCATTTGGGTTGTCCACGACAAGGTGTCCATTATCTATCATATCTTGTATAATGTTCTTAAAAGTTATGCAGTTACCATCACTATGGCATTTTGACACAATGGTAATTATAGTAGTCATGTTATTTATACCATGCATGCAAAGGATGGACATGATCGAAGCCTGTATGAGGTTTTATTGAAGGAAGTGTAATGGCTCCAAATTTAAGAAGACTTTCCAAGATTGAAGAATAGGGCTCCTCAATTGAAGTGTAATTACCCTGCTCCCATCAGAGCTGAAAGGCCTGGACAGGGGAATGATTGGAAGAAGGTTGGGCTTGATTAGAAGGGTGAGATGGACCCACCTTGAGGACTACCACATTGGAATATCCTTTGTCCTTTGAATAGTTATTTTGAGGTTTTGAATATGAAGAAGAGTCATTTGTTTTGAATGGGGTGTTCTTGTTTTGTAACTGGATTTTATTTTCTTCAATGAGAAAAATTTCAAGCTTTCATGCCATGGTGAATGCTTCATCGAAGGTTTGGAAGGTTTGTGCCTACAAAGTTGGAGAGATGTTCTTGGAACAAGCTCTAGTGAACAACTCAATAAGTTTAGTATGAGGTAGCTTGAATGTTAATTGGTTGATAAGACTCCACTAGCGGGAAACGAAATCTATGATAGATTTGTCTTCATACTTTCGGGTTGAATAGAGATCGGTCATGGTGAATTTCTTGGTAACATTGATTGAAAAATGGTCTAAGAAATCTTGGACTACTTGATTAAAGGAATAAATTGAATGTCAAGGTATTCAACTATACCAATCCAATGTTGGTCTTGCCAAGGAACTTTTGAAGGTTCATAGGAGCAAAGTGTCATTGTGGGCGATTAGGTAGCACCAATGTTTAAACAACTGCAATTGTTGTTGTTGGTCTTCTTTACTGTTGAAATAATTTAATTTAGGTAATTCCCAATGCATAGGGTAGGGAAAATGGGAATAGATGGATGGATAGGCTTGTTACAAATTTCATCATAAGTTAAAGAATTATGGGAGCCACAAATAGATGCTTGTAAGGTCTACATATTTTCCATCATCATTTTAGTGAGGTCATTGGTAGGTTGTGATGAATGGGTGCCCCCTAGCAAGAAAAGGGGGTTGATACTGAATGTATGAGGTGAGTGGTATGCCCATGTATGGTGGTGTTTAGTATGAAAACTACGTAGGAGGAATAGATGTAGGTGGCACATAGATAGAATAAGCGATAGATGAGGTCAAGGGTTATTGGTAGTATGTGTAAGTGGGTAGGGTACTCATAAAAAATCTAGTGGTGATTGGGAGTAAGGATTGCAGGATAGAAAGGACGAGGCTCTGGAAAGGGACATAAGTTTCCAATGCTAGAGGTGGTTGTGATGCAATAGGTATATGTGAGGTAGCGGGTGTGGATGGGGCCATACTTAAGGTGGATTTTGGAGGGACAAGTGATGTCACGGATTCGATATATTACATAGACACTATAGGTATAGGGGTTGTGGAATCTAGGTGGAGGTGTGAAAGTGGACGATGGTAGTGCCGAGTTGGTGCTAGCCGACGCTGGGGTGGGGGCGAGAGTAGGAGGGGTAGATATGGGCATGCCGTATATTAACTGTCCTGAGGAGTCTTAGGCGGATGAGTGGGTGAGATAGTATTATAGGGCCATGGGGTTCTTATCAAGGAGTCTTGTAAACTCCTCATCACTGGTAGCAATGGAGATAACATGAGTCAGATCCATAGGTGATAGGATCGATGGCGAAGATGGACTAGGTGGAAGTGGATGGTGGATGGTGTTAAATATGAGGGTGTTAGTTTGGCTGCGAGTAAACACCATGTGAATAAATGTTGACCTGGAAAGACTGTATTCTGTGAATGAAACAAAAAACACTAGGGATGGAAAATAATTGACTATGATAGGTGAATTGATAGGTGTTTTGATTAAAAATAAAAATAGACAGATCGGCGCTGGTCAGGCCAACCGATGATGGTCACAGTAACTGATGTCGATTATTGTGGGAAAGTAGCAGTTTGAACAAGTGAGACAGAAACATGGGAAAGTCAACTAGGGAATCTATATTTAGTCAATAATATTAGGATGTGGAGGATATGGTGACATCTAGATATTTTTAAAAGATAAGAAGATAACATGAGTTCTCTTTGGGTAGACTAACCAAAAGTAAAGGGAACAGACACTGGTCAGGTAAACCAATGATGGTCAGATGTAAACCGATGTTAGTTACTATGAAATCTATAGAATGAAGAAAATTTACTTTTTGTGAATTAAAGTTGAATGAGACACTAACCCAGAAGTCTGATTATGGTAAAACTGAGTCTTGACACACTCAGAAACAACTTGAATACACCAACTATGATTATGGAGTGTGAAAGGAAAGAAAAATTGAGAATACAACCTCACCCCTCAAAACACAAGTCAAGCACAAAGCTAAGAAAAACATGTAATCCTATAAGTGAATTTAGTGTGTTTATTTTATGTTATTTAAAGTCTGACTCGTGAAATTAGAACAATTTTTTTGGTTGGGAAGGCTTCCTAAAAATAAATAAATTCTAAAGGTGAGGTTTCAGGTTATGTTTTGGTGGGGGTGGGGACATTCTCTTTGGTGATGACTAGACAGAGATAACTAGCTAGGTGCCCACTATCAATCCTTTGATCGTGTGATCATTGACAACTTCTTTTAGGTGGGATGTTGTTTAAGAAGATGTATATATGCCAATTTGTGTTGTTTTCGCAAAGAGAGAGAAGAAATATTGTGCTTTCTATGATTCATTTTTTCAACCATCAGCTGGGTCATGACTTCCAGTGTATAGGTTACCCTCAATTTAATGTGAGATATAATGTACCAAATTAGAATGTCATGCAAGTGTTTTTAAACCCAAATCAAAATGTGATATTCAATGTAGCAAGTGATGAACATGAAGAGGGATGCTCTTTCACTAATGAAATACTAATGAAAAATTGAAGTATTATTTTTAAATCACCAAAAACACGATTGGTTTTAGACAATAGAAATAGGGGAAAGATTCCAGAGAAGAAAATTAATGTAGAATATTTCTTCAAAAGGGAAACAAACACAAAACTTTCACCTACGAATGAATAAAATGCAAAAGAACCCCTAATGGATCCCAGCGGTTGTGCCAAAATGTTTCACCACTTTCTTTATGGATTTGATAAAGCAGATAATGGTATGATCCAAAGAGGAATACCTATTGTGATGGTCAGTTGGAGGTTATGCATGCATTCTGAGTTCTTGATCTAAAACAAGGACAAAACAAGACCACTATAAATCCTCTGATTGTGTGAGCTTTTTTTTTGGCTAGGTGGAACTACGCTAAATACAAAACAAGACACAAAAGAGCGTTAAATAATATATGACAATGGGCAACCTAGCGTGTGCTAGATCCATGAAGTGTGGTACTTCCTTCGTGGCTAGTCAACCCATTATTTAATACAACTTAATATAATAAATGATGTAAATAAATGATGTTTCACTATAGTTGATATGATTTGGGTATCTCATCCAAATATAACAAGAAAATATAATACAACAGGCTAGGTTATGACCAGATCTGGAGGCAGAGTAGGTAGTCAAGGTGCTGGAAACAGGTCAAGGTCCAAAATTATGGGTAGTTTGGGTTACTTGGATGCTAGGTTATTGAGTTTATGTTATTGGAAGGTTACCAAAAACAAAGACCAACATTGGTGAGGTGTGGCCTGATGATGGTTAAGAGGGAACCAATGACGGTTAAGGTGGGATGGTTAGAAAATCAATAAATTGGGTTAATGGGGGTTTGTTTGAGATTAAACAGAGATGGTAAGGGGAATAGTTAGGTATGTGGAGGTGTTGGGAGCATTGAGAGGTATTCAGGAATCAATTATAGGTGATTAAATGATTATGGCTGACGGAATGGTTGGGTTCACAAGAAGGTAACAAGGGTGGGATGAAAAATACAAATAGATGTTGATAAACAGAGATGAAGAAGCTTTGTAATCTAGATAACTACGAATTGATGCAGGTTAGAGATATACTTATTGGTGTTTACAGATTTGATAAATGGATGATGGTGATGGTTACTCTATGGAATAGTTCTTAGTGCTACGGGTAGTACTTCCCGGAATGCTACCATGAATGAAAATACCTTTGGATCCTTCTTGGTGTTGGCTATGGCTGTTTTGGATCTGCAAAAGGGCTCTAGTTCTTGCTTGCATGTAAATCTCCTTCGTTCCCAAAACCCAATAATGTGGCCAGCATCCAAAAAAAGGTTTCGAAAAAGAGTATATAGTAACCGACGATGGTTTAGAGTGACCGGCATTAGTTTCATGTTGACTAGAGTTGGGGTAAGGTGGGAAATCCTAGGTTTACTAAAAATGACAGATCTTGACAATCTTTTAGGCTAGATTTGTCTATTCTCACGGATTAAGAAAATATGTTATGTTTTAATGAGAGGAAATGTGGTTAGAGGGAGGATAGAAATGTGCTTTTAGGGTTGCACTAAGTCTTAGTTCATTAAGGTAGGTAGGAATAAGTCTTACTTAGTTATGGTGAGTGGATGTTGAGTCCTAGTGAAAGGGAAACATGCTGAGAATAGATTTTTGATGAGGTGTCTAGGTGAGGTGGAAATTAGTTTTAATTAAGGTAATTAAATAATGAATATTGTGAACATGGGTATTACTTTAATTATAAATAATTAAACTGATATTAATTTGGGGTAAAAGGGCCATGGTTAGGTGAATATTTTCAAGTTGGCTATTCGAAAAGGGACCAAGGGGAGTGTGACCCAATTTTTGTGTCTACAATACCTTATGTTGGTTTTGGTGATATTTTCATACTTGAAAATGTCTTTGAAAAGCAAATATTTTTTTCCGAGAATGGATAATGTTTCCCACATTAGTCATGGTAATGTGTTATTTTTTCAAATGGTCAAGAATGTTAACTGGGACAAATCCTACCTTAAACTAAACTTTTGGAGCAACAGTTTTCTATTGTATATGAGATGGAAAAGAAATCTTACAAGCATTAGTAGTTTGGATTTTTTGATTTGGTACAAAATTTTGATCAGTTGTATTTACATCCTATAGCTATCTTTCTTAACCTTGTAAAAGTTACAAAAAACTCACTTCTCTTTTTAGCTCCAACATCTTGATTTAGAGCCATATGATCACTAACTTAAAATTTTACCATAGTTGAATTTTCTTTTCCTTGCATAAATTTTAGATTTCCTTGTCATTAAAGATAAAAAAAAATTGTTGAAATTGATAATATGCTTCCTCTCGAGTCATTTGTGGCATAGGAAAACCTTATGCTCCAATTTGTCTCACTAGGTTGCAAATTAGGATCCAACATCATGTTGTTTTGGGGTTAGACTAGAACTAATGCTCTAGAAGTTTAAAGGGCATTGGGATCAACAATTGCAAATTTTTTAGCTACTTGATTAACTAAAATTAGTATAAAAATAATGTATCATAAGAGAGTTAATCCAATATAGGAGGACTAAAATGCTATAAAATACGTTGAAATAGTATGGAATAACTTTAAATAATTATGCTAAATGAAATAAAAACCCGAAGTATGCAAAGATGTAAAAGAAAAGGGCTTAGATGAATTTTCTGAAGATTGTCACAAGTTGTCATAGGTTTGACTGTTGATTCTAGGAGAAACAATGACCACTTAGAAGTCCCATAAAGGTCAAATCTAGAATATCTAAGGAGAGTGGAGCACCCAAGAAGGTAATGGGACACCCTGGTCTGCAAAATAGATTCCATAGTCTTTGTAAAATCTCCAAATCAGGTTACTTCATATATCACAAGATACTTAGAAATATTCCCAGTTTTGTTGCATTGAATCTATCGAGCTGCGCTGAATGTAGAAAAAAATATAGGGGTGAAAGGAATGACCTGCAAAAGATAAATAAGTATCAAAAAACCTATAAATAAAAATTCAAAATGAATGAGTCAGACTGACCTTAGATGTCACAATAGTGGGCTTACTAAAATAAGTGTTGCACTACATTTCGAAACAAAAAATAGTTTTGGTGTGTGTGTAAATGTCATGCCATAGGTGTTCTTGTGCTAGTCGCACTTTGTAAAGTAGTGAGAAATAATAACTATAGAAAATGTAATAGCATGTGTGCATGAAATATAATAAAATGCCTCCTTCTATGTTGTGTGTGTTGATGCAGATCTACCAGCCTTGATGTATGACACTATGTCAATGTAACTGACTCTAGATGGAGTGATAGTAGTAGTAGTATGTGACGCTAGGACCCTCATCGGTCTCATAAATTTATATTTATAAGGTTCTCTTGCTCTAATTTCGTAATTAACCTTGAAATGGCTAACTAGGAAAAAGATAAGAATGAAAACTGGCTAGAAAGAGTCCAAAAAGAGCCAAGAAAGTAAAACAAGGATTGGGGCGTCATAGGTGGTACCAGGGAACCCCAATACATGCATGGGCACACGAGTTTAGGATAAAATGACAGGAAAGTCCTTAAATAGACTGAGCACGTATCTGGAAATGTGTGAAAATGATGAAATAAAAAAAATAAGATGGTCAAAATATGGGTTTAATTACTACTTTCTTCACTCAAGAACCATCTAAATAGTAGTATGAAAACCAGGCTAAATAATGTCTAATGTGCACGATTTTGTGAATACATTTTTCCCCCAATTTATGTTGGTGAGATGAAATGTCGGTAACATAAATTAGATAGAAGTGCATACCGCATATCCATGTAGAGTGTAGTAGAGACATGCTGACAAACCAGACTCAAGTGGGGAATGACAAAAATAAAAGCTGGAGGAGTGTTGATTCTAAAGATGAAAAATGTGCATAAAAAGTGATGAGAATGAACCTAGGGTGAAACGTGTTGTTGCATTGTGTACTATACCAACATGGTTAGTAAAGGAAAGTGTCATCACGGTGTGTTGTTTTTACGACATTATCATCATCATCATTGTTGTTGCCCCCAATTTGAATTCTTGTTTCTCATATAGCCAGACTTGTAAGGAGAAAATGATCAAGTAATCAAATATGTATGTATGTAAATATCAAATATGCTATGTAAAATACATAACTATAAAATACGTTGCATGAAAAAGTAAATGGACCATTTGCACCTGATTTGTGTCGAGAGAAAAGGGTTTAGAAGGATATCCTATACTGCAATGATCTTTTTTGGGTGATCTCATGCCACCTTGGCTAAAGAAGCATAGGGAGGAGATTCTTTGTATCCTCCAACTCTAACCTATTTTTATGAAATGTGTGAAGAGATATCTATAGCATCTTGGTGTTTTGGGTGATCCGATGTAAACTAGCTGAAGTACTGTAGAGAGTCTCATGCACTATAACCCCCAATCTTGTAACTGTTTCCTAAAAAATTCCAAAGGACACCCTGTCCTATAAAGGCCAGTGTGTATGGAGTTCTAGAATGGTCTGAACTTGCTTGTTTTATGTGAACCCATAATGCCAAGGGTGGAAAGTGCTTATACGGAACCAGTCTAAATGTGTATTGCTAGTCTGTCAAAACCATCAAATGATGATCCCCTCTTTAGGGGAGCATGTGATGTCACTGAAAGGATACTACGACCAAAAAAGAGGACCTACCATGCTTTGACCTATGAAAGTATACCTTGTAGGAGGAAAGGGAAAAAACTTGGGAGAAACCAAAGTACATGCAAATGGGGATGGCTAGCCACAACATGTGTTAGTTTGAAAACATATGCATGCAATAAAAGAAGTGTAAAATATGAAAACAATGTAGTAACTAACAAAAAAGTAGTGTAAACATGAAAGAAAACAAATAGACCACAAAAGCGGGTTACTAACATAAGACACCACTCATAATATCGCAAGACACGTAAGGTCACCATGGCCATAAAAGAAAAAACAAGTGTGTACACAAGAAAATGGCAAATCCTACATATAATGGAAAATTATGATAGACAAGTAGAAATAAACAAACAAGGAGTCATGAAGATGTATAATACATCAAAACAAGTGTTGCACATGGAACACCCACTAGCATGTTAGAGCGATAACCAATATGTCAAAGCATGTGAAAGAAAGTAATATTAAATGATAATTAAAAAATGAAAACAATACAACCTGGAGATGCCTCGAGTGACCAGTATAGGAAGTGTAGAAGGCGAACATCCATGCCACATTTAGATTTTTGTATATATGATCACGGTAAAAAAAATTGTTAATGCACATGTTTGTATGATAGAGATAATGACATATAAGAGATCAATCTAACATGTGTAGAAAATTGATCATAAAAAATAGTAGTAAAAAAGAGTAAATGCCACCAAGACAATATAGTATGTCGTGGATGATTGGCGTGGAATATAGTATGGAATGATAGGATCCATGTACCCCATGAGTGGATGGAAGTATATGTAATGATGTTAAGTTTTTTTTCCCCCTCAGCAGTAAAGAATGAACTATAAACAAGAGTGTACCATTGGGAAATGGTCGAGTAGAGTATGTTGTGTCTAACGTGTTGCGATGAGTGTGTATATGTAATGGTGATGAGATGCGACATATGGTTAGATTTGTATGAACCCTATAGCCAAAGCGTATATCATGACTTGTTGAATGGATGAGTGATGATTTAGTGCTAAGCGTATATCACTATAAGATGAAATGGTGAGTAATGATTTAGCACTAAGAATATATCACTATATGATGATAAAAATAAGTGACGATTTAGCCTAAAATGTATGTCACTACAAGATGAAAGGAGGGAGGGGTGATGTAACCTAAGGTGTATACCACTACAGAATGATAGAAAAGGTGACGATTTATCCTTAAGCATATGTCACTAAGTTGGAAATGTCGCGTGAGGAAATGTAGCATGGTGAGTGTAAGGTCCATTTGATTGGTAAACCCTTGACATTATAGAATGGAACAAGGAACTAAAGTCCATCATAGGGTGATGCCAACAAAGCATAGAAAATTATGTAAAATAGATGACCAATTTTTTAATAGGGTTGATAAATTTGTAGTATGTATAATACGATGGTGAAGGTGTGAGATGTATAGTGAAGAGTATCAAATGTTGTGTAAGAAATGTAGATGTAATACTTAATGATAATATGTAAAGCTAGACTCATTTGTAATGTATACTAGCATAATGTGTAGAATATAGGTGATGTATAAATGTGCAGTGTATGATGTGACTAAGGGCGTAGGTACCCCTATGTATGTAATGCGTAGATGAGGGATAGTGTAATGTAGGACATAAGATAAGCTTAGATGGTATAATGCATGATAAATGTGTGATGAAAGGAATATTTGTAATTCCTATAGTGCAGTGTGTGGGGTTTAGTGTAGTTTTAATCCCTCAATAGTCGAGTGTGAACCGAAGCACAAGAGTGCATCATTAGGTAAGAAAGGTGCTATGACGTGTGCTATGATATCCCTATAGGAAAGGATATTAAATGAAAAATATGAAAGGTGTGATGTACGACTATACAACTATGTAGAAATATGAGGTGGGGAGTATGTAAGGTGATATGCACACCCCCCCCCCCCATGCTAGTGTCCCAAGGGATTATGTAAAATCATCAAGGAGGTCCTCATATTTTGGATAAAAATTGAATGGATATATATATTTGTAACTTTCTAAGCTATTCTATTAGGTTGATCATGTAATGAGCCATTCACATAAATGATACATTCCCATAGCATATTACTCGTCAGTGAATGGAATGAGGGGCCAACCATGGGCATACTAATGATTGATATTATGTGTATAACCTAGGAAATAAAAATTAAAGATGATAGTACATCAAAAAGGCATAGGAAAAGATATATTTGTATGATTCGGATCTAGGCTGCCCCCTATATAGTCCAACCATGATTGTCCTAATGTGAGTGGTGTAGTAGTAGGAGTACGTGTAATAAAAACATCAAGATGAAAGACACGACACCCATAAGTAGCTATGACATGGACCAATCCATGGTATAAATGAGGGTGGTATGGTGGTGGGAAAATATTGGCAATAGAAAAACCAAAGTTGGCTAAGACCTCATGCGTACATATGGTTTCGAGTGAAGTAGGATTGAACATAACATTCTTCCAGTATGATCCATGTATGAAGAGGGTGTAAGTGAATGGTAGGCAGATAGACGATCAAGATAAATCTTGGAAAGAAATGTCCATAGAGGGGACATGCGGCTAATATGTAATAATAGCAATAGTAGTAGGTGGGAGGGAAGGGACAAAATGTAGTAAACAAATATCTCCTTCAAGTGTTGATAAATGAGTTGGGTAATCGATAGGTTGCGGCTCATCTGTAGTATCAATACGAGGGATATAAAGACTAGTGTTAAGGTCATAGACACAATATTGAAACAATTCACGATCCCTAAAGATAGTATTCTCAATGCGTTCATGTTAGCAATTAACACAATGATGGGCCATGGAGCCATGGTCAATGCAATAGACAATTATATGAGATGGGAAAGGTTATGAAAAAGAAAATGGTGTGAAGATTTTAGGGACCAACAGTGGTAGACAATGTAATGTGACTAAGACAGATGAACGGTACCATCATAAGCATGTAATGAAATAGAAGATGGACTAATGCTATGAGAAGATACACCTAAAGCTTGAAGGAATGACATGGGGCATAGTTTAAGTTCAGAGCCATTGTCAACTAAGGTATGTTTGACACTGACATTTTAAATGTGACACAAAATATGGAGTAGTGGGTCATTGTCGAAGGGATGTATACAAGTAGGAGGATTGACCTTAAATGTTATATGTTGTGATAATATATAAAAAAATTTGTTGTACAGGGAATCCAAATGCACGTCAACAGAAACATTTATAGTAGAAAAAAGATGTTGGACACGATGAAGTAGATCAAGATGAGTAAGAAATAATCATTCATGGAGATACTCATGATGGCTAAATGCAAATGAAAAACCATAGAAGGTGCTATGAAGAAATGAGGGGTTCACCAAAATGATTAACTAAAATTAGGATAAAACTAATATATGCTAAGATAGTTAATCTAATATAGGAGGACTAAAACTCTGTAAAATATGCTAAAATAGTATGGAATAACTTTAAATGATTATCGTAAATGAAATAAAAATCCTAAGTATGAAAAAAATGTAAAAGGAAAGGACTTAGATGATTTCCAAAGACTATTGCAAGTTTTCACATGTCTGACTCTGGATTCAAGGAGTGGGAATGAACATAAGTACCATAAAAGGTCATATCTAAGGAGAATGGAGCACTCAGGAAGGTACTGTAGTGCCCTGGTCTACAAAATTAGGTGCCAAGGTCTTTGTAAAATCTCACAATATGGTTCCCTTAGTGTTAAGAGATACCCTTAAATATACCCTATTTGGCGTAATGAATCTAGTGAGATGCGTTGGATGTAGAAAATAATATAGGATAAAGGAATAGCCCGCAAACGATAGAAAAGTATCAAAAACCCAAAAAATAAAAATGTAAAATGAATGGGTTGGAATGACCTCATATGCCACAACAATTAACTTAATAAGCATAGTGCTCCACTACATTTAAAACCAAAATGTAGTTTGGTGTGTGTTGTGTGTGTGTGTGTGTGTGTGTGTGTGTGTGTGTGTGTGTGTCATGACCTCGGTGCTCTTTTGCTAGTCACACTTTATGAAGTAGCGAGCAATAATAACTATAGAAAATGTAATAGGATGTGTGCATGGAATATAATAGAATCCCTCCCCCTATGTTGTGTGTGTTGATGTAGATCTACTAGCCTTGATGCATGACACTATGTGGATGCAAGTGATGCAATGGATGTAACTCTAGATGGAGTGATGGTATTATGTAACACTACGACCCTCATTATGGTCTCATAAATTTATAGTTACAGGATTCTCTTGCTCTAATTTCATAATTAACCCTGATATGGCGGACTAGGAAAAAGAGAAGAATGAAAAATAGATAGAAAAATCCCGAAAAGAGGTGGTTAAGTCAAACAAGGGTCAAGGCTTCCTAGGTGGGACCAAGGTGCCCCAACATAGGCATGGGCACCCCAGTTTTGGCTAAAATGATGGGAAAATCCTAAAAAATACTAGACATGTATATAAAAATGTGCTGAAATGATGAAATAAAAGCAAAATAAGATGGCAAAAAGATGGGATCAATTACTACCTTCTTCACTCAAGAACCTTATAAATAGTAGTATGAAAACTGAGCTAAAGAATGTCTATTGTGCATGATTTTGTGACTATTTTAGTGTAATATCTCCTTCAGCTTGATATGGAGGTCTATAACCTTGAGCATGAGGTTTGAATTTGTTATAATGCTGAAAAGGTGGGTTATCTTGTTTATTTTCATGAACTAATTCCTTTTCACATGTACTATCTCATTTGATATGGTTTGAACAACCCATTTTAGTCATCTATGTCATTGGGATGAACTGTAGGAGGTAGTGGTGGATTTACAATTAGAAGAATAGGAGCTACACAGGGGGGTCACTTAGTAAAAGTATGGTATAACACGTGCATTCGAAGGGTATTAAAGAATACCCTTAATTCTAGTTTCTATCTCTAATTATTCAATTGATAATACCCCTCCTGTTATATTATTAGAATGAAAATATCCCCTATTTTTTCCATGTACCTTACTTACCCATTTTTCAATTACAATTTTATTTACCCCTTTTTATTTCTACCCTAATATATTAAACCAAAAATATATTATATTTCTCACTCAATATTTTTAATATGCATTTCCTCTCGAAAGATAGTTTAAAGCCATTGGATACCTATTACAAATCATCTTATAAATGTCAAGCTTTAATCATTTATCAATAATTCTTCAAATAAGTAAGATGGTGAAATAATATCACTTGTTTTGAAAAGCATACTCAATCCTAGTTTTCTACCATCTTATTATTTCTTGGTTAAGAATCTCTTAATTGATATTTGTTTATTAAAAAAGACATTATAATTTAATGTATGAGCACACTCCTTTTACAATTTTAAGGTATTTACTTTTAACAACTAGGGTTCAAATGTTTTAGTTTTATATTAAAATTAAACCTCAGTTTCTTTTGGCCCACCTCTCTAACCTACCCCCAATACCGAATTCAAAACATTAATAAATTAAACCCTTTCACCTCCTCATCTCTACTGGTATATTGAATTTAATTTTACTAATTTTAATTACCTCAATATGAACCCACGTGCAAGGATATTTCCTAGCTAATGAACCCCCCCGTGAGGAGCTAGCTTATGAAAAATGTGCATATAAGGTCTAGGGGATAATTTTCTAGCTTTTATAAGGATTTTTTCTACTCTTATTGCTATGTGAAAACCACTTCAAGTTTACTACGTCTTGTTGATTAAATCCTAACAACGATATCATTTTTTAATAGATGCAAGTAGTACAAAAATGCATGTTTGGTTGAAGGCTTAACTACTTGTGTATCCTTTCCAAGGTTGTTGTAAATCTCAAATTAAAGTTGGCCATGAACTCTTGAGGTGTTCTCTTAATGGAAGTAAGATGCTCATTTAGGGATAGATGATCTAATTTATCCTTAAAATACTCACACAAGGCTACCCACAACTAATTCCAAGTAGTAATATATCCTACTAGAAAATTCTATACCATTGGAGTTCTTGACCTTTAAAGGATGCACCGAGTAATCTCTAGGCAACATTTTTATGAGTAATGTTATAGAAATAACATAGGGTAGCAACATCTCTTATATGTTTAGAAGGAGTGATTTGGTCTTCACTAGTGAAATAGGGAATATTTTTCAAGGCATTAGCTTGTAGGTCATTATAAAAAACAATTTGCAAATAACTACTATTGGTGAAGGTCACAAAAGGATGATTTATAGTGATTAAATATATAGGAATTCTAATAACAAACCTTTGAGTTGGAGGAATGGAAATATTAGTCCTGTTATAAGGAGGAATATTCCCAAGCCTTCTTCTAACTGAATTAAGATATAATTGACAAAATTAGAAAGGAATACCTCTTGAAGATGACCTTTTGTTCACTTTAGGCATGGAACCTAAAGAAATATGTAATTAAATCATGCTTATAGAATTTATTCTTCGTTGTAATAATGTTGACCTTTCAAAATCCTCATCTAAAATAGTTAGAGCAACATGAAGTTGAAATTGGTTGAGTGGTTCTCTATTTCTTGTAACTCTTAAACATGCATTTATATCTCTTTGAGTGCTGATAAATTATGTAAAAAATAGATTAGGTTGATGATTTAGAGCAACTAATCTTTTAGGATCAACCATTAGAAAACACTATCTTCATCTGCATGCTGATAATAACAAAAAAAATTGGTCCATTGTGCCATCAGGTATGCCCAAAATTTTTATCACTCAAAAGTGTAGCATGGATGAGGAATTACAATATACTCCTCACTTCGGTTGATAAAATGGGAAATCCTCTGAGCCGTGGGTGAATTGGGTTGAGGACAACTTCCACAGCGGGCTGGTTCCCTAGGATACTTCACCTAAACTAATTCTCTTGTGGGTTTGATGGGAAGAAATAAACACAAACTTACTGAAAGCATGTAAAATTTGTGATACAATTTTTTTTGGGATGTATGACTGCAAAAAACACACTAGGTTGACTGCTAAATAAATGATAACATTCACTTCAATTGTTGTTTAATGGGTTTTAACACTCATAAAAGGAATTGAAATACACTTAAATGACTTGAAAAATATTGGAAAACTAACTTGACAGATGTGTTTTTCGTTATAAGAAGGTAAAGAAAATAATACTTCATTAAAACATACTAAGACCTTAGAGTAACAACCTTTAACATACTGCAAATTGAGGAAAAATAGTATTTGTATTGCTTCAACAAGATGAAAAAGTACATAATTCTACATAGCATGAGTATCATAAAATAAATAAATCCCCCTTCTGCCTTAGAAGAAAAGTTACATATAGTAAAATCTACTTAAGAGTTAACTCCACTCGCTCCCAAAATAACAACCCCAAACTCAATTTTAGACTCAAGTTGCTAAAATACACAGTTGGAAACAAATCCAATGCATGGTAAAAAATAGACTATGTCTACATGCTTCGACCACTTCTTTAAAAAGTTGATGACAATAAGTCACTTTCATCATGCATACTTTTTGCAAAAGCAAAAAAATAGGCACATGGTCTATTTTTTTCTTTTATTTAAGGTATGGTACGGACTATTTGGAAGAAATAAGGTTAAAATAATATTTTTTTGTCTTCTCTCACCTTTTGTCTTGTGCACACATACATGAATCATCATGGTTATTTGACTTTGTAAAAACATGCATAATTAGATAATTGGTTACTTTTGACTTGGAAAAGTTTTTTAGATTCCCCCATACAAATAATAATTAAAAACATCGACAATTCCCAATCCAAGTGAAAAATGGAAAACACGAGGCTCATTATGATTACCCATGGTTATGCTAACCTGGGTTAATTACATCTAAAACCAACCCTTTTGGGTATTAGGGTTGAAAACCCTAGTTCAATTCATTATGCACTTTTCTTGGTTTGGTGGCGGCCGTGTAGGAAAATTCTGTTGTTCTAAGGTAAACCTATGGTTTTTCTGGTCCTTTGCTTAATATTTGCCTCTGTGTTGCTCGATGGTCTTTCTTGGTTATTTGGCATTGCTAATGTTTTGGATTATGAGTTGCATTGTCACTGTTGTGTTACCATTTTTAATGTCTCAAGCTCTTGCTATTTACAACATCTCGATGCTGCTCTGTTTCAAAATATTTTCATTGTGCTTGCAAAATGGATTGCTAGTAATGTTTAACTTGGTCATATTACTTAGACAGATCGACTTCCTTTTTATCCTCCACAGCTCGACCTTTTTTGGTACAACTCAGTGTTGTTTCCACAACTTTGTTTCATTTTCTCTAAGTTGGATATGCCGTATTTCTACTTCTTGCATTTTGGCACCGTCTAACTTACGCGCCCATGTATGCTTTTTGCAATAGCTCTATGTGGTATGGTTCCATTAGCTCGGCATGGTTCTGTATTGAGATATGTTTATGAATATGCTCACTGGTCAAGATCGTGTGTACTCGAGTTGTGTTTTGCTTTTACATATTACTAATTCCAACCATTTTCCTTTTAAATATGGGTCGCACTATTACTCACACAAGCGTTTGATGGGTGTTTAACTCACAATTTTGAGTTTATAGCTTGGCCTTTCTAATAGTTCCATCTTTCCTTTATGTGAATGAACTCTATTAAAACTCAGATCTTAGTTTTATGTTAGCTAGACCCCGTGTATCTTCTTACAAGCTCGACATTTCCTCTATCAATATGAGATCATTGAAGCTTTCCATAGTTTACCTAAGATCTTCATTTTTGCACTGCTGGGTCTTTTCATTGCTATTGGATCGAACTCACCATGTACCTTAACCATGGTCCTTGCAACTCTTATATTTCTCATTTTTTACTATGCCTTGAGATCAGTTCTACTTTGTCATATGGCTCAGCTTAGGGTTCACTCGATGCTTTAGTGGCCACTTTCCATTCGAATTGGGTTTGAATCCCATAAGGATGTTCTCATTTCACTGCGGCTTGGCCTTACACAACTCATCATTGTGTCATTCTAAGCTCTATCCTCCCACATTTCGAGTTCAACCAATTTTTTTGCAACTAAGCCATATCCTTTTCATCAAATCTCACTCGTGTAATTTATCGTGGGTCTCTTAGGTTGAGGCATTAACTTATCCTTAGCTCATTGGTATTACAACTCGTTTCGCCATTGGATCCCTCAGCTCATACCTCCAGCTTGTTTTTTGAGCTCATGACCTACCGAGCTTGGTCCTTTCGTGGTATATCTCGGAAGTATGATTTTAAACCAGTTTGGTGGGGTTACCCTGCCTCTTCTTTGCATACAACTTAGTTCCTCATTCCAACCTAGCTTAACTTCATTATAGTAAAATGGGTAAGCAATTATCCTTTTAACTTTGTGATTTATCATCACTTGGAAAATACTGGACAATATTGGATTTTATTTACTCAAAGTATGGGAAAATAAATCCATTTGTAGCTTTAAAAACTTGAGTCCTCATACAGGGAATGTAAGATTGTGATTCATGTATCTATCTCCCTGTTGTGTAATGGTATAAAGCCTTGTGAATAGGTCCATATCTTCACCATATGACTCTACCTCTAAAGTTGTTATCCAGGTATGGACATCTCTTACACATTTGCTTGACAACCTTAAATCTTTGATGAAGATCTGAAACACTTATTTTTAATGAAAATATGTACTTTGAAAAGTAAAAATGTGTTATCATAAGTAGGAAACTTGCATTTCTCGAACTTTATCTTCTATAAATATGTCTTTATCATTCTTAAATGCACTTTTATATGTGAAAAGTATAGCTGGCCCAAAATGTCTGGCGGTCATCTTTAATTGTAGCCTTTTATTTTGCTTTTGGGAAATAATACATACTAAGATTTTTTAGTGGTAGCTGTAATTTTAGCACCATTCTATGTAAAGTGAAAGATATTTTCATATTTGAATAACTTCATGCACTTTCTGATTATTGATCTCTGAAATGCATCGATGAAGGTGGGTAAGTGTAGCAATTTGGTGGACCAAAAAGGGGTCATAAGTGGACCTCATATTGAAAAAAACAATGAAATCTCAACTTGTAAGGATTATTAGAAATACATGCACTCAAAATTAGAAAAAATTATATAAATATGAATCATAGCATCCGGAATCTGGTTTCTAAACTATTTTTTTTTTTAAAATCAAACAAATTTAGCTATATTAAACACTAAAAATTATATGAGTTGGTTTCTATTTTTGAAAAAACCTATAAGATTGTAGTTCGTTTTCCTACGATTTGGATGACCAAATCTTGTTATTTTTTTTCCTTTGGTGAAAATATAGATGTCACTCTCTATCTTGGGATGGATTTGATTTTGTATTTTTTCGAGTAATGTTTTTTTTTATGATTTTTTCCGTGAAAGTGGTCTGAAATTTTTTAGAAAACAGAGTACTTTCTATTTTTTTGCCATAACTATATCAAAAAATATTAAAATCAAATATATATATTTTAACGTGTATAGAATTTCATCATGCTTTGGATGGTATAGGTTTTATCACATTTTGATAAGAGAAACAAAAGTCGCAGTCTTAAACGTAGACATGAACATTCACAACAAAAAATGTCTTAAAGACCTGCTGTTAGTCAAAAACTATAAATGGTATTTATCTTATTCTATTCACTTTCAAATCATTATTTCTACGAAGCTAACAGTATCCCCTACGTGATGGTACCATTTTTCTGAGATGTTTTCAATTTTTCAGCATGGTTCAAGTTCGTGGAAGAGAAAATGTGAAGTTTTTGACCTTTTACACGCCATAATGACCTCTCATAGCTCTGGTTGGGGAAAAAAAATATTTTTTGAGCCTCGAGGGTTGGATTTGATGATACTGATAGAACCGCAAACGCGCTTTATAAACCGTGATTGTGGTACTTAATGTTACAACCATGATCACACTTTATAAACTGAGATCGTGGTTTATAAAGCATGATCGCAATTATTAAATCATATTTACACACATCCCAACATTTGAATTACCATGTGATTTGTAGTGATTGGGCTTATTGTATGAATTACTACAAAATTTTGTCGCTTTCTTTACATTTTTATTATCACTGGATGAAAAACATTATGGGAGACAAGAAATGAAGTCAAAAAAGAAGTCAATAAGTAAAAAAACACTAGACAAATTAGGAAAAACTATTTGAAAATGTTGAGCGAATGTGAAATCTTCATGAATCAAGAAGAGGCTTATCTTCAACCCCTACTATTGTCAGTAATGAGGGACCAGATAATGTTTCTATTGTCAATGTTGAAGATGAATTAAATACTCATGATGAAGATCATTTTACCATCAATGTTGAAGAAAAATTAAATACTCATCATGTAGCTGATGTTGAAATTGAAGGAGACAATGAAAATGTGAATCAGGAAATTCAAGTTGAAACTGTAGACAAGCAAAATTTGACAAAAACACCTCCTAGAATTTTATGTAAGAAACCTAATTATTTTATTGAAATTAATGCAAACATTTTAAAACCAATGTCTGACAAACTTTTTGAATGGAAAATTAGAAGAAAAGCCACTGAAATTTGGGATAATCATTTTGAAATTTTAAATGATTCCCAAAGATGTCAGTTATTGGTTAGTTTGATGAAATTGATTAAAATGGGACCTACATTAAACACCTTAGGATTGATAACCTCTAATATATGTGGTAAAACCTCTACAATTATTGAAAACCTTCATAATGTATATCACATTGTTGGTGTCAAGAGACACACAAGTGATAATAACATTTTTCATCGTGTACTTGCTACTAGTGTTGTAAGTGAATCAACAAAAAAATGTTTGATTACGCAAACAAGTGGAATGTTGACAGTTAATCAAAAAAATCTAATGAAATCAATTGAAAGGAATAATATCCTTCAATCACTCAATAACACTGATTTTTGGGCATTTTCTGCTAGAGCACCGCATAAGGAAAAATATATATCTGATGATATAAGATAATTTTTTATTCAATTTTGGCATGATAACACTAGAGTTTCACCTAATACAAGAGATGTAAAATAGAGAGTTGGTTCTACTAATCGTGAACCACATCCAAATAATTTCTTAGATATGACTCAAACTCATTTTTTCATAAGTTTGAATAGAAACATCTAGAAATTAAAATTAGTTACCATTTTAAAAAAATATTTAACCCATTCTATATGAAAATCAACCACACTTGCACCACTTGTTTTTGTAGGCAACATGTTGAATTTGCGATGCATTATGCTATATTTTTACGTATTTGTTTCGATTTTCATTTTGAAACTATGATATCAGAATGTGGTGTTCAAGTTCCACCAATATCTTCTAGGGATTTCATTCCTATGATATTTTTTCAAAGAGAAGTTTGATAAAAAAAATTTAGTCATGATTGTTTAGATGGAAGTTGTGGTACATGTGGTGGATTACCAAACTTGGAAAGTTGCATCCTTGAGAAAATTGAAGGTGTAATAGGACATAATTTAGTTGAGTTTGATAAATACAAATCAGTATCATACTAGTTGAAATATGGAAAGGATTCTAAATGGTGTGAGCTAGTTACAAAGCATATGCATGTTTTTCAATTTTTGAGAAAATTTTATAATGATATTGTTTATGAGTATGCTCAGAATACACACAGAGCTCGATGGTTGGATGAAAAATTCAAGATATTCAAGGAAAGATTCCATCTTTGTACTGTTGTTTCAGTGATCTATTTTGCAGAGAATTACATAAGCTCATAATGGATAATCTCATCATGATTCTTGAAAATTAAAGTTTTGAAAATATATTTAGTGTAATGAAATCCTTCAAAGAAATAAAAAACTTTGAGTCTATTAGGGTGACATGGAATTTTTTGCCCAAATGGTTCATCCTTACAATTTGACCTTGCTTCTTCAATATTTAACATGATTTCGATATTACCAGGGAATGAGATTTCAATCGAGTCTCCATCAAAACCCTTTTCATATGTTGAACATCATCAATCCTAATATTATTCATCAATTAAGATGTCCCCACTTTCATTTCCATCATTTGATGCCAAATCAGTATCATTATTTTCCTCCACCACCATAGAAGAATCCATAATATGCATAGGGGTTGAGGTTGGGCATGTAGCAGTGGGAAAAATAACCCCACAAACAAGTGCACAGAAGATCTCTAAAGAAGGAAATGACCCTTAGACATTTGGGGTACCTTTTGAAAAAATAAGAAAATCAATAGATTGTCTACTCAGAAGAATAGCCAATGGTGGAAAAGGGTGCAATCCTCTACACAAATTACCATTTTTGACTATTATTTCAACCATAAGCTACTCCTGTATAACCCATGTTTTACTCACCCAAGCCAGTGAGCTGGAGTCGTCAACATTTCCAGCATTCCCAGGACCCACACAACTTCTCGCCCTATGTCCCACTCCAATACACTTGTTACAGAATATAAGGAAGTTTTCATATTCTAAAACATGATCTATAGATCCCTGAGATGAAATGAGATGATATGTATATGGAAAAAAGTACCCAATATCACATCAACACACAACCTAGCCACAACCATTCTAGTCCAAGAAAGGGTTGTGGGATATATTTAAAGTAGATGTCCTAGAGACCTAACAATCCCTACAAGCACATCTTTTTCCTAGAATTCTAGAGCCATAATAGGGAGTGTGATCCAAACAGGGTATACACTAGGTTCAATAAAATTTTCACCCCAATATGATTGTCATGAAATGCTTGACTATATTTAAGACTAAATATAGTTCTCTAACACGTGTGTGTATGTGTGAGATTGGAATAGTGTCCCTTAATCTAGCTTGCCTCAGTGCCGGTCACTTAATATGCTAGTGGGATATAACTAATTTTCCCTAAATGCAAATTTATGGTATGAAATTTAAAACAAATCCCGCTATGGACTGATGTGTGTAGTCTTAAATGCACTCCTTGATGTAGTGGATAGAAAATATTAGGACATTATAAATATGTGTGCCTCTTAATTCTTCCCCTTACTGAGGTAAAATAACAAATGTATAAATTGAATCCTTTTCTTAAGTTATGTTATTAACAAGTGAAATTCTTACCAAGGATGATAAAATAATACTAGAAAGAAGTAACATTCAAAAGATCATAAAAGGAGACATAGAGGACATAGGTGACTAGAGGGGAAAATATTTCCCAGTCACTCTTGTCCCTTATGTGAGGTCTTTGATTTAACAAAATATAGAATTTGTGAAATCCTAAATACATAATCACATGTGATAAATACATGTTAAAGCACAAATCTTACATAAGCATTAAGCTAAAGAAATATGAAACCATTGGTGCAATAGAGAGTAGAAGAATGAACTGATTTCGTAATTGATCTTGAAGTATGCTAGACTACGAAATTGGTAAGAAAGAGAAGGAAATTGTCACAATCAAACAAAGAAAAATCTTGTAACTTCTAAATGAGTTGAGACTAGGGAACCTGGAATGGGGTTAGGGCACATTGGTGCTAGAAATATTTGTTGAGCACATGTGACCACATAGGAGCTAAGAAACTGGTTTTCAGTGTTTTGCGCAAGTGTCACTAATATTTACATTTGGTCGCTTGTATGTCATTGGTTTTTCATATAATTCACCTGTAACATTAAAAACAAATCACATCCTCTAAAATCCCAAAACATATCAAATCCCAAAAAATAAATATTTAAAAAGGGAATCAGACTAACCCCAATGGTCACCCAATTGAAAGAACTTACGACTAAGGGTTTCGCTACATCTTAGACTCCATGTATTTATTGTGCGTGTGTGATAAAATCATGCCCTACGAAGCTCTTTTGGAAGATGCTCTTGATAGCGAGTTATAGATGGATGTAACAATGTAAATATATATGTGGATCCAAAAGTAAACTTCCCATCCTATACGTGTATACATAATATACAGTCCCTTGTACCTTGAGTGAGTGATAGACTGATGCTTTTGTGCTCCTATAATTCCTTGGATGTAACATTAGGTAATTTTTATAGATTCTTAGAGCTTGGTCCTTTTTTAGGGTCACGTATCATTGTATTTATATGATTTCCCTTATTTAAGTCTCGTAATTGACTACTAAAAAGATGCCCCATAAGAAAAAAAAAACATACCCAAAAGATAAAATAACCCCTTGAATGATGCGAGTAAGATTAAAAGAGGTCGGGGTGCCTACTTAGACAAAAAATAATGCACTTTGAGTAATTATTTAGTCACGCTCTCATACTACTATTCATATGGTTCTTTAATGAAAAGTATAATAATTAAACCATGTACGTGTCTGTTCTTGCATTACTTTTTGTCATTATTTTCAATCTTACACCCATACTTTCCCAGTTTGTACCTTCATATTGTGTTTTCCTTGTTTCTGATTGGGGCACCCAGCCAAGACCAGGGCACACCAAGTACCCAGGTCCCATCTGGGTGCCCTGATCCTCTTTGCACATTCCTCTCACTTTTTAGGAACTTTCTATCCATTTAAGCTTCTTACATTTTTGACAGTCAACCTTTTTAGGGTTAATTACGAAATTAACACAAGAGAACCATATAAATATAAATTTATGTGACCATATTTATGGAAAAAACACTAAGCACATACTATCACCACCTAAGGTTACATCGATCAAAGATATATATAGCTACATTTGCATCCACTTAACTCCATTGGAATGCACAGAAGGTTATTCCATCTGCATCACACTTTATAGGAGGGGAGCCTATTGTTTCCATGCACACATTTACTACATTCTAAATCTAGTTACTTTATCTCTACTTCACAAAGTATGACTAGGACAAGAGCACTTAAGGAACAATTCCGCACAAAAACACACCCAGAACTACATTGGGTCTAATATGTAGTGAAATGGTTAGTGATAAGTCCATCTATTTGACAGGTGAGGATAATTTGAACCCTTCATATTGATTAACTAAAAGGTGAATTTATTAATAGTAGTTAATCTAACCAGGAACAACAATAAATAACCATAAATAAAATTAGCAAATAAATATAGAAAGTGACCCAAAAAATTAAGGAAGTAGAAATGAAAAACCCTAATATGCAAATAAGGGTTGGAAGAAGATTATTTGATTTATTAACCTTTTCAAACTGTTTCACATAGCTAACTGGAGAAACATGAGGAGGAAAAAACTATGTCAAGGTTTAGAAACTTGCAAATCTTAGAAATATGAGTGTACTAGGGCACCCAGGAGAGGATCTGGGCAAGTGTGGGCAGCCTAGTTTAAGTTATGGCTTCCCTGGTCTGTGAAAACTCTCTGCAACCTTCCTCTAAGGTATCAGTTAGTGGTTTCCTACCTTCACTTCCTATCACACTAGCTTCATTAGACTGCACAGTATGTCGATGGAAATCTAAAATAATGGTGAGACCTGCAAAACCCCAAGACGAGCATCAAATGTCTAAAAAAAGAAAGATGCGTATTAAGGGTTCATACTTTCCTCAACTGCCAAAATGGTTGACTTACTAACTGATCATTGCACTACATCTCAGACCTGATGTAGTTCTATGTGCTTTTGTGTGCAATCATGCCATTGGTGCTCTTGTGTCAGTCACACTTTGTGAAAGTAGTGATAAAAAAATATGTGTGGAAAATATAATAAAATGGTGGATGGAAAAGAATAGAATTTCTTCCTATGCGTGTGTGATGAAGATGAGCGAGCCTTATGCATTGTGATGGAGCTAGATGGATGTATATGAGCTCTTGATGCCTTGGATGGATGGAAATATAGGAGGATAATAGTAGTGCTTAGTTATTCATCCCCAAATATGGTGTTATAACTTTATATTTACATGGTTATCTTGTAATAATTTCATAATTAATTCAAAAATTACTGATCTTAAGAAAGTTTAAATGTTCAAAAAACTATATATTTTCAAAAAAGTGGGATAAGGATTAGGGCACCCTGACTGGGACTAGGGTGCCTGTGGGCACCCCAGTACAATTTTAAGCACCCTAGTCAAGGCTAAAATGATTCAAAAACACAAACATAGATTGGGTATGCATGTGTGGGAGGGCAATAGTGAAAAAAATAAGAAAATTAAAATGGGAAAAAGACAGGAGTTAATTAATACTTTATTCACTAAAAGACCATATGAAGAGTAGTATCGGACCGAGACTAAATAATGTCTAATGTGCATGATTTTGTAACTACATTTTTTGCCACTTTATGTTGGTGATCAGAATGCTCGGTAACATAAAGTAAACAAAGATGTGTACCTGATGTCTATGTAGAGTGATGTAGAAAACTCGCCAAAGGACTACAAAAAGCGTGGAGTGACAAAAAGATGATGGGGCATGGAAAATAAAGATGCAAAAGCATAAAAAGATATCTATGAGAGTGAACCTATGGAAAAAATGTGTGTTTAATTACTGATGTGTGTCATGTACCTGCATGTTTAGTATGGTGTGTGATGTCGTAAAATGTTGTTGTTTTGCCCATTGTTGTTGCTCTTGTTGACTACTTTATTCTCATACGGTTAGACCTGCAAGGATAAGATGATGAAGGAGTCAAATACGCATGTATATATGTAAAAAAAAATATAAAAGACACATGTATTTGTATGCAAGAGTATGTAAATGTAAAATAGATAAATGAAAAATGCAACATGTGCACTTGATCCGTGATAAGAGAAAGGGTGTAGAAATATGATATCTTGTCCTTGGTTTTTTGGGTGATCAAACACCATAGGCCAAAGAAGTATAAGGAGGAATTCCACTTTATCCTCTAACCTTTAACTACTTCCTTGACCATGTATGAAGATATCTCAGTATTGCTTGGTTTTTTGGGTGATCCGAAGCCATTGAATGAAGTTGTGTAGAGAGGAACTATGTTGTATCCTCTAACTTGTAACTACTCCCCAAAATGCTAAGTGCAATGATGTACTATAAAAGCTGATGTGTATAGGGTTCATAGACATGTCTAAACAAACTCACTGTATAACCCATAATCCCAAGGGAGGAAACTTAACTGAAATATACCGGTAAAGAAGTTTTTTATGGTATGTAAACCCCAAATGATACCCACCTCTTTGAGGGTGCATGTGACATCACTGATAGGATAATACAACCCTAGAAGAGGACCAAATGCTTAAACTAGGTAAATACAGTCTACAGTGGGAAAAAAGTGTCTTGTAGTGACTAAGATATGCCTAACCAGGAGGCTATCCAAATAAAAGTGTTAGTAAAAAAAGCATACATGTATTAGATGATGTGTAATCTACGCAAATAGTGAATAAGAATCCAAACAATATAGTAATCTAAACATGCAAGAAAAAAAATTAACCTGTAAAATGTGGATTGTAAGCATTGTAGATCAATCACGATGTCACAAAACACACAATGCCATCATGGATACATACAACAAACAAGTCTACACACCAAAAAAAGGGTAAGTCCCACATACAAAATAAAATAGAAGAAAAATAAGTACAAGCAATAGATAACCATGGAAGCATGTAATCTTGAAAAATAAATGTTGGACATGAAGCAACTGCTAATATATTAGAAAGATAACTAGTGTGTAACTAATGTTTATAACCATGTAATATAGAGTTCTAAGTAAAAAATGAAACAATAGTACCTGTGAGAGATGAATGTGGATGCCCGTAACGACCAATGAAGGATAGCTAGGAGAGCATCCATACTGCATGCAAAAGACTTGTATCTGTTATCACAACTGAGAAAAGGCCTGAATGCCCATGTATTTATGGTATAAATAAATGACATACAAGAGATCTAACTAGCATGTGTAATAAGACGACCATATACAAGAAAATGTAAAGAAGAATAAAAGTAACCAAGATATGGAGTATGTTAAAGATGAGTGGAATGAAATGCAATATGGAAGGATAAGAGTCACATGTCCCTTAGTGAATAGAAATGTATTTAGTGGGGTTCATTTGGTTTTCCCCCTCACCAGTAAAAAATGAACCATAAACGAGAGTGTTTCATCAGGAAATGGTCGAAATGTGTGTTGTGTCTAGCGCATTGTGATGAACATTTATGTAGGTTTATATGTGACCTAGAAATGATTTTTGTGTGTGACCCTTATAGCCAAAGTGTACATCATGATAAGATGATCGAAAGAGTGATGATGTACCCTAAAACATATATCACTACTAGATGAATATAGAGAGTTGTGATGTAGACTAAAGTGTATACCGTTACAAGATGAAGGTATAGGTCACCATTTATCCTAAAGCGTATGTCACGAAAGGATGAAGGGATAGGTTACAATTTTCCCTAAGGCATAAGTTACTAACCTAGTAATGTCACATGATGTAAGGTTGAATGGTAAAATGTGTAAGTACAAAAGGTCCATTTTATTAACAAACTATTATCCAAAATTCACATCCCGAGGTAATTTTTATAACCTACACAATTTCTTCTAGCTTGTGTAAGAAGAAATGGTTCAAGGCCCAAAAGCATGTTTTGAGGGATCCCTTGGATTTTCTCCAACTTACTCATCCAAATAAAAATCCAAGGAGTTAGTGAAAATTTGCAAAAATTTGAAAAAATGAAGTCGAGGGCCTATTTTAGTGCAATCAGGTGTGGAGGCTGCAGATGGAACCAATGCAGATCGTATTGGGGTTCATCATACCTAGTTTGGGCCAGAAATTCTAAGGAGGTAGTGTATTGTGGCTAAGTTGGGTTGGCACATCCCAAGAAGCACAGGTTTTCTTGGGCCATGAATTCTCTACAAAGCCGAAGTAACCAATAAAAAAAACAACCAAGTGTAATGCGGGTAATGTGAAAAAACATGTCTGGGACAGTCAAACCCAAAATAGCCGAAGTAGCTGATCGAAGCGTGGGTCAAGCAAAAATTGTGGCTAAAGTGGATAAAAATGCCCTGAGCGGTCCGAGTTATAGTTGGGATGAAAGTACACGTAGGCCATAAAAATCTGAAATAACCACCACCAGTGAAGTACAAAGATGGCGAAGAAAAATGTCTGGGATAATTCAGATACGTGGACCCAAAATAATTGAAATTCCCATGGGAAAGTGGCGCAGAGAAGTCGACAGTCAATGGCCCACCTGGCCTGGTAAATGACAGAAACACAAGGATAGAAAATCTAGAATCGACCAACGTGGAGAAAGGCGGCCCTCAAGGTCCAAACATTGCAGGGACATGAGTTCCCTGAAAACCCGCAATACCTGCAATACAAAGGGAAAGTGGAACTCCCGACCCTTGAACTTAAAATGATCATAAGATTTGACTATGAACTCTGATTTTCACAAAATTTGACTTTTCAGAAAGGGAAAAAGATCCTCTACACCAAAAAAAGATCTCCAGCTCTAGAAAAGTAAACGATCAATCCCATGAAATGAAAGAAATCCTTGGCAAACTCAAAATAGCTAATCACACTTAGAAGACAATAAATTTTGTAATTCTCAATAGATGTTCACAAAATTAGTCTTGTTGGAATTGTGACTTTGAGCACAACACATAGAAATAACAAAATGAAGAAATTGAGGAAGTTTTGACAATGATTTTAAGAAAAACGAGACAGGTTTCTAAATAGTGATTTTAGTAGTGGTTGGAGATGCATTTAATAAATCATGCGAAGACATTTTACACTGTTGCAAGTCATGGCACAGCATGAGGGGCCTTTTTTTAAGAAACATACCATAATTTCACATCATTTATTACCTCTTACAAGTAGTTAAAATGAAGATTTCTGGATTTCAATCCTCTCCCTTCTAAATTCTATAAATTAGAGTGTTGGTCTCATTGTAAGGGGAGATAGTTTTGAGTAGAAAACCTTTTTCAATTGGGTTTTGTGAAGGCAATTTACTACAAGCCCTTGTTGTGGACTCCTTGCATGGTTATGTAGGCCTTTATTTTGTATTAGATTGAACTATGCATATCAATGAAGCAATAGATGCAAGCTTGTGGATGTATCTTCCCTTATTGTGTTTTTTTGCATTCATATTTCCCTTTCAACCACATTGCAAATATATTGTGTCAATTTTATGCCCTTGTAGGGATTCATTATCATTATGTGTGTATGAAATATTGTTGTGAATGCAATGGCTAGACTGTTGAGAACTGTTGTTACCCTCTTTATTATGTACTTTGCTTCAATTTTTCACACATTGGAAAGATATTCTCATTCCCTCCTTTTCTATTGTATCACCACTTTAGTGTAGGCTTTTTTCTCATACAATCTCTCTTTGTGGTCCCTTAGAAAGTTATATTAGGATAAGATAGTTTTTCCTATATCAGAGTAGATTGTGCCAAGTAGTTTAGGAGTAAGAACCAACTTTGTATTGAGGTTTATCTCAAGTGGAAAGTCCCACAACTTGGAGATAGCACCCATGTTACCCAGTCACATCGTGAGCTCATTCATACATGCTTGTGAAAATATATGTGTGAAGTGATTCGGTGATAACATAAACCCTCAACAGCTGAGTATGGGTAGAGGAACTAAAGTTCTTCATAGGGAAGTGAGTGCAGAATGTAGAAGAAGGTGTTGTATTCTTACTGACAATATGGTGAATACAAGTTTTTAAAATGAAATGTATAATATGCAATGTAATATGTGTAGATATACTAGTAATATGAGATGCACGTCACGTAGTATGTAGAATGAGTAATGCTAAATTTCAAGACAATAGTAGTGGGACACATGTATGATGAAGACTAGTATGATATATTGCATGTAGATGTGTAAATGTCAAAATGATGTAGACTAAAATTAGAATGTATTATGTAAGTTGCTCGATAGATGAATAAATATAGTGTGTAGTATAGTGTGTGGGGTTCATGTTTGTAGATATCCCTCAACAGTTGTGTGTGAACCAAAGAACATGAGTGTGTCATCAGGTATGAAGATACTGGTATAAGTGTGATGAGGACACAATGTAATGAGGATCTGATATGTCTATGTTATAAGTATGCTATGTTGTGATGAACGATGATACTAGGTTAGGAGGGTGTGTTAGATGTTATACACCCAAAGTGTGTGTGAATGAATAAACTATCTAATGATATTAAAGGAGAAGGTTGTCATCTGATGCATGTGGAGTCGAAAGTGTATGGACCTTCTCAAATAATAGTGGTATATGACACAGACATTGTACTAGTGAATGAAGTCTATATGGATGCAATGGGTGAATATATGTTGAGGATCGTGGTGGAGAAATTTGTGTTGGTGATGGATATCTACATGATTACAAATGTGAACGTGATTGACACAAACGTGGGATAAACCTAGGTGGTTATCTACATTGAGATGCACTAACTGTCCTAGGAATGGGCTGATACTTATGTGTAGGACTAGTGAGGCGACATGGTCATGTATACAATTCAAGAATAGGTGAACTAGGAGTAGATTATGCTTTGAGTAACATAGAATGTGATGTGATAGATAATATAGGTGGTGTGCTAACAGATGTGTGAGGAGATCGAGCTCATGGAATAGATGGAGATACATTGTCAATAGAGTTAACTTTGTTGTTGTGAATATATTTAAGTCGAAAATGATTCATAGAGATAATGGATTGAGACCGATGAATCCAATTGAGCCAAAGAATCATATCACACTCATACACTATGCCTCCAATGAGGAAACACACAATCATAGTAAGAGGACCAACCATGACATGTAGTTTTAGGACACTGAATTGTTTGTTCATAAGGTATTCAATTTCTGATAGAGGGTAAATGATAGCCTTAGTAAATGGAATGGAACATCCACTAATGGGACATGATGGGTCAACCTTAGTATTATTTATGAGGACCAAATCAAAAGATTCCTTAATCTTTAAGTAAGTAGATGTGAAATTTGGATAGTAATTGTGGTTAGAGAAAGATATGATCAGTGTTGAAGCGTTAGCATTTGTGACTAAGAAATCAAGAGACCATGATGTAGGAGGAGGAAATGTGTGATATGTGTGATTAATAGAATTGTTAGATAATTTCTTGTCAGATGTTAGGATTAATTATTAAATAATTTTATTTTACCCTTGTCGTTGACTTGTGCTAAGTCTTTGGGTTCCATAACTTCAAGCTTCTTATTATAAAAAAGATCTTGATATGATTGTGGAGAGGTTGACACATTGATTTATAGAATGTCCTACAAATCTATGATAATCACATCAAAATATTTTTCTACAATTCCTACCTTTTGGTCACGATCGATCTAATTCGAGTGGTGGAGGGAGCGTGATGAGATTTCTTTCAAGAATTTTTTGCAATATGAGATGCGGGCCCATAGGAAATTTAGTAAACGATTTCCTTGGAAATGATTATTGAACCTCTTTGGGAGTAGTTAATGCATTGAAATTAACTTTGGTGTTGGTAGACTTAGTTGTAGATGGTTTGAAGGGTGCCTTATTTTTGAAACTAGTGGATGACGAATATTTCTATTTATACTTAATTTGTTGTATGGATAATATTTTAGTTTCACAAAACCTAAGAAAGTAAAAAATTTCATCAAACGATGGAGAGGTATCGAAGAGAACATTTTCTCGGAGCGGGGGTAAGAGACTCTGAATATAGAAATCCTTAAGTTCAGAGTTTTCTACCACATTAGACATCTTGGATAGATTATTTTTGTATTTCAAAACATAGTTGTGTAGGTGTTTATTGGGTCCCTATTTCAGTTGTGTTAATTGAGTAGAAGATATATTAGAGCTAATATTGATAGAAAAATGAGTAAGAAAATCCTCGACCATAATGCATAAATGAATTTATCTAGATAATAGGTAGGTTGTAAAACAAAAACATAACATAATCATGGAGACTATAGTGAAATATTTTAGCCAAAATAACATGGTCATTGCCAAACTCAAGACAAACGATATTAAATTCTCTAAGGTTTTCCTGTGGGTCACAATTCCCATTGGAAATGGGAAGCTTGGGGGTGAATAAACTAGAAGGAAGTGGATAAGTCAAGATCGTAGGTGTGAAAAGACTATGCAATAATAAGGTGGAACCTAAAGATGGAGATGCATGTGAATTTTCCTATTACAACTTACAAATTTGAGCTTGAAGGTCTTGATAAATAGAAATTAAGTCTTGAGAACTAACATATGAAACTTATAATGTATGAGAAACTAAAGGTGGTGTAAAGTGATTGGTCAGAGAAGTCATAGAAATGGGAATGGTAGAAATAGGTTGAAGTGTAGAAGCAAGTGATTAAGTACCAACAGACCTTGGTATGGCCAAGAAGAAGTGATCTCTATGAAATTAGTAGCTTCCTTACAAGAAATATGTTCAAAAATATTGTCATTAATGGCCTTAAGATGAACTTCAATAAAATATTCATGAGATTGAGCCATGGTGAAAGGATAATAAACCCAAGACACAAATTGGATTCACCAAAATGATTAGCTAAAATGTGGATTTATTAATAGCAGTTAATATAACTTGGAACAAGAGTAAATAAGAGTAAAAAATATAGAAAGTGACCTAATCAACTAAGTAATTAGAATTGAAAAAGCATAATATGAAAAGAAGCTTTGGAAGGAACTTATTTGATTTGGTGAGCTTGTTGGATTGTGTTGCAAAGATGATGGGAGAAATAGGAGGAAGAAACGGCTATCCCAATGTCCACAAACATGTAGATCTAAGAAATATGAGTTGATTCATGCACCTAACAGAGTATCAGGATGCCTATGGACACATTAGTTTTAGTTATGGGAACCCTAGCCTAAGAAAACAAATGGTAACCTTCCTCCGAGGAATTTATTATTAGTTTCTTTCCTTCACTTGATGTCCCACTACCTTCGCTAGACTACAAAGTATGTCATTGGAAATTTAAAATGAAGATGAGACATGCGAAACCTCAATCCAAGAATCAAACCCCTAAAAAAATAAAGATGCAAATGAAGGGGTCAAATTGTCCTCAACTTCCACAATGGTGGACTTACTAACTATGTGCTCCACTACATCTCAAAACTGATGTAGTTTTGTGTACTTGTGTGTGAAATTAGGTAGTACGTGCTCTTTTGCTAATCACACTTATTTAAAGTAATGAGAAATAACCATGTTTAGAAAACGTAATTGAATGGTGGATGGAATAGAATAGAATTCCCTCCTATGCTTGTGTGATGTAGATGATCCATCCTTGTATCTTTTGATGGATATGTATGGATACAAATGAGATCTAGATTCCTTATATGGATGTAACTCTAGGTTGATGTGTTGAGAATTTATGCACTTGTGCAAAAATGGGCAACTCGAAACTTTGTCGTTATGATGAAAAGTCCTGGGTGAAGTATACCTAAACTAAGGAAGTTAGTATGTTATTTATTACTGCTGAATTAGTTACAAGATTAAATTAAATCTATAGTTATGTGTGCTGTCTCAAAATAGAACAAATCACATAGTCTGTAATTTCATGCCATCTTCAACAAAAGAACAAAAATCTCCGAAGGACAACTATGTTGTCTTAATGAAGATGACAAATTACAAATAAGGTGAAGTGCTGATTTTTTAAGCAAAAAACATGAATACAGATATCAGAAAATTAGGGTTCATTACTGAATGTTACAAGTTCCTATCAATGTTATTTCCTTCATGATTAAGACATTTAATTATGTTACTTAGTTGTTTAGTTCATTATACTATCCATATAGAGAAGCTAGAATGCAGAAAGAAATATCCAACTCATTTACAAAATTCAATGTTTATTCATAAGTAGAGTCAATTGTTTCCCACACAAGCCATGGGATGTAACTGAAAAGTAAAGTACATCTACTGAAAAGAAAGGTAGACATGCATGAAAGAGAAAGTAAATGAGTATGAGTGAACCTATCATTGCTTTGGGGTTTCTTTTCTTCGTATGAATTATCTTCATTGTAGAAGCCATTGTACCTAAAAAGAAGAAAATAATTAACTGTCAGTTACAAGCTCAGGGATCAATTCATATTCCTACACTATCCAACTTCATGAAAATGAATCTTTTCCTAATAGGAGATGTATTCTACTTGAAGAAAAAACTACATGCATGCTTTATTCACTCAAAAAGAAGAAAGAGAAAAGAAAGAAGAAAACATAGACATAAGAGTGGACAAAAAGCCTAATTATTTTCTAACTGTTTTCCTAAGTGTGCACGTACAAGTTGCAGCCAAAGAAAAATAGAAAATTCATAAGTGCATGCAATAAAAGGAAGAATGCAACTCAAAATTCCAACAACTGTTCTAAAATAGTATATGTCATAGTGTATAAGAGAGACTAGCAATAGAAGCACATGTTTCAGTTTGCAACAGAATGAAAAAGGAGAATTTGAAAGATGATGGTTGGCTAAAAGAGAAGGTCACAGTTGAAAGGAATGAAGACAAGATTTTGGAAAAAAATTGACAGGGCTTCACCATGTAAAATGGACATTTACAGCTTTCCATCGTGTTGTTTTTAACTACTACATGCTTAAAATAATAATTTAAATCAATTAAGTGATACAATGAACAAAAAAGTATGATATGATCAAGATAACACAACTATGATGTCTCATTTTATTTACCAATCTAGCTTCAAACATGAAGTGGTATGTTCTGAATCAGAAAATACAACTACTATGCTGGAAATGGACAGAAGAGAGAATTTTGGAAAAAAATTACCAGGGTTTTGCCATAAAAATCAACACTTTAAATTTTTCAGTTGCTACAGGAAAGGATAAAATTTCAAATTAGAAGAAATATGTTGTCTATAAGATTATTATACAATGCTGAGATATAAATAAGATTGCAAAATACTACAAGTAATAGCTTTAGAGATCAAATTGAATGCATGATTTGCAGTTACAAAAATAGAATTCATTCATAATGAATACAGAGATGCTACCATATCAAAGAAGTACAACTATCTATTCAAGGAGATTGATCATATACAAATACAGCTACAGGTGAAGCTCAGGTATAGTATTGAAGTACAAAATAAAAGGAACTACATTTTTTAACAAAACTTGAATTTTCCAACATGCAGGAGTCATAAATAGAGTTCTAGAAATAATATGTTGTGCAGAGGTTCAAAAAATAGATAGATCATTTTCAGATAGTCAAGAACATTGATATAGTCAAGCAGTCAATGGTTAAAGTTTTCATAAAACATTCAAAGCTCACCAAGTTCAAAGTTGATGTTTTCATAATAAGTAATGCAATAAGTCAAGGCAACCATCAAAGTAAGACCACTATTCTAGTTCTGAAAGACAAGGAAAATAAATGATGAAATTATTTTGGAAATGAGATTTTGGTATCTCAACAGAGCTCTAGAATAGAGGGATTACAAAATATAAAATCAAAAGATCCATTTTTACTCATCTCAGAGAACTTTTTTTTCCCGTTTAAGCATGGAAATAAGTTATAGGTTACAAGAATGTTTTCCAAACAAAATCCATTTTGAAAAGTAAGAATCAAGTACATTTGTATCATTTGAATCCCTTAAGAAAAGATAACCATAAGTATACATGACGCTACGATAAATTCAATGAGCTCATTTAAATGCAAGATTCACAGTTAACTGAACTAGAAAAACCACAAAAGGTCAAATGGATCTCAACTTCACCATGCTTCAACTCACCAAAGCTGAAATACAAAACATAATAGTCTGGGTTTGCATCAAAACAGAATAAGATACTAGAAGCTCAAAGGTAGAGAAAACCCCCAAGGTATTAAACATCAAACAAAAAGAGTTCTACACAAGGATGAAACACTTAATAAGTGCAATGTCTAATCGAATTAGTGAATGTAGAGATTAAAACAATGTGAAGTGGATCTCAACTTTTCAAAGAAGACATTATAATCCTTGAAATAGATTGCAGAATAAAATGAAGAAATCTGAATACCCACATTGATAAACCTTCGTATCTGAGGAAGTAAATATAGATTTTGAATTTAATAAAAAAAACCCATTAAATGGGTATCAAGAATCAGGATAAGAAATAAGAACTTACCATTTAGTTTGGAAGTTGAAAAACCCTCGAAGGATAAAGGATCAGATCCCAAAAAGAGGAACCCATAAAAGTTTCATTCTCGAAATAACCAAGGCTGGGTCCCGAAGGTCACAAGAAATGAAATGAAAAATGATTATCAGTTTTAGAGGTTGAAATGGCAATAAAAAGCAATGGCAAAACTTTGAGGGTGGAAAAAAATTACCTTCCCTCATCAAATGGTGATGTAGATAGCAAGAGATGGTGGCCACCTTGAAAGGAAAACCCACAAAAAAAAAGAATGACAGATCCGAGCTCAAAGAAAAACCAATGGTGGCCCACACTTCAACCACCTTTCTCAGAGCTATCTCAGATTCCAGATCAAGAGAAATAATATGGTAAAGAGATAAAATTTTTAACTCAAAAAGAAAACTTAGATCTCATAGACTTCACCACAAAATACCAAACAGAATAGACCGAGCTCAAAGTAACAACCATGGCAGAAAGAAAATACGTATTACAAGAAAATCTCAAACAATACCAAGGTATGACCACTACACAGAAACCATAAAACCGGATAAAGCTCTCATCATCATGTCAGTGTCAAATGACATAGAGAATAAAACACTTATATCTAAGCTTGAGTATGCACAGAACAAAATAATGGCATCGAGAGAAAATTTTCCAGGGCTTCACCCGCAACCAAAAAGCCAAATGAAATCTGCTTGAGGGTCAATCTCCTCTTTATCACCTGAACCTGAGCATTAGTTTGGTTAGAACTCAACCACGGTCAGGATCAGTGATCACAAAACACCAAGGACACAAGATCAACATCCTCAAATCAATCTCAATGATCAATGCAAACCACTTGGGTAAGATGCCACCACCCAAATTAAATGCTAGTAGGAAAACCCTAACCACAGGTCATGGATCGATGGCGTCAAATACAAAGGTACAAAGATCAACGATAAAGAATAAGGCACAAACATTCAAAATAAACCACTAGGGTTATAATCAACCTGACATGAGTTACAGAAGCCACCGACCAAGTCACCAAGGGGTGAGTCACCATGGAGAAGGGGATAGCCCACGTGTCTACTTAATTAATCATTGTAAATGACTTCCAAATTCTAACCTTAGTGCATGCTTCGAATAAGGTAAAAAGGGCGGACCAAATCATATACCATGATCACCTAAAAGGTGAATTTTATAATATGCCAAGGCTGACAAACTAAAAGGTGGCAGACCATATAGTATGGTCATTCCAAATAATCAAAGGTGGTCCGAGCATTTTGTGGTGGATTTTATAAAGTGCCCCACATATTTTTAAAACCATAGTATATCGCTAAGTCCATAAAGGAGAGGCCAAACCCAGTAAGGACAAGAGTTCACAACCACAAGTGGTCCCCACTTCAAGGAGCTAAAATTGATTTGTAGAGTGTCACTCATGTGACCATTTTTAAAGGAGATGTCAATATCATCATAAAATTTGCACATAGCAGGTGGTCCCTATAGGAGGAATTATTTTTGCAAATATTGCAAGTAGTGTATTTATTTTTCTCACAAACAGGGAATTGTATTTTTGCATGCCTTCACAACAAGATAGAATAGAGAAGAATACATAGTTGCATGCTCATGGAGAGAGACTTTCCTAGCAACCAACCTTATTTTTAGAAAATTATTCACCCTTCTTTTCTTAAAAATAGAACAGTCAAATTCAATTTGACTGTAATGTAAGTAAGGATAATAATGCCTATTTGTAATTGCATGCTCTATTTTTCCCTTTATCTATTATTAAATAAAGGTAAAATGGTTCATTGGGTCTGATTATCCCTTTTAGAAGGGAATTATGAGATAATACATACACTAATCCAGGTGAATCATTTGAAGCAACCTTACACGCTGAGTTAGTTGGAAGCATAGATAGTGGGGTGAGCCCATTTTTAGAAGCACAGATTGCAGCTATGTCTAATCATTTGGGGAACTATCAGAAAATTCAGCACAAGAGATGTGTATAGGGATTAGGTGAACAGAGTGTGAAGTAGAAGGTCACACAAAAGTTAGTTGTCCCCATAGATCATCTAATTGCTGATATGGAAAAACAACAAGTTACAGAACCAGGTGAATCAAAATACCATGCTGAAATTGTGTATCAGCAATCAAAAATTATGGTTCAACGAGAAAATCAACAACCTCAGTTCACTCACGAGATTTAGGAATAAATATCGATGACTGATTTGGTTAATTATCTATAACATGGCACCTATTCAGAAGGTATCGAAAAAAATAAATGAAGGTATTTCAGATTACAAGTTGTACCTTATATCTTCATTGATAATGTGTTATTCAAAAAAGATATAAATGGAATCTTGCCGCGGTTTGTTAATTATGATAAAGTTCCAAAAATACTGTTAGAATTCCATGAAGGACCTGCAGGAGGTCACTTCTCAACACGTACCATAGCCTTAAAAATTATGAAATATAGTTACTATTTGCCTAGCACATTCAAAGACTATTTTGAATGGATTAGAAAGTGTAAAAAATGTGCTTTCTTTTTTTGAAAAGAATATTTAGCTTCGCTGCCCTTGCAGCATATTTTAGCTAATCATCCTTTTATGCAGTGGGGTCTTGACTCTATTGGCATGATAAATCCACCATCATTATAAGGACACAAGTGGATCTTAACTGCTACATATTAGTTTACACTATGGACTGAAGTAATAGTCTTGAAGGATGCTAATGAAGCTTTGATACTATCCTTTTACGAAGGAATAGTTTGCAGATTTGGTTTTCCAGCAACTATCATATTAAATAATGCTTTAGCATTCCTTGGTGCAAAGATAACAGATTGGGTTATCAAACATGGAATATATCTAAGTTCTTCATCTAATTATTATCCACAAGGTAATGTCTTAGTTGAGAGTACTAACAAGAATCTATTAAGGATCATCCAAAGAATGCTCAAGAATAATCAAAGACCTTGGCATCTGATGTTGTATTCAGCACTTTGGGCTGACAGAGTGACTCGTAAAAGATTAGTTACAAATTCACCATACAAACTTGTGTATGGGAAATAAGCAAGAATTCCTATTTCAGTTGAGTTACCTGCATTAGATTTGCTGCATAAAATGGAGATACTTGAGAATGAACCATTACAGGTTTGTTATACAGAGTTAATGGAATTAGAAGAGCTAAGAAATAAATCCCATTTGAATATGGAGAAGAATCAGAAACAAATGAAGAAGAAGTTTGGCAAGAAATACAAATTCAGAGTCTTCAATGAAGGAGGTATTTTGTTAAAGTGGGATGTCGATCATACAAAGCCAGGAAAACACTGAAAGTTTGATACACTCTGGAGTGGTCCTTAGATGATTTTAGCTTGCAAGGAACATAATGCTTTTCATCTTTCGAAGCTAAATGGAGAGAAAATTCCCATTCCTGTGAATGGTATGTTTCTCAAACACTGTTATTGAAAATCTTACAGTGATTGTTAGAGTAGGATCTCCCTTCAATAAGTGTAATTCCTGCACATTGTAATGTTTTTCAATTCAATAAGTGCATTCATGCACGTGATCTGGTTTACCAGATTCTTTTCTAGATTTAGTTTGTTTTGGAAGGGTTGGACCTTTCAGAAAAGGAAAATTTTGGTTACATGATTAGACTCAATGCCCAATGGACAAGAGCAAGGCACTAGTCTTTAAGCTAGCAGGTAGCTTTCCCCATAAGATCACCAAAAATTTGACAATTTTTACACTTGTGCAAAAATGGGCAACTCAAAAATTCGTCATTATGATGAAGAGTCTTGGGTGAAGTATACCTAAGCTAAGGAAGTTAGTATGTTATTTGTTACTACTAAATTAGTTATAAGATTAAATGAAATATGCAGTTATGTGTTCTGTTTCAAAATAGAATAGATAACATAGTCTGTAATTTCATGCCATCTTCGGCAAAAGAACACAAAGCCCCAAAGGAAAATTGTGTTGTCTTGATGAAGACGAAAAATTACAAATTAGGTGAAGTGTTGAGTTTTGAAGTAGCAAACATGAATATAGATATCAGAAAATCAGGGTTCATTATTGTGCACGAAGTTGGTGGACAATTCCGTGGACATAAAAACCCGAAATAAAGGTACCGCGATCGCGGTTTTAAAACCGCGAGCGCGGTCCTAAAACCGCGATCGCGGTTATTGAATTCTAGGTTCGGTAATTACCGAACCTAGTTCCGCGATCGCGGTTTATAACCGCGAGCGCGGTTATAAACCGCGATCGCGGAACTCTGAGACAAAATTTAACAGTCCCGCGACTCGTTATTTTCTTAATTTTCAATTCAAACCGCGACTTTTCCTAAACGTTTTTCACTCGCACTTTCAATACTATCTCAAAATTGCTCATCGGACTTCTGGATAGCGATAGATTCAACCATGCCGCCAAGACGAGGAGGTAAGTCCCCGATTGTAATCATTTTTTTGCATTTTAGGTTGTTTTTTTTGCATTTTAGGTTTTTTTTGGCATTTTCATGGGTTTTGTGAATTGTTTGTTTATGTATACAATTTTATTGTTTTATCAGTTGGTCGGCAAGCTCGGGCTCGTGCAAACCGTCAAAACATTCCTCAAAACCCACCGAACATTCCTCAAAACCCTCCGAACATTCCTCAAAACCCTCCTCCAAACATAGATCCGCCCCCTGTGGCTCCTTCTGTCCCCACTGAGCCAACAGGAACGCAAGATAATATCATTGGAAGAATCCAAGAAAATAAAATTGTCATTGAGAACCTAATTCAAACTATAAGACAAAACCATGCTACAAATCCATCCCGCATGACTTTAGCCAATACATTGCAAACATTGATTGGCGAAGTCGAGTCTGCAACCAACCAAATACATAGATGGAACACCTTTAGAAGTGACTGTAGGCGGTGGTATGCGGATAAACTATCTCATGCGGCCGTCAAAGACAAAAAAATTGGAAAAGACCTAATTTGTGCATTATTTACCGACCCTAGAACCAATGCCCCCCCTGCAGTTACTTGCAAACGGTTCCCAATCCATTGGTGCCATGATGATAGAATCAAAAACAATTTTTGGGACCGATGGTGGATGGTTTTTGATTATCCACCATGCAACAACAATGAGGTTCCTCTTTATTTTTTGAAGAAATTATATTGTGAGTTTGTGCTCAATGAGGTCCCGAATTATTTTGACTTTTCAGACTTTTTTGGTCGAGGAGGTGGCTCTGCACAGAGCAGACCTGGTGCACGCGTAGGTCAGCCTAGGATCCCCCATGCCCCAAAACCCCCATTGCCTTCAGTTATCCCTCCTACAGTGAAGGAGGTTGTGGAGATTGATACATTGCATGCATTGAGGGAGCTCACTGACACTCTCACCCAGCATAGCACCCAGATTGCATCCGGTGATGTTGGTGGAGGTGCCAGTTCTAGTGCACCACACCACTGTGGATCATGTGGTGCCGTATGCACTGCAGGCGAGACATCATTTGCTGGTTCACAGGATTTTTTTTCTATAGATGAGATGCTGGGGAATGTTTTTGGAACTGGAGCCACTGATATTGGTCTTTCACAGGTAAATTTTAAATAAATTTAAATAATATATATATGTACAATAGTTTAATTCACATGTTTGAGATATTAATATATATATGATTGTACTTCATGTACATACATGTAAAAAACTAATTTTTTATTTTATTTTAAATAGCAAGAGCCGGTGAAGGAAACATCCGGTGTTGACATGCTAGCTACTGCGGTTGGGCGTGTTTCAAACGTAAGTTTCAAGTTGTACAAACTTACATTTTTAATAAATCATTTAATTGCACTAGATTATTATTATAATTTGTTTCACGTGTATGTTGCACATGTATTAATATTTTTCTCTTTTATACACAGGAGCCTGGCGGGTCATCATCTGCTCAGGGAACTGAAGCTACTGGCATGCCTCCCGTGAGTTTTACGCAGGTTAGTTACAAATCTCTTTAATGAATGATAAGAGTGATGAAGAAATGTAAAAAAGGTTAAATCCTCTCGTACCCTTTATCTAAAAAAATCTATGCGTCCTTTCCATATGATTATAAGTTTTATATGGATTGGTGTACTGAGATTTAAGAATTTACAACATCATTGTACCCTTAATAGACAACTCCTCCAATTTATGACAACTCCTGCGAACCCTAACTCCACCACTCATATGAACCCTAATAGATTTGGAGGCGGCGGACATATATATGTGCACACGTAGGGTTGTGTGAAATTACGTGATGGAGGTGTCCTTTCATTTTAGAAACTACATCCCCCTCTGCAGAACATGTAGACCCCTAAGGGTTTGTTTCTAGAAATATTCTTGGGCACTGGGTGTGGGGCTTCAGTTGCTCAAACTGCAGGTGGCAATGGAGCCATTGTTGGGGTTGGATCTGACACTACTGGCACCAATGTTGCCAAGAACTTGCAAGGAGGAATGGAAAATCCTGTTATCTTTGTTGGGGACACTAATAACCCATTGGGAGGTTGAGTGAATCCTAACATCTTTGTTAGGGGTGCAAACACTAGGGTTTTCTCCCTTGTTGATAGCTTGGAAACTCCTGCTACAACTAAAGCTTTAGTCAATCACTCATTTAATGAGGTTTTGTAAAAGAAGACATAGATCAAAACCATGAGGCCTACTAAGAGAAACCCAAGTGTAACCTTTGGCGATGAAGTCCTCGAAATATATTCATTTTACCAAGATCATGCCTTGATCTGTAGATTCACTCATCTTTAGCCTAGCCTCCCTATCCTCCATGATTAGATCTCCAAGAATTGGTTCCCGCTTCTAGCGGGTAAGTTAGACCTCTACCCCTATGCTAAGGGAATTTTTATTATTTTTTCCCCTCTATAGCTGACAAGGACAAAATTTCTAAACAACTTTGGGTTTTCCAACAAAGGTACCTTATCTTAAAACCATGGTTCACATCATTCAACCCTCTCACTGAATCTTTATCACACAAACCAATCTAGATCAAATTACCCCACTTACCCCTATAATTTTAGGACCATAGTTGTCTGATATCCATAGGAAATACCTTGGGAAACATCATTAACGTCGAATCCCAAACCTATGATTTCACACATACAATGTATATGCAAGAATCCTAGTTGAGATTGATACTTCAAAGAATCTTCCAACCCACCTTAATCTTAAAGTGCAAAATCAAACTTGCACTCATCCTCTGGACTATAAGGGCCTACAGGTTTCAGATGTAGGAGATGTATTTTTTTGGGGCATTCTGCTCCTGATTGTGAGATGGTAAAACATTAAAAAAGAGAATAATAATTGGTGGATAAATGCCCTCCCTAAACATATCGTATTTAAATCTAAGTAAATCCCTAATTCAAACACTAAGGAGGAAGACATGGTCAAATCTTTCCTAGCAACCCCTTTGAGAGAGATCACAGATCATGTAAACAAGGGGTTATCCGTGGGTGAAACATAGAGGACCGGAAACACTAAATCAAAACCGCATGTAGCGGCAAAGGAGAATGTTCCTCCTCATTCTCCTTGTTCAAGCAACACATATCAGTCGATCACAGATTTTGAAGTTGTTATTCCTGTACAAAAAGCTCCCAATGTGACCAATGTCTCACTCTATATCCACTTCGCTTCTACTAGATAACGAGTATTCTCCATCCCAACCTTTGGACACAAATACATATGAAGATAGATGGCCTCCGTGCTAACATTTATAGATCCTATGTATTTAGCCTAAATAGAAGATAAAATTTAATAATGTATTTTTATTCTTTCTTGAGTAACTAAATATTGATTTGTACATGTTTTTTGTATAGCTCTTAAGTAGATTTTAATAAATTGATTTGTACATGTTTTTTGTATAGCTTATGACTGCTACAGAGACTCCTCCACATATGCAGACTGTGGAGGCTGCTGTAGATACCGCCATAGCATCTGCAAATCCACTAACCGAGGTACACAATTTTTTAAATTTGTTAAATTTTGGAGGTTCATTATTTCTTATTAAACTTAAATCTACAATATCAAATTTTGTAGGTATATATATGAGTGTGAAATATTTAATTTGAAAATTAATTATTTGTATGTAGCTTACCCCTCGTGAGTCTATTGTTGTCCCTGCGAAGCGTCAACAACAAATCGATAGGGATCATGACATTGCGGTAAGATTGCACATGCATTTTAACTAAATTGTACAAGTTTCTAAATTTTGAAGGTATTTTAAAATTTTGGGTGTTAAAAACTTGTTGTTTATGAATGTGCAGGTTAGGTTGCAGGCATGCTTGGAGACACCTAGGACCACACGGATGAAATCCGTAGTGGCATCTCCCTCCACTACATCCCCAGGTCGTGGACGTGCTACTTCTAGCAGGGCGAAGAGAGGGAAGATGTTTCATGAGTAGATTTATAGTCCACTTGGATGCCACATATATGTGGTCATGAGTACATCTATTCACAGTCCATTGTATATATATCTAGCCTTTTGCGACCGCATGTGGTCCCATATGTACATTATGGCACGTGCTTAGTTCGAGATCTGTATACATACATTATGAACTTATACATGTACATATATATTTTCAGAGACGTGCGCGTCTGGAGCACACTTTATTTGATTCTTATATATATATATCCATGTGTGTTGGTTAAATAAGGCTATAAATTTGGTTATTTTGGTATTATTGCTAACTCTGAGAAAGTGGGTTTTGATCTTTGTTCGGTGGATTTAGTGTATTACTTCTAGTTATGGATTTAGTGGAGAAAGTAATGAAATGGCGGACTTAGAATTTGGGAGTGAGAAAGATGGATATTTTTTGTAGGTTGATTACTTTTTATTTTTCTCATTATTTTTCTCTAGTTTTTTATTTTGTTTAAATAAGTTAATTTTTTGGAAAACTCAAAACTATACTTAGCCATTTAAAACTTTAAACTAATCTGGAATAAGTTGTATTCTTAAATTATGTATCTTCTACCTTCAATGATGATGTGGATCTGTGAACTGTCTTCTTGAATACATGTAGATTATGATTCTATATGCACACTTTGTCATCTTCTAAGTAGTTTTGAGTTTCTTGACTATTATGAATAAGAGGTTTTTCTTAATGATTTTATTTCATTTAAGAAACTATATCTCTAGCAACATGAACTCTTTTTGTACATGCATAACTATTTCATCTTTCTCTCAATCTGTGATTTCCTTGTAAGAGCTATGGTATTTAGATAATTTTTGTACCTATTGTACACTTGTAATCTATATTTTCTGAGATTCATTCCTTGTTGTATTTAATTTTTAATTCAGACCTTTAAAGGCCTCTTCACAAATTTCTTCTCATATATTGTGTACTTATTCTTCATGACTTCAAAAAATCATGGAAATTGGTTCTCCTCTTTAGTGTTTTTCTAACTTGCTTTGCATCTTACTCATTTAACCATGATTATCATACAAGTGCTGCATATGATACACTCTTTGTATAGAAATTTTCCTTACATTTAATAAATTATAACCTTATGGATGCAATGTATTTTATTCTATTGAAGTTTGTTTATGTTCTTTCTACTTTTTCAAAGCTTATTCTATCTCCTTCTTGCAATATTTTGCAAATTTTTAGACTTAATCATATTGAAATATCACTGGAAAACTTTTCTTATAAATTTTTTAATCTTTGAAGCTTGACAAGTTCTTAGAGCTAAAATTTTAAACATATGCTTTCAATTTTATTTCATTAGTCTTGACAGATATCTTAGTTTGTACTTTGATCATTTAGCTTTGATTATAAGTTGGAATGTCGCCCCTTTTAATACAATCTACTTCCTTTGCAATCTATAATGGATGATGGACCTTATTGTACTCTATTTTTATTCTTACGTAATTATTTCCTTAAATGTGACAATTTATATGAGTCATTTGTCACATTCGATAAAATATCGTTCAAATTCGTCGGGTGACTACTCGGACTCCGTGGCACCTAGAGAGGCCTCGTCTGATCCGACACCTCGGCATACGGACCCTCGACAATAGCCTCTCTCATTTTTTTCCTTCTCATTTCGGTGCTCTCGCTGTCCTAATGTTTGCAAACGCGCGAAATAGTGCAGTTGGAGCCAGTGTAAGGTTGCCAAACGCTGTATTTTGCAAACGGTGGGCCGTGGCACCGAACCGCCTGCGCCGGCACGTCCGGGTGGCCAGGTGAACGCTAGAGGAGGCGGTGTTTCGGTGCGCGAAAGGGTCGTTGATTCCGGGCTACTTCGTTCGGGCTTAGTCCCTTAAGAGCCCTGAGACCAAAATATCGTTCAAATTCGTCGGGTGACTACTCGGACTCCGTGGCACCTAGAGAGGCCTCGTCTGATCCGACACCTCGGCATACGGACCCTCTACAATAGCCTCTCTCATTTTTTTCCTTCTCATTTCGGTGCTCTCGCTGTCCTAATGTTTGCAAACGCGCGAAATAGTGCAGTTGGAGCCAGTGTAAGGTTGCCAAACGCTGTATTTTGCAAACGGTGGGCCGTGGCACCGAACCGCCTGCGCCGGCACGTCCGGGTGGCCAGGTGAACGCTAGAGGAGGCGGTGTTTCGGTGCGCGAAAGGGTCGTTGATTCCGGGCTACTTCGTTCGGGCTTAGTCCCTTAAGAGCCCTGAGACCAAAATATCGTTCAAATTCGTCGGGTGACTACTCGGACTCCGTGGCACCTAGAGAGGCCTCGTCTGATCCGACACCTCGGCATACGGACCCTCTACAATAGCCTCTCTCATTTTTTTCCTTCTCATTTCGGTGCTCTCGCTGTCCTAATGTTTGCAAACGCGCGAAATAGTGCAGTTGGAGCCAGTGTAAGGTTGCCAAACGCTGTATTTTGCAAACGGTGGGCCGTGGCACCGAACCGCCTGCGCCGGCACGTCCGGGTGGCCAGGTGAACGCTAGAGGAGGTGGTGTTTCGGTGCGCGAAAGGGTCGTTGATTCCGGGCTACTTCGTTCGGGCTTAGTCCCTTAAGAGCCCTGAGACCAAAATATCGTTCAAATTCGTCGGGTGACTACTCGACTCCGTGGCACCTAGAGAGGCCTCGTCTGATCCGACACCTCGGCATACGGACCCTCTACAATAGCCTCTCTCATTTTTTTCCTTCTCATTTCGGTGCTCTCGCTGTCCTAATGTTTGCAAACGCGCGAAATAGTGCAGTTGGAGCCAGTGTAAGGTTGCCAAACGCTGTATTTTGCAAACGGTGGGCCGTGGCACCGAACCGCCTGCGCCGGCACGTCCGGGTGGCCAGGTGAACGCTAGAGGAGGCGGTGTTTCGGTGCGCGAAAGGGTCGTTGATTCCGGGCTACTTCGTTCGGGCTTAGTCCCTTAAGAGCCCTGAGACCAAAATATCGTTCAAATTCGTCGGGTGACTACTCGGACTCCGTGGCACCTAGAGAGGCCTCGTCTGATCCGACACCTCGGCATACGGACCCTCTACAATAGCCTCTCTCATTTTTTTCCTTCTCATTTCGGTGCTCTCGCTGTCCTAATGTTTGCAAACGCGCGAAATAGTGCAGTTGGAGCCAGTGTAAGGTTGCCAAACGCTGTATTTTGCAAACGGTGGGCCGTGGCACCGAACCGCCTGCGCCGGCACGTCCGGGTGGCCAGGTGAACGCTAGAGGAGGCGGTGTTTCGGTGCGCGAAAGGGTCGTTGATTCCGGGCTACTTCGTTCGGGCTTAGTCCCTTAAGAGCCCTGAGACCAAAATATCGTTGAAATTCGTCGGGTGACTACTCGGACTCCGTGGCACCTAGAGAGGCCTCGTCTGATCCGACACCTCGGCATACGGACCCTCTACAATAGCCTCTCTCATTTTTTTCCTTCTCATTTCGGTGCTCTCGCTGTCCTAATGTTTGCAAACGCGCGAAATAGTGCAGTTGGAGCCAGTGTAAGGTTGCCAAACGCTGTATTTTGCAAACGGTGGGCCGTGGCACCGAACCGCCTGCGCCGGCACGTCCGGGTGGCCAGGTGAACGCTAGAGGAGGCGGTGTTTCGGTGCGCGAAAGGGTCGTTGATTCCGGGCTACTTCGTTCGGGCTTAGTCCCTTAAGAGCCCTGAGACCAAAATATCGTTCAAATTCGTCGGGTGACTACTCGGACTCCGTGGCACCTAGAGAGGCCTCGTCTGATCCGACACCTCGGCATACGGACCCTCTACAATAGCCTCTCTCATTTTTTTCCTTCTCATTTCGGTGCTCTCGCTGTCCTAATGTTTGCAAACGCGCGAAATAGTGCAGTTGGAGCCAGTGTAAGGTTGCCAAACGCTGTATTTTGCAAACGGTGGGCCGTGGCACCGAACCGCCTGCGCCGGCACGTCCGGGTGGCCAGGTGAACGCTAGAGGAGGCGGTGTTTCGGTGCGCGAAAGGGTCGTTGATTCCGGGCTACTTCGTTCGGGCTTAGTCCCTTAAGAGCCCTGAGACCAAAATATCGTTGAAATTCGTCGGGTGACTACTCGGACTCCGTGGCACCTAGAGAGGCCTCGTCTGATCCGACACCTCGGCATACGGACCCTCTACAATAGCCTCTCTCATTTTTTTCCTTCTCATTTCGGTGCTCTCGCTGTCCTAATGTTTGCAAACGCGCGAAATAGTGCAGTTGGAGCCAGTGTAAGGTTGCCAAACGCTGTATTTTGCAAACGGTGGGCCGTGGCACCGAACCGCCTGCGCCGGCACGTCCGGGTGGCCAGGTGAACGCTAGAGGAGGCGGTGTTTCGGTGCGCGAAAGGGTCGTTGATTCCGGGCTACTTCGTTCGGGCTTAGTCCCTTAAGAGCCCTGAGACCAAAATATCGTTCAAATTCGTCGGGTGACTACTCGGACTCCGTGGCACCTAGAGAGGCCTCGTCTGATCCGACACCTCGGCATACGAACCCTCTACAATAGTGCAGTTGGAGCCAGTTTAAGGTTGTCAAACGCTGTATTTTGCAAACGGTGGGCCGTGGCACCGAACCGCCTGCGCCGGCACGTCCCTTAAGAGCCCTGAGACCAAAATATCGTTCAAATTCGACGGGTGACTACTCGGACTCCGTGGCACCTAGAGGAGTCGTTTTCAAAATTTACAACTTTTTCAAAATTTACAACTTTTTCAAAATTTACAACATTTTCAAAATTTACAACTTTTTCAAAATTTGCAACTTTTTCAAAATTTACAACATTTTCAAAATTTACAAACTTGACTTTTCAAAATTTACAAATTTTTCAAACAATGTTCAAGCTTCTCTTAGCTTCGAGAATTTAAAATTCTCTACTAACGATACCAACCACGTGAAGGTGGAAGCTTTTCTGGCACCACTAACCTAAACATAAAATTGTTAGTCAAAGAAATTTAAGTTTCAAATCAAAACCATATACTAGATCTTTAAACTAAAAAAATAATATATATATATACGCTATATAAATTGAAACTTGAAATTAAATATATACCAGACATGTGAGCATTGTAAATTCATTCCAATGAACCATCAGGATCGGATCTACTCTGAATAGCAGACAAGATTGCTTCATGATCTGACTCTCGAACCTTCCAAAGAATCTTGTTATTAGGTCTTCCTCGATATCTATACAACTGAATATTTGTCGCTAGAACTAGATGTGAATATAAGAGTATTTTCCTGTGTGTCTCAAAGTCTTCAAACACCCAAACAGAGGAGTTTTTTAATGGATACCGTCGAAGCCAAGTTCCAGTAACTACCACTGACCCTGTAGGATACTCAATCTCTTCGCCATCTATAATAGGAGAAGTCAACTTCTTTCTTTCCTCGATGCAACGACATAAGAAATAGTCTGTTCCTTCTTCATTGTCTTCTGTCGCAATTACTGCAAACACATGTCCTACAAAAAAATAACCAAGGTTGAAAAACTCAAATTTAAATTACATATTAAAATTTCAATGGACATAACTCAATACAAAAATTAAATAAATAACTGGATAAATACCTTGTCGCACCAAAATTGAAATTTCGTCAAAGTCCTTGGATGTTGTAACTTCATCTGCAGAAACAAGTTGTAGTGCTTGTGGAGGTTGATAACTAGGAAGCGGAGTTAGAGGCCTACAAATCCATCCTTCCACCCATTCTTGTGAATCACACTCAGCAGTGACAAATTCGATACAAGATGCACAAAAACATGTCAACTTTCTTGTCCATACGGCCCACGAAGTAGCGTCTGAGCTACAAAATGAGTGCATATCACTGGACCCAGTGAGTGTCATACAATCCTCGTAGTTAGCAATATGTTTTTCCTCTATCAACCAAAAATATCTGCAAACTGTGGAATTTTCTTGAGAACCTCGGGTCATGTTGTCAGTACACCATTCCACTATGCTCTTTGCATCTTTTAATTTAGCACCATCTTTGTACTTCAACTCTTCTCTTGCAAGAGCTCTTTTCACACATGCCCCTGCACCGTCATGCTCTCCTTTTCCATGTCCAGCCTCAGTGAAACTCCAAATATGTTGCACACCCATCTTGACATGCATTCTGCTCATCCAATAAAACATTCGTGCATTCTTAAACTGAGACGTGCAATTATCTGACCATATATAATGTTGTTTGAAGTGGATGTCCCTATCAGACAAGTTTTCATAAAATAACTGGAAACACCCTTGCACAAATTCAGTAGAATGAGTACGATCATCACTGATATAAAAGTGGTACTCTCTTAAAATTTTTCGATCATTCTCTGTACTGTCAGGAGAATGTAGAAATGCTATATGCACAAAAATGGCAACTTGTACTGAGTTGTAATATTGCGATTGAACCTCCATTTGTGGTTGCAATGTGTAATTCTCTGCAAAATCGACCACTGAAACAATAGTACCAATAGGAAATGTGTCTTTGCATAGCTGGAATTGTTCATCCAACCATCGAGCTCTATGTGTATGCCTCGCATACTCATAAACAAGTTCATCCTTAAATTTTCTCATAAATTGAAAAATGGGCATTTGTTCTGTAACTAGCTCACACCGTTTCGATTCTTTTCCATCTTTCAACTGGTATGCAACTGATTTATATTTATCAAATTCAACTAAATTATGTCCTATTGTACCTTCCATTTGCTCATGGATGCAACTTTCCAATTTAGGTAATCCGCCGCATGTACTACAACTTTCATCTAAACAATCCTGACTATAAAAAAATTGTCCAACTTCTTTTTCACAAAATATAGTAGGAATGAAATCCCTAGAAGATATTGGTGGAACTTGAACACCACATTCAGATAACATAGTTTCAGAATGAAAAATGGAACGAATACGTAAAAATTTAGCATAATGCATTGCAAATTCAACATGTTGCCTACAACAACAAGTGGTGCGAGCATGGTTGATTTTCACATAGAATGGTTTCAACATTTCAAAAAAACGTTGACTAATTTTAATTTCCAGATTCTCTTGTTCAAACTTACGAAAAAATTGAGTTTGAGTCATATCTAAGAAATGCTTTGGATGTGGTTCACGATTAGTAGAACCAACTCTCCGTTTTATAACATCTCTTGTATTAGGTGAAACTCTAGTGTTATCATGCCAAAATTTAATAACAACTTCTCTTATAGCATTAGAATTATTTTTGTCCTTACGCGGTGCTCTAGCAGAAAATGCCCAAAAATCGACATTATTGAGTGACTGAAGGATATTACGTCTTTCAATTGCTTTCATTAGAGTTTTTCGATTAACTTGCAACATTCGACTTGTTTGCGTAATCAAACGTTGTTTTTTTATTGATTCACTTACAACACTAGTAGCAAGTACACGACGCACAATATTACTATCCCTAGTGCGTCTCTTTACACCAACAGTGTGATATGCATCATGAAGGTTTTCAACAATTGTAGAGGTTTGACCACGTATGTTAGATGTTGTCAATCCTAAGGTGTTTAATGTAGGTCTCATTTTAATCAATTTCATCAAACTAACCAACAACTGACATCTTTGGGAATCATTTAAAATTTCAAAATGATTATCCCAAATTTCACTAGCTTTTCTTCTGATTTGTCGTTCAGAAAGTTTGTCAGACATTGGTTTCAAAATGTTTTCATCAATTTCAATCAAAAAATTAGGTTTCTTATGTAAAATCCTAGGAGGTGTTTTTGTCAAATTTTGTTTGTCTACAGTTTCAACATGAATTTCCTTATTCACATTTTCATTTTCTCCTTCAATTTCAACATTTGCTACATCATGAGTATTTAATTCTTCTTCAACATTGACAGTAAAAACTTCTTCATCACGAGTATTCAATTCAACTTCAACATTGACAGTAGAAACATTACCTAGTTCTTCATTGCTTACAGTAGTTGGGATTGAAGATGAACCTCTTCTAGATTCACGAAGTTTCCGCATCCGCTCAGCATTTTCAATTTTGTTGGCCTCTAATTCGTTTGGTGTTTTTTTACTTAATGACTTCCTTTTTTGACTTCGTTTTTTGTCTCCCATGATGTTTTGCTTTCGGTGATAAAAAAACGTGCCTGGAAAAAGACAGAATTTCGCAGTAATTCGTACGGTAAGGTCAGAGAGTAAAAATCACATGGTAATTCGGACGTTGGGATGTGTGTAAATATGGTTTATAAACCGCGAGCGCGCTTTATAAACCGCGAGCGCGCTTTATAAACCGCGAGCGCGCTTTATAAACCGCGTTCGCGGTAGTTTTACAAAAAAACCGCGATCGCGGAGCTATTTGCCGAACCTTAGCCTCGGAAAATCTTTGTTTTTCCCCAACCAAAGCTATGGAAGGTCATTATGAAGTGCAAAAGATCAAAAAACCTCAAATCTGCTCTTCCAAAGACTTGAACCATGCTAAAAAACTGAAAACATTTCACAAAAATGGTGCCATCACGTAGGGTAGACTCTTAGCTTTGTAAAAATATTGTTTTTAAAGTGAATAGAATAAGATAAATATCATTTTATAATTTATTACTAACAATAGGTCCTTAAGACATTTTTTCCCGTGAATGTTCATGTCTACGTTTAAGACTGTAACTTTTGTTTCGCTTATCAAAATATGATAAAAATTATACCATCCCAAGCGTGGACAAATTCTATGCACCTTAAAAAAAAAAAAAATTGATTTCGATATTTTTTGATATAGTTATGGCGGGCAAACGGAAAGCGCTCCATTTTCTAAATATTTTCAGACCACTTTCACGGAAAAAATCATAAAAAAAAAAATATTGCTAAAAAAAATACAAAATAAAATCCATCCCAAGATAGACAACTACATCTAACTTTTCACCAAAGGAAAAAAAAAAATAACAAGATTTGGTCATCCAAAATGCGGGCAAACGGACTACAATCTTATAAGTTTTTTCGAAAAAAAAAAGTAAGTCATATAATTTTAAGTGTTTAATATAGCTAAACTTGTCCGTTTTTTACAAAAATTAGTATTTTAGAAACTAGATTCCGAATGCTACGATTCATATTTATATAACTTTTTCTAATTTAGAGTGCATGTATAGCTAATAATCCCTACAAGTTGAGATTTCACTGTTTTTTGCAATATGACGTCCACGGATGACCCTATATTTGTCCATCAACTTGTCACTCATAAAGAAGAAATAGAAAAGAAAGAAGAAAACGTGGACATAAGAGAGGTCAAAAATCCTAATTATTTTCTAACTATTTTCCTAAGTGTGTAGGTACAGGTTGCAGTCAAATAAAAATAGACAAGTCATAAGTGCATGTAATAAAAGGAAGAATGTAAATCAAAATTCCAACAACTGTTCTAAAATAGTATATGTCATAGTGTATAAGAGAGACTAGCAATAGAAGCACATGTTTCAGTTTGCAACAGAATGAAAAAGGAGAATTTGAAAGATGATGGTTGGCTAAAAGAGAAGGTCACAGTTGAAAGGAATGAAGACAAGATTCTGGAAACATTTTGACAGGGCTTCGCCATGTAAAAATGGACATTTACAACTTTCCATCATGATGTTTTTAACTACTACATGCTTAAAAGAATGATTTAAATCAATTCAGTGATACAAAAAAAATAACAAAGAATACTATGATTAAGATAACACAACTATGATGTCTCATTTTTATTTACCAATCTAGCTTCAAACATGAAGTGTTATGTTCTGAATCAGAAAATACAACTACTATGCTGGAAATGGATGTAAGAGAGAATTTTGGAAAAAAAATTCTAGGGCTTCACCATAAATATCAACACTTTATATTTTTCAGTTGCTACAGGAAAGGACAAAAATCAAAGCTAGTCATTATAGGAAAGGATAAAATTTCAAATTAGAAGAAATAATTTGTCGATCAGATTACTATATAATCCTGAGATACAAATAAGATTACGAAATACTACAAGTAATAGCTTCAAAGATCAAATTGAATGCATGATTTGTAGTTACAAAAATAGAATTCATTTAGAATGAATACAGAGATGTTGCCATATCAAATAAGTACAACTATCTATTCAAGGGGATTGATAAAATACAAATGCAACTACAAGTTAAGCTCAAGTACAATATTGAAGCACAAAAGAAAACGAACTAGATTTTTGACAACACTTGAATTGTCCAACATGAAGGAGTTGTAAACAGACTTCTAAAAATAATATGTTGTGTAGAGGTTCAGAAAATAGTTACATTATTATCAGATAGTCAAGAACATATATACAGTCAAGCAGTCAATGGTTAAAGTTTTCAGAAAACATTCAAAGCTCACCAAGTTCAAAGATGATGTTCTCATAATAAGTAATGCAATAAGTCAAGGCAACCATCAAAACATGACCATTGTTCTAGTTATAAAAGACAAGGAAAAGAAATCATGAAATTATTTTGGAAATGAGATTTTGGTATCGCAATAGAGCTCTAGAATAGAAGTATTATAAAATATAAAATAAGAAGATCCATCTTTACTCATCTCAGAGAACTTTTTTTTTCCGTTTAAGCATGGAAATAAGCTACAAGTTATAAGAATTGTTTCCAAACAGAATCCATTTTGATGAGTAAGAATCATGTACAACTGTATCATTTGAATCCCTCAAGAAAAGATAATAGGAAGTATAGATGATGCTACAGTATAGTTAGTGAGCTCATTTAAATGCAAGATTCACAGTTAACTTAACCAGAAAAACCATAAAAGGTCAAAAGGATCTCAGCTTCACCTTGGATCAACTTAGCAAAACTGAAATACAGAATAAAATAGTTTGGGTTTTCTTAAAGGTAGAGAAAACCCCAAAGGTATTAAACATCAAAGAAAAAGAGTTCTGCACAAGGATGAAACACTAAATAAGTGCAATGTCTAATTGAATTAAGGAATGCAGAGATTAAAACAATGTGAATTGGATCTCAAATTTTCAAAGAAGACGTTATAATCATCCAAACAGATTGTATAATAAAATGAAGAAATCCGAATACCCACATTGAAAAACCTTCAGATCTGAGGAAGTAAATACATATTCTCAATTTAATAAAAAATCCCACTAAACAGGTATCAAGAATTAGAAAAAGAAATAATAACTTAACGTTTATTTTGGAAGTTGAAAAAACCTCGAAGGATGAAGGATCAAAGCCCAAAAATAGGAACCCAAAACAGTTTCCTACTCGAAACATCAAAGGCCGAGTCTCGAAGGTCACAAGAAATGAAATGAAAAATGATTATCAGTTTTAGAGGTCGAAATGGCAATGAAAAGCAACATCAAAACTTTGAGGGCGGCAAAACCTACCTTCTCTCATCAAACGATGATATAGATAGAAAGAGATGGTGACCACCTCGAAAGGAAAACCCACAGAAATAAAAGAATGACAGATCCAAGATCGAAGAAACAACAATGGTGACCCACACTTCAACCACCTTGGTCAAAGCTCCATAGATTCAATGAAACCGTTTCTTAGAGCTATCTCAGATTCCGGATCAAGACAAATAATATGGTAGAGAGATGAACTTTTAAACTCACAAAGCAAAATCAGATCTCATAGACTTCGCCACAAAATACCAAAGAGAACAGACTGAGCTCAAAGTAACAGCCACGACAAAAAGAAAAAATGGATTATGAGAAAAGCTCGAAAATGACCAAGGCATGACCATTGCACAGAAACCATAAAACCAGATAAAGTTATCATCATCATATCGGTGTTAAATGACACAGATAATAAAATTCTTATAGCCAAGATCGAGTATGCATAGAACAGAATAATGGCGTCGAGAGAAAAATTTCCAAGGCTTCGCCCATAACCAAAAAACTAAATGAAATGTATATGAGGGTCGAGCTCCTCTTTACCGCCTGAACCTATGCATTTTTTTGTTATAACTCAACCACGGTCAGGGTAACTAATCACAAAACACCAAGCACACAATATCAACATCCTCAAATCAATCGCAATGATCAATGTAAACCACTTTGGTAAGATGCCACCGCCCACTTTAAATTCCAGTCAGAAAACCCTAACCACAGGTCATGGATCGACATCGTCAGATATAAACGTACAAAGATCAACGAAAAATACTAAGGCATGATCATTCAAAATAAACCACCAGGGATATAATCAACCTAATCTGAGTTACAAAATCCACCAACCAGGTCACCAAGGGGTGAGTCACCCTGGAGAAGGGGACAACCCATGTGTCCACCGAAGTAATCATTGTAAATGACTTTCAAATTCTAACCTTAGTGCATGCTTCAAATAATGCAAAAGGGGCCGACCAAATCATATACCATGATCACCGAAAAGGTGAATTTTATAATATGCTAAGGCTGACAAACTCAAAGGTGGCAGACCATATTATGGTCATTCAAAATAATCAAAGGTGGTCGAGCATTGTGTGGTGGATTTTATAAAGTGCCCCACATATTTTTAAAACCATAGTATATGCTAAGTCTACAAAGAATGGCCAAACCCAATAAGGACAAGAATTCACAACCACAACTGGTCCCCACTTCAAGGAGCTAAAATTGATTTGCAGAGTGTCACTCATGTGACCATTTTTAAAGGAGATGTCAATATCATTAGAACATTTGCACATAGCAGGTGGTCCCCACAGGAGGAATTATTTTTGGAAATATTGCAAGTAGTGTAATTATTTTGCTCACAAACAGGGAGTTGTATTTTTGCATGCCTTCACAATAGGACATAATAGAGAAGAAGACAAAGTTTCATGTCCATGGAGAGAGACTTCCCTAGCACAAAACCTTATGTTTAGAAAATTATTCACCCTTCTTTTCTTAAAAATAGAATAGTCAACTTCAGTTTGACTGAGATGTAAGTAAGGCTAATAATGCCTATTTGTAATTACATGCTCTATTTTTCCCTTTATCTATTATTAAATAAAGGTTAAAAATAAGATGCATAGACGAGTACAAGCCTTAGGCTATTTTTAGGGAGAGGGTGAATTTTATTTTTGCTATATATCATGTGCCTTTGCAAAGCACAAAAGGACTGCTGGAGGACTTTTTGGATATATGAGTACTGAAGCAAATTTTTCTAGTTTTTCCCTCTGAGTGTGAAATATTTTCTGCCTTTCCAAGTTATTTTGTACTCTTGTGTATGTTTCTATTAGTCTTGTGAATGCAAATTCCCTGATCAATCACCTTACCCTACTGCAAATTCAGTCTTTTTTGTTTAATTTTAATGTGCATGTTAACTTATTAGTACTGTTGTGATCTTCACTCAGTATAATAAAGTGTTTTTCCCTTATACATTCTATAGAAAAACTATTGGTTTGTGAATAAAGAATCCTTCCGAAATCAGTTGTGCATATACTCAGTCAAATCCCTCATACAAATTTGGTATATCACCTTAGTTTTAATCATTTTCCAAACATATTTTACTCTCAAAATCCCAAAAATTGGTTTAGGATACACCAATAAGGAACCAACCTTGATACTGGAGAATCACCTCAAAATAGGTATACCCACAGACCTGAGGTGTTTCCATTGTACCTATGAAAGAGAGAGATCATTTTTGCAAGCTTAGAAAACGTACAGCCATCTCTCTAAAGGGTGCACTTTCAAGAGATAACATGATGATTGTAATGATAGTAGTGCTTAGTGCCCAAAATGTTGTAGGAAAGTGGAAAAAGGATCAGAGCACCCCTACCGGTACGAGGGAACCTCAGTTAAGGATATAATGATGTAAAATGACAAAAAAAGACTAGGAATGTAGGTGTGGGAGGTCGATGTTGATGAAAGAAAGAAAATTAAAATCACTAAAATACAAGGGTTAATTTGTACTTTCTTCACTCAAAAACCATATGAATAGTAGTATGAGAACTAAATAATGTCTAAAGTGCACGATTTTGTAACCATACATATACATCTTTATTTTTTTAGGGTTTTGATGGTTTGTCTAGGGTTTTGTAGGTGATTCTTCCATTGCATGTTTATAGTTTCTTTGATGATAACATAACGACATTCATGTGATAGGAAGTGAACACTGAGAAACATCGAGAATCCAGAGGAGGTTTCCGATAATTTTTGTAGACCAAGACGCCTAGTTCTCTTACCAGAGCACCCACGAGTGCCTGTAACCCTCTCCAAGCACCCTTGTCTAACAAGACAGTCCTAATCTACACATTCCTAGGCTCCTGTGTTATAATTTCCTCCTCTTGTTCACCCAGTCTACACTATGAAAAATTACCACAAAAATTGTAAATTAACTAAGGCATTTTTTAATCCTCTTTGGACATTAGGAATTCATATTTTATTACTTAGATTAATTGGGTAATATTTCAATACTTTATTGCTTCATTTATTTAAACATTTTAGTGCTCCTATAACATGAGATTACACTTTAATATTCACATTTTAGTTAATCATTTTGGTGAGCCCATACTTGATCTTCACGCTTTAAAGATCCTCATTCTTTGCTTGTCATCCTAGAGTATAGTAATGATGGCCCAAGTGAACCTATGATGCCTGGTATGTGCCGACCCGACTTAGCCGCAATACACTACCTCCTTAGCATTTCGGGCCTGAACTAGGTATGATGAACCCCGATACGATCTGCATTGGTTCCATTTTCAGCTTCCATACTTGATTTGCACTAAAACAGGCCCTCGACTTCATTTTTTCAATTTTTTGCAAATTTTCACAAACTCCTTGGATTTTTCTTTAGATAAGGAAGTTAGAGAAAAGCCAAGGGATCCCTCAAAACCTATTTTTGGGCCTCAAACCATTTCTTCTTGCACATTGTGTAGGTTATAAAAATTACCTTGGGAGGTGAATTTTTGATAATAGTTTGTTAATCAAATAGACCTTTTATACTTACACATTTTACCATTCAACCTTCCATCATGTGACATTACTAGGTTAGTAACTTATGCCTTAGGCAAAATTGTAACCTATCCCTTCATCCTTTCATGACATATGATTTAGGATAAATGGTGACGTATCACTTCATCTTGTAGTGGTATACACTTTAGCATCGCCACTCTCTATATTCATATGGTAGTGATATATGTTATAGGCTGCATCATCACTCTTTCGATCATCTTGTCATGATATACACTTTGGCTATAAACGTCACACACAAAATTCATTTGTAGGTCACATATAAACATACATAAATGTTCATCACAACGCGCTAGACACAACACACATTTTGACCATTTACCAATGACACACTAAGGGACACACGACTCTTATCATTCCATATTGCATTCCATTCCACCCATCTACAACACACTCCATATCTTGGTTACTTTTATTCTTGTTTACGTGTTCTTGTATAAAGTCATATTATTACACATGCAAGTTAGATCACTTGTATGTCATTTATTTATACCGTAAATACATGGGCGTTCATGCCTTTTCTTAGTTGTGATAGTAGATAAAAGTCTTTTGCATGCAGTATGGATGCTCTCCTATCCATCCTACATTGGTCGTTAAGGGCATCCAAATTCATCTCTCACAGGTACTATTATTTCATTTTGTACTTAGCACTCTATATTACATGGTTATACACATTATTTACACACTAGTTATCTTTCTAATATGGTAGTAGTTGCTTCATGTGCAAAATTTATTTTTCAAGATTACATGCTTCCAAGGTTATCTGTTACTTTTACTTATTTTTCTTTTGTTTTATTTTGTATGCGGGACTTACACCTTGTTTGGTGTCTAGAATTTTTTGTTGTATGTAGACATGATTGCCTTGTGTGTTTTGCGACATCATATTGATGTACAATGTTTACAACCCACATTTTATAGCTTACTTTTTCTTCTTACATGTTTACATTACTATATTTTTTGGCTTCTTATTCACTATTTGCATAGATTACACATCATCTAATACATGTATGCTTGTTTTTACTAAAAATTTTATTTGGCTAGCCTCCTTGTTATTTGTGCCTTAGTCACTAAAAAAAGAATTTATTTTCCCACTATAGAGTGTATTTACCTAGTTCAAGCACTTGGTCCTCTTCTAGGGTTGTATTCTCCTATCAGTGACGTCATATGCACCTTAAAAGAGGTGGGTATAATTTGGGGTTTACATACCATAAAAAACTTCTATACCAGTTTAGTTCAGTTAAGTTTCCACCCTTGGGATTGTGGGTTATACAGTGAGTTTGTTCAGACATGTCTATGAACCCTGTACACATCATCTTTTACAGTACATCATTGCACTTAGCATTTTGGGGAGCAATTATAGGTTAGAGGATACAACATACTTCCTCTCTACACTACTTCATTCAGTGGCTTCGGATCACCGAAAAAAACAAGCAATACCGAGATATATTCATACATGGTCAAGGAAGTAGTTAAAGGTTGGAGGATAAAGTGGAAATAAAAAAAACAACCAAGTGCAATGCGGGTAATGCAAAAAAATCTGGGATAGTCAAACCCAAAATAGCCGAAGTAGCTGATCGAAGCATGGGTCAAGAAAAAAATGTGGCTGAAGTGGATAAAAATGTCCCAAGTTGTCCAAGGGATAGTTGGGACGAAAGTACATGAAGCCCCAAAAATCTGAAATAACCGCAGCTAGTTTAGTATGAAGATGGCAAAGAAAAATTTCAAGAACAATTGGGACACGTGGATCCAAAAGAATTGAAATACTCTTGGGTGAGTGGCGCGGATAAGTCGATGGTCAATGGCCCACCTGGCCTAGTAAATGGCAGACGCACAAGGATAGAAAATCTGAAATCGAGAAACGTCGAGAAAGGAGGCCCTCACGGTCCAAATACTATGGGGACATGAGTTCCCTGAAAACCCGTAATACCTGCAATACAAAGGGAAAGTGGAACGCCTGACCCATGAACTTCAAAACGGTCATAGATTTTGACTATGAACTCTGATTTTCACAAAATTTGACTTTTTAGAAAGGGAAAGAGATCCTCTTCACCAAAAAATCATCTTTATCTCTAGAAAAGTAAATGATCAATCCCATGAAATGCAAGAAATATCTAGCAAAATAAAAAATATCTAATCACACTTAGAAGACAATAAATTTTGTAATTCTCAACGGATGTTCACAAAATTGGTCTCATTGGAACCATGACTTTGAGAACAATGCATAGAAATAAAGAAATGTAGAAATTGACAAATTTTTGATGATGATTTTAAGGAAAACGGGACAAGTTTCTGAATAGTGATTTTAGTAGTGGTTGGAGATGCATTTAGTGAAGCCTGTGAACACATTTTTTCACTGTTGCAAGTCATGGGACAACATGAGGGGCCTTTTACAAGAAACATACCATAATTTCACATCATTTATTACCTCTTGCAAGTATTTAAAATGCAGATTTCTGTATTTCAATCCTCTCTCTTCCAAATTCTATCAATTAGAGTTTTGGGCTCATTGTAATGGGAGATAGTTTATAGTAGCAAAAATTTGTCATTTTGGTTTTGTGAAGGCAATGTGCTATAGGCCCTTGTTGTGGAATCTTTGCATGGTTATGTAGGCCTTTATTTTGTATTAGACCGAACTGTGCATATCAATGAAGCAATAGATGCAATCTTGTGGATGTATCTTTCCTTATTGTATTTTTTTGCATTCATATTTCCCTTTCAACCACATTGCAAATATATTGTGTCAATTTTATGCCCTTTTAGGGATTCATTATCATTATGTGTGTATGAAATATTGTTGTGAATGCAATGGATAGACTATTGAGAACTATTGTTACCCTCTTTAGTATGTACTTTGCTTCAATTTTTCACACATTGGAAAGATATTCTCATTCCCTCCTTTTCTGGTGTATCACCACTTTAGTGTAGGCTTTGTTCTCATGCAATCTCTCTCTGTGGTCCCTTAGAAAGTTATATAAGGATAAGATAGTTTTTATTGCATTAGAGTAGATTGTGCCAGGTAGTTTAGGAGTAAGAACCAAATTTCTCTTGAGGTTTATCTCAAGTAAAAAGTCCCACAACTTGGAGACATCACCCATGTTACCCAGTCACACCATGAGCTCATTCATACATGCTTGTGAAAATCTATGCATGAAGTGATTCGGTGATAACATAAACCCTCGATAGTTGAGTATGGGTAGAGGACCTAAAGTGCTTCAGAGGGTAGTGAGTGCAGAAAGTAGAAGAAGGTGTTGTATCTTTACTGATAATATGGTGAATACAAATGTGTAAACTGTAATCTATAATATGCAATGTAATATGTGTACATATACTAGTAATGTGAGATGTGCGTCATGTAGTATGTAGAATGAGTAATGCTCAATTTCAAGACAATAGCAGTGGGACACATGTATGATGAAGACTAGTACGATATATTACATGTAGATGTGTAAATGTCAAAATGATGTAGACTAAAATTATAATGAATTATGTAAGGTGCGTGATAGATGAATAAATACAGTGTGTGGAATAGTGTGTGGGGTTCATGTTTGTAGATATCCCTCAATAGTTGCATGTGAACCAAAGCACATGAGTGTTTCATCAGGTATGAAGATACTGGTATAACTGTGATGAGCACACAATGTGATGAGGATGTGATATGTCTATATTATAAGTATACTATGTTGTGATGAATGATGATACTCGGTTATGAGGGTGTGTTAGATGTTATAGCCCCAAAGTGTGCATGAATGAATAAACTATCTAATGATATTAAAGGAGAAGGTTCTCCATCTGATGCATGTAGCATCGAAAGCATATGGACCTGATCAAACAATGGTGGTATATGAGACAAAAGTTGTGCTAGTGAATGAAGTCTATATGGATGAAATGGGTGAATATATAATGAGGATCGTGGCGGATAAAAATGTGTTGGTGATGGATATGTACATGATTACAAACCTGAATGTGATGGACACCAACGTGGAATAAACCTAGGTGGTTATCTACATAGAGATGCACTAATTGTCCTAGGAATGGGCCGATACTTATGTGTAGGACTAGTGAAGTGGCATAGTCATGTATACAGTGCACGAATAGGTGAACTAGGAGTAGATTATGCTTGGACTAACATAGAATGTGATGTTATAGATAATGTAGGTGATGTGCTTATAGATGTGCGAGGAGATTGAGACCATGGAATAGATGGAGATACACTTTCAATAGAGTTAACTTTATTGTTGTGAATATATTTAAGTCGCAAATGATTCATAGAGATAATGGATTGAGACCGATGAATCCAATTGAGCCAAAGAAGCATATCACACTTGTACATTGTGCCTCCAATGAGGAAAGGCACAATCATAGTAAGACGGCCAACCGTGACATGTATTTTGAGGACACTAAATTGTTTTTTCATAAGGTATTAAATTTCTGATAGAGGGTAACTAATAGCCTTAATAAATGGAATGGAACATCCACTAATGGACCATGATGGGTCAACCTCGGTATTATTTATGGGGACCAAATCAAAAGATGCCTTAATATGTAACTGAGTTGACGTGAAATTTGGATAGTAATCGTGGTTAGAGAAAGACATGATCGATGTTGAAGTGTTAGTATGTGCGACTAAGAAATCAAGATACCATGATGTAGGAGGAGGCAATGTGTGATATCAGTGATTAGCAGAACTGTTAGATGATTTCTTATCACATTTTGGGATCAATTATTAAATAATTTGATTTTACCCTTTTCATTGACTGGTGTAGAGTCTTTGGGTTCCGTATCTTCAAGTTTCTTATAATAAAAAAGATCTTGATTGATTGTGGAGAGGTTGACACATCGATTTGTAGAATGTCCTACACATCTATGATAATCACATCAAAATATTTCATTATAATTCCTACCTTTTGGTCACGATTGATCTAATTCAAGTGGTGGAGGGAGCGTGATGATATTTCTATCAAGATGTGTTTGTAATATGAGATGTGGGGCCATAGAAAATTTAGTAAACGATTTCCTAGGAAGTGATTATTGAACCTCTTTGGGAGTAGTGAATGGATTTAATTTAACTTTGGTGTTGGTAGACTTAGTTATAGATGGTTTGAAGGGTGCCTTATTTTTGAAACTAGTGGATGAGGAATCTTTCTCTTGATAATTAAGTTCTTGTATGGATAAGATTTTAGTTTCACAAAGCTTAACAAAGTGAAATATTTCGTCAAACGATGGAGAGGTATTAAAGAGAACATTTTCTTGGAGCGGGGGTAAGAGACTTTGAATAAAGAAATCCTGAAGTTCAGAGTCTGCTATCACATTAGAAATATTTGATAGATTATTTTTATATTTCAAAACATAGTTTGGTAGGTGTTTATTGGGTCCCTATTTCAGTTGTGTTAATTGAGCATAAGATATATTAGAGCCGATATTGATAGAAAAATGAGTAAGAAAAGCCTCAACAATAATGCATAAATCAATTTATCGAGAGAACAGGTAGGTTGTAAAACAAATAAATAACATAATCATGGAGACTACAGTGAAATATTTTAGCCAAAATAATATGGTCATTTCCAAACTCAAGACAAGCAATATTAATTTCTCTAAGGTTTTCCTATGGGTCACAATGCCCGTTGGAAATGGGAAGCTTGGGGGTGAATAAACTAGAAGGAAGTGGATAAGTCGAGATCCTAGGTGTGAAAAGACTATGCAATAATAAGGTGGAACCTAAAAATGGAGATGCATGTGAATTTTCCTATTACAACGTACGAATTTGAGCTTGAAGGTCTTGATAAATAGAAATTAAGTCTTGAGAACTAACATATGAAACTTATAATTTATGAGAAACTAAAGTTGGTGTAAAGTGATTGGTCAGAGTAGTCATAGAAATGGGAATGGTAGAAATAGGTGGAAGTTTAGAAGCGAGTGATTAAGTACCAACAGAGGTTGGTATGGCCAAGAAGAAATGAGCTCTATGAAATTAGTAGCTTCCTTACAAGAAATATGTTCAAAAATATTGTCATTAATGGCCTTAAGATGAACTTCAATAAAATCTTCATGAGATTGAGCCATGGTGAAAGGATGATAAACCCTAGACAGAAATCAGATTCACCAAAATGATTAGCTAAAATGTGGATTTATTAATAGTAGTTAATCTAACTTGTAACAAGAGTAAATAAGAGTAAAAAATATAGAAAGTGACCTAATCAACTAAGTAAATGGAATTGAAAAAACATAATATGCAAAGAAGCTTTGGAAGGAGCTTATCTAATTTTGTGAGCTTGTTGGATTGTGTTGCAAAGCTGATGGGAGAAATAGGAGGAAGAAATGGCTATCCCAATGTCCAAAAACATGTAGATCTAGGAAATATGAGTTGATTCGTGCACCTGACAGAGTATCAGGGTGCCTATGGAAACCTTAGTCTTAGTTATGGGAACCCTAGCCTAAGAAAAAAAATTGTAACCTTCCTCTAATTTATTTATTATTAGTTTCTTTTCTTCACTTGATGTTGCACTAGCTTCGCTAGACTACATAGTATGTCATTGGAAATTTAAAATGAAGATGAGACATGCGAAACCCCAAGCCAAGAATCAAACCCCTAAAAAAATAAAGATGCAAATGAAGGGGTCAAATTGTCCTCAATGACCACAATGGTGGACTTACTAACTGTGTGCTCCACTACATCTCAGAACCGATGTAGTTTTGTGTACTATTGTGTGAAATTAGGTAGTAGATGCTCTTGTGCTAGTCACACTTATTTAAAGTAATGAGCAATAACTATGTTTAGAAAACGTAATTGAATGGTGGATGGAATAGAATAGAATTCCATCCTATGCTTGTGTGATGTAGATGATCCATCCTTGTATCTTTTGATGGAGATGTATGGATGCAAATGAGCTCTAGATGCCTTATATGGATGCAACTCTAGGTTGATGATAGTAATGATAGTAGTACTTAGTTCCTAAAAAGTTGCAGGAAAGTGGAAAAAGGATCAGAGCACCCCTACTTGTACGAGGGAACCTTAGTTAAGGATATAATGATGTAAAATGAAAAAAAAAACTAGGAATGCAGGTGTGGGAGGTCAACATTGATGAAAGAAAGAAAAGTAAGATCACCAAAAGACAAGGGTTAATTTGTAATTTCTTCACTTAAAAACCATATGAATAGTAGTATGAGAACTAAATAATGTCTAAAGTGCATGATTTTGTAACCAGACATATGTGTCTTTATTTTTTTGGGGTTTTTATGGTTTGTCTAGGGTTTTGTAGGTGATTCTTCCATTGCATGTTTATAGTTTCTTCGACGATAACATAATGGAATTCATGTGACAGGAAGTGAACACCAAGAAACATCGAGAATCCAAAGGAGGTTTCTGATAATTTTTGTAGACCAAGATGCCTAGTTCTCTGGCCAGAGCACCCAAAGGCACCTCTAACCCTTTCCAAGCACCCTTTTCTAAGAAGACAGTCCTAATCTGCACATTCTCAGGCTCCTATGTTATAATTTCCTCCTCTTGTTCACCCAATCTACACTTCAAAAAATTACCACAAAATATGTAAATTAACTAAGGCATTTTTTATCCTCTTTGGACATTAGGGTTTCATATTTTATTACTTAGCTTAATTGGGTAATATTTCAATATTTTATTGCTTCATTTATTTAAACATTTTAGTGCTCCTATAACATTAGATTACACTTTAATATTCACATTTTAGTTAATCATTTTGGTGAACCTATACTTGATCTTCACGCTTTTAAGATCCTCATTCTTTACTTGTCTTCCTAGAGTATAGTAATCATGAGTTCTGAAGAAATTATTACTTTCTTACAAATTATTATTGAAGGCATAGACTGCAACATCTCCTTACTACTACTCACGTTTGTGTTGATATGCATCCTGACTTGGTATATTACACATTTGTGGATGCATTTTTTCAAGATATTTCTTTCATGTCTAATCCTCGTGTTGATCTTAATACCTTCGCAAATGACCCACCCTTACATATCATGATTCACATTTACAATGTGGGTATTAAGTACACTTTATTTGATAATGGATATGAACTCAATTTATGACCCATGTCATTTGTTGAGAGGCTAGATATTTCTACTCGTGATTTTAATACATATTATCTTTCAATCTATGTGTAGGATGGTTTTGTTTGTCGATGCATTGGTCACATTACATTTCATATTAATCTAGGGCCAAAAATTTCTAACATTGTGTTCTTTGTCATCGAATTTCCAGTCTCCTATAATTGTTTGATTGGTATGCCATGGTTCAATGGCATGCAATATGTTTCTTCTACCATACATCATTATGTCTGATTCATACATGAAGGTATTGAATATATTGTTCTTTGCAACCTTGACACCTTAAAATATTGTGATTGAGATCTTAATACTAATATTCTTATTCCACATACTGATACTATAGATGATCATCAACCGATGGATGAACCACCTTGTTATTTCAATGTTATTTTTGTGATAGATGCAATTTATTCTACATCATCACCTCCATGTTCTACTACTTCTGCTATGATTCTTTATCGAAGGTCTGTCCATCATATCATCGTCGACCTATCCCCTTCACATTCACATGCACTGCCTTCATTATCATGCCCAACATTTACATGTATGATTTTAATGAATTATTCATATTGGGAGCACATTACATTTGACCATACTCATTATGAAAATATATGTACATTTGAGGGCTTGAATCTTCTAGGATTTCCTTTTGAGGATCTTTACCCTCCACAACATGCTTCTCACCTTTATTATGGGTTTTTTTGACATCACTGTCACCTATGGCCTTTATGTATTTAACCTCTGAGGATTTCTTTCATTTCATAATTTCTCATCACCACTTACTCTAGGAAAATCATGGCTTGATAAAATTGGGTGTAACTTAGACCCCGATCACATGGATATCTTATTTTCTATGCGTTTTGGTCGCATATTAATTTACAATAGCTCATTTCTTTGCTATACAAATAATATCACTTGTTATGCACATGAATGTCTATTACCACCCTTCACTAATGAGGAGTATGTCATGGGTTTGTACACTTATGCCTCAATGGATCATTACATGATCAACCGGAAACTATTTCTTACCATGTCTCCAATGCTTATCCATTTGAAGTTGACCTTGATGTCAATGATCTTCTAGAATACATTACATGATTTTATTCTTTATCAAATGCACACTTGGGGGGCATGACATCTATACTACCACATCAACATCATGTGACATCTCATTCGCTTATATATTTTTCCACATACTTACACATACATCTTAACATACGCATCTACATCATCATTTCCAGATGACACACTCTTGTGATTCGGATCACACTTGACTGTCGAGGGAATTTTTCTACACATGATCTCAACATACTGCACATTAGTCACTACACTTTAGGCACCACATATAATAATGTTATCCTACATCATCTACACATTACATTATAAAATCTACACATTGTGCATCTTTCTACGTACACCATAAATACTCTACATATCCTTCACACACTACACCATAACCATTACCTATTGTACGTTTTTTCACATATTATACACGTCATCTTATATTTTACATCCTACGCCTTACATACTATGTCTTGTGTATTACATAGATAATATGCATTTGATCATCTTAGGTCATCTAGACATCTTGCATTACACACCATACACTCTAATATGCACAATACACATTTTAGACATCTACTTATACACATTGCACTCACTACCCAGTGATGCACTCTAGTCTCACAGTCCATACTTTAATTTTGAGGGCATACATCACAAATGGACCTCATCACACTTACATGTTCATCATTCAATATTTTCTCATGCGACATATCTACATTAAGTGACATACACTTCAGGATAGAAGGTCACTTATTCTACCATCATCTCGTGATGGGGTCAGATTTTTTTTAGGGGAGAATATTTTTGAAATGGTGAATATTAGGATTTTTCAAATTAGAAATTGGAAATTTTTTCATTATCGTATGGTAGTAGGTTTGCCACAATTTAAGGGTCATAAATAAATTTCACCCAAGATTCACCTTTCCGTTACTTTAAAGGGTGGGAAATGTTGGTATATTCGCCATTATGCTACCAACTTGTAGCATATGTTATTCTAATGACTGGAAACATATATTATGATTTTGGATGCTAGCATAAAATGTGCTACTAGCCAATAACATACAAAAAATCTTCCATCTGGTAGCAATAGAATTTTTTAAAAAAAAAGATTTTTCAAAAATTTCCATATTTTTTTTCCCGACACAATTATTAAGCTTCAAAAATTGATTTTTTTCAGATTCCCCATTGTTTGAAAGGAAATTTTAACAAGTTTTTTAAGGAATATATAGAATTATGTTGGGGATGGGTCTTAAAATGAACCCTAGATCAAGTTTATAATCACTTTCACTTGCATAAATTAGTGGTATATTATTTTTTTCTAAATCACCACTCCTTTCTATTCATCTTGTAGTGATATATGCTTAGGATACATAGTCACGCTTACTTCACCGTTAGTTCACATATCATCACTACAAACTCGTCACAAATGTTTCACACAACACATAGTTCGACCATTTCTCAATGACACACTCTTCTTTATGGTTCATTATTGACTATTGAGGGCATACTAAATGAGCCTCAATACATATAAATTCATTCACAAGAGGAGCACATAGATCCTAGCATTCACTTTGCTTTCCATTCCATCCGTCCAAAGCATACTGTAATATATGGTTGCATATACTCTTTCTTACACTTGCTTTTACATGTACGCTTTATTAAATATTCTAGATAAATATATTGTATGTAATTATAATTATCATATACACATGCATGTTCACTTGCTTTCTAGTTGTGATCCCAGACTATTTATGGTTACTACACACAACATGGATGCTTAACTACCAATCCCATAGTGGATCATGGGGCATCCACATTTCTATGTTGCAGGTGCTATTATTTCATTTGTATTCATATCGCATTAATTATTTTTATACACGCTATGACATAAATTTTATCTTTCTAATATGTTAATGGGTTCTTCATATGCAACATTTATTTTGTTAGGATACCTGTTTACTATATTATTTTCTATTTTTTATTCTTATTTATGGGATTTTCCCTTTGTCTTTTGTGCACACTTGTTTATTTTCAACCACTATGGCCTTGAGTGTCTTGCGACACCATGAGTGGTGTCCCATGTTTTTGACCCGCTTTGTGCAGCCTACATTGTCTTCTTGGGTGTTTACATTATCTACTTATGTTCTATCTTACAGATTCTATGTTTATCTTACAATTTTTTTCTATATGTGTGTTCATACTAACACTTGTTAACTAGCTACCTTGTTTATTTGTTCATTGGTTTCTATTGACAATTTTTTCACTTGTGCAAAAATGGGCAACTCAAAACTTCATCATTACAATGGAAGGCATTGGTAAAGTATACCTAATCTAAGGGAGTTTTGATATTATTGGTTACTACTGAATTAGTTAATGATTAAATGAAATCTGTAGCTATGTGTACTGTTACAAAACATAACAGATCACATAGTCTATAGTTTCGTGTTATCTTCAGCAAAAGAACACAAGGCCCCGAAGGAAAACTATGTTGTCTTGATGAAGACACTGAATTACAGAATAGGTAAAATTTTGAGTTTTGGGACAACAAACATTAGTGCATATTGGAGAAATCCGATTTCATTACTGAATGTTACAAGTTCTCATTAATGTTCTTTCCTTCATGATTAATACATTCAATTATATTACTAACTTGTTTATTTCATCATACAATCTATACAGAAAGCTGAAATGCAGAAAGAAATATACAACTCATTTACAAAATTCAATGTTTTATTCATAAGAAAATTTCAAACGTTCTCACACAAGCCATGGGATGTAACTGGAAAGTAAAGTACAACTACTTAAAAAAGAGGTACACATGCATAAAAAATAAAGTAAAGGAGTATGAGTGAAACCATCATTGCCTTGGGATTTTTCTTCATTGTTTGAAGTATCTCCATTCCATCTTTGTTCCTTCTTCATCTTCATTGTAGAAGTCACTGTACCTAAAAAAAATAAAATATGAACTATCAGTTACGAGCTTAAAGATCAATTCATATTCCTTATTGTCCTAGTTCATGCATATGAATCTCTTTAAAACAGGATATATAATTTACTTGAATATCAAACTTCATACATGCTCTACTCACTCAGAAAGAAGAAAGAGAAAAGAAAAGAAGAAACATGGACATAAGAGAGGTAAAAAAGCCTAAGTATTTTCTAAATTGTTTTCTTAAGTGTGCAGGGCTAGGTTGCAGCCAAGAAGAAATAGAAAAGTCATAAGTACATACTGGAAAGAAGGATTATTATAACTCAAATTTAGTATTTTCTGCAAATGGAAGAAGTTACAGTACATAAAAGATACTAACAAATAGAAGTATACTTTTCAGTTTACAACTAAGGTAGAAAATCATATTTCAAGAAGTTGCAGTTTACTGGAATGAAAGGGTTACAGCTGAAAAAGAATGAAAGAAGGTTCTGGGAAAATTTTGACAAGGCTTCACCATGTAAAATGGACATTTACAACTTTCTCATCTTGCATTTTTAGCTACTACATGATTTAAAATAATTATTTAAATCAAATAAGTGATATAGAAAAGCAGAAAAGCATGTCATGATCAAGATAAACAGTTATTATGTTTCAGTTTCATACTAACAAATCAAATTAAACAGGAAAGTGTTACCATAATTTGTATTCTAAATCAGAAAATACAACTACTACTCAGTTGAAAAAGGAAGGAAGAGAGAATTATGGAAAAAAAAGTCCAGGTCATCGCCATGGAAAATCAACATTTCAAATTTTCCAGCATACCAGAAAATACTACTATCAAAGAAATAAAACATCTAAACAAAAGAAACAAGATTACAGTATTTCAACAAAGCATCTGAATCAAGGCTTATGCCTAAGAATGGTATTAGCATGGATGAATAACTACTTATAATTTCTAGAAAATCCACATGCAAGGTACAAAGACCTCTTACGATCAAGAATAGATTTCATAATCAAATGAAGTAATGTAATTTCCAGTACCCATGGCAAGGGAACAATACCCAAATCTGGGTTTTCACTATCTCAAAATTTAAATTGAAAAGTGTAGATCAAGGTAAGAAGAACATTTTTTTTCACTGGTAAAATTGATATAGGGAAAACCCTCAAGTATTCATCAACTTTAGAATCAAAGAGTGCAAATGCAACTATGGGTTACAAGGGATCAATTCAAAAGGTAGGGGCAGTGAACTGAAGAAAGAGATATAAAAAAAGATAGAGTTTCAGGCAAGCCATTTTAGTTACAGACTTTATCAAAGTCAGGCTAACTATTTTGAAGGAACAAAATGTCTTTTAGAAAGCATACAATTGTAACACCAAGAACTTAGTGAACATAATTCATATTCAAAAGGTTAACCTTTACATGCTTGGAAACTAAGACCACTTACAGCTTACAGTCATGGGATTTTTCATAGTAAGAACAAATATAGTCCCTAAGAAAGAAGAATTTCCTAGCAATAGATACAATTTTCATGCACTTAAATATGAAATAGTGCTTTGGTATTAGAATGTGAGCACATTTCCAAAATTTCAAAAGTAAGCAAATATCAAAGAATGGAATGAAAAAATGCTACAAGATCATTCCCATAAGGGACAAGAAGGAGCTCCAAATTATTCACAAATCAAGTTAATGGCCATATATGCAAAGTTACATAATCAACCTCAGAGTTCAAAAAGTATGCAACTACAAGTTACAAGAGATCAACCCAAAAGACAAAATAGAATGAAGCTTAGTATCAGTGTCTCAAGAATCAAATGGAAAAAACAACGAGGATACAAATCTTGGGAAAAATCATACAGAGGTCAATAAAAAACTTACCAACAATAAAGTTGAAGTTTTGAGCTTAGAATACGACTACCTAGAACAATGAAAGCTACAGAAGTGACAAACACCTTAGACTTGAATTTGCAATGAAGGAAAATATAAAGTAAATGTTTCACAAAAATGGATCTCTAATCAATCTCAAGGGTCTGAAGATGATAAAAAAACCACAAAACTATAAGTTTCTCAAAACTTTCAATACCCAAATGAAGCCATGAAACAAAAATGAGCTCATACAAAGTTATTTAGAGCTACATAGTAGTAAATACGATATCACAAAGTTTTTTCAAGCTCATTTTATTAATGGTCGAAGCGTGAAAAAACAAAAAACCAAAATGTAAATATAGTGCATGATGAAAACCAATATTTCAATTTTTTTACAAATGTTATCTACACATGGTTGAAGAATTTCTCAAAACTTAGATCTATGAGTACCCATGTCAAAGAAAGCACAGAACCTGGCCAATAAATGAAGACCCATTAATGGGTAGCAATCGAAATCATAGGAAGAAATAGTACTTACTGGTATTTGAAGCTTAGTAAATCCTCAAGAAATCATCAAGTTCATAGAAAGAAGATCAAGCTCAAAACGAGGTTCAACTTGAAAAGACCAAGGCCGAGCCATGAAATTGCACAAAAAATGTAAAGAAAGAACAAATCATCAATATTTATCAAAAAACAAAGTGGCAACGATGAATCAATAGCGATACCTAAGGAGGTCAGGACTTACCTTCCCACATCAGACAAAGGAATGGTTATAGGAATCTGCAGAGCTCGAGTGCAAAGAACGGTGTCTACCAAGAATCCTCATAGGAATTCACAAAAAATAGAGACATTTTGAACAAAGATGAGCTCAAACCCATAGGAAAGATCACAGAACCTCCTCAAAAAACACAAACAGAGTGAACGATAAGAAAAAATAGGTGCAAGAGAAGATCCAGAGAACCAATTTGCAATGGGAGTCGAGCTTCAAGTTACCAAAAATGGTGTCGAAAAGAAATTTTTCCAGGGCTTCGTCTGCAAACTGAAGATCCAAATGAAGTTATTATTGGAAACTGATTGACCTTTACATCCTGAGCCCAAGCATTGGGTTAGTTCGAACTTGACTATGGTGAAAGATCAATGGCCGCAAAGAAAAAGGACATTAGATCAATGCTCAAGGATCAATCCCCAAGTCCAAAGTAAACTAATTGGGTAAGATGACACTGAAAACATTCAATTCAGGCCAAAACCCTAAACTTCAAGTTAAAAAATAGATAATCTGTGATCAAACAGTTCAAAATCAATGACCCAATATCATGATCAATATCAAAGAAAACTCAACCTAGGATTAATGATTCCACCAAAATAATTTCAAGGGGTGAGTCATCATGCAAAGGGGGCCAACATCACGTTTTAAACAAAATCATTTCATTTTGACTCTAAAAATTCTAAACTATAGTCCAACTTCAACTAATGTAAAGTGCCGAACGAATCATGTTCACCTATGATCACCCAAAAGGTAAGGGTTATAAGCTATAGTCAACTATTATCCAAATGCAAAAGCTGACAAGTATTACATGGTCATGTTTAAAGGGAGGTGGAAACTATATATTATAGCATTTGTTACTAAGGTGGCTGAGTACGACAAAGGTGGCATTTTTACAAAAGTTCCCCCATATACATTTAAAATTCAATAATGTGATAAGTATGCAAAGGTGGTGAAACCATGGTGAATTACAAAGGTGGTCCCCACTTCAAGGAGGTTGAAATTGATCTGTAGAATGTCACTCATGTGACCATTAGAAGCCAAGAGATTTCAACATCAGAACATGTGCACATGGACAGGTGGTCCCCACATTGGATGTTAATATTCCAAGTATTGCAATTATTTTACTCACAAATAGAGAGTTTATTTTTTGCATACTTCACAAGAAGACAAATTCACATGCACAAGGAAAGAGGCTTTCCTAGCGAGCAGGCTTATTATTAGCAAATTATTCACCTTTGTTTTCCTAAAAATAGAATAGTCAACTTCAATTTGATTGTATTGTAATCAAGGCTATTAATGCCTATTTGTAATTACATGCTCTATTTGTAATCCTTTATCTATTATTAAATAAAGGATAAAAATAAGATGCATGGGTGAGTAAAAGCCTTAGAGTTTTTTTAGGAAGGAGGTGAAACTTATTTTGCTATATATTGTGTGCTTTGGAAAAGCACAGAAGGAGGAATTTTTGGATATAGGAGTACTAAATAAATTTTTTGCCATTTTTTCCTTCTAAGTGTGAAGTATATTTTGCCTTCCCAATCATTTGCAGTCTTGTGTATGTTTCTATTAGTCTTGTGAATTCAAATTCCCTAATTAATCATCTTACCCTGTTGCAAAAAAAATAGTAATTTCTACATGATATTAATGTGCATGTTAGCTTGGCAGTATTGTTGTGATACTCTCCCTCAATACCTCGAAGTGTTTAGGCGTTAATATTCTACAGAGAAACTATTGGTTTGTGCATCAAGAATCCTTTCACATATCAATCAAGTGCATATACTCATTCAAATCCCTCATACAAATTTGGTGTATCACCTTAGTTTTAATTATTTTACAGTCATCTTTTCCCCCTTAAACCCCAAAAATCTAATTTTAGGATACATTAACAAGGAACTGACCTTGTTACCAGAGACTCACCTCAAAATAGGTATACCCACAGACCTAAGGTGTTTCCATTGTATCTATGAAAGAGAGATATATTTTGCAAGCTTAGAAAACCTATAGCCATCTCTCTATAGTGTGCACTTTTGAGAGATAACACGACCCATGTAACCTCTAAACTCACCTGTAACCTTCTTACCACCCATACCACCACTACCATCTGTAACTACTTCACTACCCATGACATTTTATTTTCTTTCACTCACACCTCCTACCCAACATACACCACCTATGTCCATGGCACATCGATTACCCCTGTGGGTAACCCATCCTCTTCCACCATAGGATTTTCCCTCCACATCTCATACAATTATGTCATCGTTGCCCAAAAAAATAAAACCTAAAGCTAAAAATCTGCTAGCCTCTAATAAGGTAGTTAAACCAACCAAACCTTCCATCGCCAACTCTTCTACCACATTTTTACCCAAGCAGATGTAACTAAGACTAAAGACTGCCCCACACAACAAACTAGTGAACCAACCCATTCCCTCTCCTATAAAGCCTCTTCCTCCATAATCAGTTTTACCTGTACCCAAACCCACATTCACCTCCCATTATGATCCACTAATAGGGTCCTACACTAAAATCTTAACCAATCTCCTCGAAAATTTTGTCATCACGTTACCACCTCTTAGACCTTACGACCCACTCCAACCCAAACCCACAAGGGTTTGACAAAACCAAAATTTGTGCCTACCATCGTGTGTCAGGACACAATGTAAATAACTATAAGGCTTTAAAAACCTCCCTTGTCCAATTATGTCCTCCCGAAGAAAACTTTGACGACAATGATCTTCTTGATGAGCACCCCATTTCACTTTCGGCAATTTCAAAAGATCTTCCATTACCTACTCAGCGACCAATATTTCCACCCCTACAACTCTTTAATCCACCCCCGAGATTTGAGATCAACATGGTCTGTATTAGAGAATTAGCTGAATCACCTCCCAAATGTTGTTACCCCTAGCTCACTTCACAAGGATTTTCTCCCATGGTAGGTTTCTTCCTGTCATGCCATTATACCACTCATCCTACACCTTCTCCATTTATCCCCTTCCCTCGAATCAACATGATCAACATTACCACCCATGATCAGAAAGACAAAGCAAAGGAAAAAAACAACTGGCCCATCTACCAACCCTATACCCAACATACCATCGACAACTATACCCAAAGTCATCATTCGAGGTCATGCATATCCTATTTCTGATGGGGTCACACATCGCACAATGCTAAAATAGAGACACCAATCCCCCCTCAAAATGTCTTTATATGACCTCATCCAAACCTTTGAATCACATGGTCAAGCCCTTATGGAGGTCCTTCAATCTATTAAAGTCTTACCAAATGACCCCACACCCATCACCTCCATCATTACCCCTCACCATGTAGCCTCTCTCACTAGGTCTTCACCTTCCTCTACACCTCCACCTACTCACCAAGTGCTGCCCTCAGCTTTTTAGATGAAGAGATGGCTCGCTTCCAGTCTGACAACCCTGGCCCCGCTCTTTTCATCTCCATATTTATCAATAATATACACATATGACATGTTATGATTGATGGTGGTGTTAGTATTAATATCATCTCCTCCCATGCATACGACCAAATACACATACCTACCAATTACATCCATGATAACCTTATTTATCTGCATTCCGTTAATGACACCATGACCGCTACCCTAGGTACCATTGTTCTCCATGTCTATGTGGGCCCCCACACTATCTCATAACTTTTATATGTTCTAGAAGGAGATTTCCAATATAACTTCCTTCTCGGCCGACCATGGATCCATGCCATGAGTTGTGTCCATTTTGACTTTACATTGATGCCTCAAATTTGAACACGAGGGACATAATTACACCATCCATGCCGACCCATCACCAATCAAGACCTGTAACATGCTATATCAGCCCAATGATGTGCTTATACCGGTCAAGGCATTTACCACTGTCACAACTTCACCTTCAACCATGATCCCATCCACAAAAACTGCCACCACTTCTGCTACATCTAACCTTTCTATACCCACTATAGCCATAACCTCTACTACTGATGCACTTGTTTCAACAACATCTAGTGATCCATCTATACCTGCTACCCACATACCAACTACTGGTTCCTTAGAAGGTGTTTTTAAACACCTCACTCTAGGGGAATACTGACTATAAAATATTGACACCTTCCTCACCCCACAAGAGTATGGAAACCTCTGCCAACACCCCAGTTATGACATCCGCATTGGAAAAACTTTTTCCTTATGGCCCTCCCCACCTTTACACCAATCTAACATATGGGGGACTCGATATGTCCACCTATAAACCCAAACCTCCATCCCAATCCCAACCATTTTCATCTGTCCTACTCCCTCACTAACCACCAATTCACTCACACTTTCCTCCACCCATGCGCGTGGAAAGGATTTGGATTTTGTTTTTATGAACAAGGTCACCATAGTGTCATTTCTTGTACCTCTCATAAACACAATGAGCATAGTGGCATTGGTTTTGACACTCCACCCTCTAAGAAGGTTCACGTTGACCTTATCAAAGATGTGAAATCTTCCCCCTCTCATTCACTCACATTACCATCTTTACCGACAGAGTCCATAGATCCAAAATCTATTCCTCCTTTAAAAAAAATTATAAACACCATTTCCCTAGGACCACTGACCTTTCAACATGATGGCAAGGCTCCCTCTTCTATCCCATTTCTGTATCCTAACATGATTGATGATGATACACCTTCAATTAACATTGTTCAATGACAGGATGATGAGTCCATCCTCACCTACCTTGGTGTAGAAGACTCTTACATTCATCAGTCACTACCCTCTAAGATGCAAACCATGTTGAACAAATCCTCCATCGAAATCAACATTAATACTCATGACGACCCACACATTCTAAAGATCGGCCAATCCTTAGATGCTACTAAACAAGAAGCCTTCACCTCTTTCCTTCGGGACCATAGCAACGCATTTTCCTGGTCCTATGCCGATATGCTTGGTATTGACCCAAAAATCGTGGTTCACAATATCGTAACCATTCTTGATTCCAAACCCATCAAACAAAAGCTACAGAAAATGCATCCTCACATTGCTCTTCTAGTCAAAGAAGAGATTCAATGCCTTCTCTCGGTTTCTTTCATTCTTTCAGGATGAGAGGTGAAAATGTATATTTACCAACTAAATTAAATGTTAGGTTAACATACATTAATAAGTGGAAATATAAATATGCACACCATAATAAAATTAAATAGCAACATAAAAACAATTGCACAGTGACACCATATATAACGTGAAAACCTCAGAAATGGGTAAAACACCACCAAAGAATAATCCACTATAGAGAAACATTTTACAACCCATTCTAGTAACTCCTCCCTCACTTCTACTCCATGTATTTACCCATAATCCATTGATTCATGTGATCTAATTAATATGACCTACAATCATATTTAAATAACCCAAAGTGTTATGTCCATATTAAGTGATGGGGCGCACCTCGATTTAATAAATAGTTAGTTAATTTATAACTAAAAAACCTAATCTAAAGTTTATATTTAAATAATAAGAATATAAACTATTCTATATTATTTAACTGTAAACTAAACATTATGATGCACTTAATATTAAGTGGGGATACATATGCCAATAGATTACCTGCCTGTGGTACACTACAGGATTTACAATCCTTAAACCATAAAGGTTTTAGGCTAGCATATCGGTTGAAGAAATTATAACACCTTCATCATGCTCAACTTACCTTTTGGTACAAAACGATTTAGAATCTATAAATCAAACATATGATTTAAGCTAAGCATGATTTGTGAGACTACATATCACAGTTTCTCATGGAAATATTCTTATACCACATCTCTAGGAGCCTTTTACAAATAGATGCACACTGGATTGTATTATTCCCGTAAACTCTATCAGTTTACATGTAAATTCTATCAATTTACTTTAGATTATACAAGATCTTTTAGAATGCTTTTAAACTAGAGTAGAAGTATAGATGAGATGGAATCAAAAACCAGTCAACCATTAGGAGGTGACATTACATGCACACTCCCCCTCAATGACAACTCTAAAAGGCCAAGCATTTCACACACTTGCATTATTTTACAACACACAATGACTTGTAAACATAACTACAATCTTAATCTTCAGTTCAGTAGAACTGGAGATCTCTATCACCACAGAGAACCTTCTCTCGAATAACACATATATGAAATTTAATATTCTTCATTCGTTGATGTTAAATTGGAATCTTTATCAAGAGTAATACCACTCTGACTACCACAGAATATAAATACTTCCTTCAACTTCCATGCATATTCTTCCAACTGCCGCTTTAGCCACATGGCTTCTTCGCGGCTTCAATTGTACTTCTCTGCACCAAAAAAATTGAACACATATCCAGTATCTTTTATATCTAACACAACATCAACATGGTTAGAGTTGCAATATCCACATAGACATCATAATAAGAATAATATAAATTATTATTCATTTCTCTTTTAACCAACTATAAAAGTTAAATACAAGTTGTAAAATAAATAACATAATAATATGCTTAACAACTAACCATGTTAGAATATGTTGAAAAAATTTCAACATATTATCATTGTAAAACATATATTAGACGTAGTCAGTATTGGACGTCTCTAATACAAATGCAAGGGTGTCCCCAAGTGTTATTTGATATGCATATAATAATTTTTTTTTTTTGTATACTAAGAAATATCTTCATTATCTTATTATAAGCCTTTACAAATGAGATAAGAATTGATAACATATCAGATAATCAAGTTATACAAGAATAATAACAAAAAACAAAATCCACCAACTCTGGATACTTCCCATGGATTTTGCTTCAAACAATGATCATGTAAGCACTTTTTAATACATGAATAGTAGTTATATTTTGAAGCAAAAGCACATATAAGCTTTTTTTGTATGTTTTCACTTGTAGTTACTTCGTAAAAAACAATTTCTTTTTTGACAATATATGAAATAGAAAATATACTTTTCATTTAGAAGTAATTTATAAAGCTATTATATTAGCACTATGATTATTATCATCATCATTATCTTCATTTTGATATGATTTTTTCCATTTCTGATTTTTGAAATTTGACTTATTTTTAAATTTATAATCCTCTGTTTTATTCCCAAACTTCCCACAATTATGACATTTACCATCAAAAATGACTTTTAAGTTTCCTGGTTTCTTATTTTTATTAGGAGTTTTAAAATTTGATTTTTGATTCTTGTTAAACCTAGAAGGTTTACCTTTTTCTTTTTGATCAAGAAGTGCTTGTGTGGAATTTTATCTTGAATCAAAATTAGTGATAACCTGCTCTTTCTGAATAAGGAGATTACTAAGGGTTTGAAAATTTTGAATCTCTTATTTGCATTGATACTTTGAGTTCGAAATTGAAATGAAATTTCTAAATTTTTCATGAATATTTAATTGGATAATAAAATAGAGAAATTTATCATGAATTAAATTACTACCAAATCCATCTAATTGTGACTTAATATTTTCTATTTTTGCTAAATAATTAAACACTTTTTCATCTCCCTTCATGGGAGTTGTCATAAGGTCTAAAACCAATTTAATAATTTTTGATATACACGTACCTTCGTCCATCAACTTCAATTTTGTCCAAGCTTCACTAGGACATTCTAGATTGCTGATATGTAGTAGAAAATCATCTTGTACGATTCACAAGATAATGGACATTGCCTCTTGTACTTTCTATTGATATGTGGTGACGTTATCATCAGTTACATGTCTTCCTGTAGGAGCTCTCTTTGTTCCATTTACAACTGCCCAAATTTTGCGAGCCATGAATTCTACTTTCAATCGAATCTTCAAAATGTACTAGTTGTTTCCATTCAACATCTGATATTTATCAATTGAAAATTGATTAGACCCCATTTTTCCCCAAAATATAGATAAAACAATTAATAAACAAGGATTAAAAGAAGAGTTTATAGAAATCCCCCTTGTATTTTAATCCTCTTACTCGAGCTCGATCAATTTTACATCACAAAAAAATACTGTATATAAAATAATAGATACACAAAAATAAGTTAGAACGATATCAAAAATTCAATCGAAATGCGAGTGAATTTTTTTTAGTTTTCTAACAAAATGACGACAACGATCTAGACATCGTATCATACAAAATATATCATTTTAAACCAAAAAAATCATTATATTAGTTTTTTTTAAAAATAAATTCTTTGATTAATTTATATATATATTTTAAATAACTTCTTTGATTTTTTTATTTTTTTTTTGAAAAGATAAAAAAAAAACAAAAGTTCGTATATTAAAAAAAATTGGAGCTATTGAATCATATTCACAAACCAACCTAGCGGGGAGATACCCCATGCAACAAAAGGCTCTGACACGTGGCCATAGCCACAATAACGCCTATTACCTCTTTGGCTTATAAAGCCTAAATATTCTTCGCTTCCCCCATACAGGATAGAAAACAAAAATATATTATGACTATATTAATTAGTAGATATATTGATATAAAATGTTATTTGTTACACTTATTTGGTAGCTCATTATCTACTAATTGACAAATATTTTAGACAAATCACATATAACCATATATTATATCGTATACACAATATCATAATTAATACTTCATTAGGCACCTCCTTTCAAAATTAAATATGTAAACAAATAATTATTTTCCATTTCATAAATGTTAAAAAAATAATTTAAAATTACATAACTGTATATCAAAATATGAATTTATTTTAATATTCACAGACAATGTTCTCCACACTCTAGAATTAAAAAAATATGCCTAAGACAGGTGGCCACATTTATTTAAATAATTTCAAATTCAGTTAAACAAATTATTCCCACCGAACTAACCAACACCACCAAGCACCTTGCAAATTTGGAGCTTGTATGTTTCCCATGTGTGGTTAGACACATATTTTGGACCCATGAGAGAGATTCCACTCATCTAAATCAAAGGTTAAAAAAAAAAATACACTTTTTCCATATCACAAAGATGGCAATTAGTTATCTTAGAGAAGTTTATTCAACTCCACGCACTTTAAAAAGTTTTATAAAAAAAGTATATTTTCATCCCAAAACTATACAGTTTAGGATATATATATTAAAGGGAAGTGGTTAAGAAAAACCGGTTAGGCAGCTAGATTAAAGAGGAAAGACCATATGTTCTAAAACATATATTTAAAAAGTAGGTTTATTTTTTATTAATTTTTTAACAAATTTCATCTCATTTATTTGGATGGGAGCCTAATATAGCATTGGAATTAAATACTATACTTTGGCCTCTTGTGAATATTCTAGTATAGTCTAAAAACTATAGAGTTATATTTTTTATTTATATAGTTTTATTACTAACTATATTTTGGTTTTATATAAATTATAAAATATAATTTATGTAAACTAGGTTCTTTAATATATAGTTTTATATATAAGTATTTTTGTATTTATATTAATATATATAGTCGTATGAACATAACAATGAATATATATATTATATATATATATATATATATATATATATATATATATATATATATATATATATATATAAAGTATGAATATTATATAGATTTAGATACAAAAATATTTCGAATTTTTTTTTTTTCAAAAAGTTAAAGATGGTTTCATATTTCAAATTGTAAAAACAATATTACCAAGAGACAATGGTTTTTACATGACCAATGAAAAACTGTAAATGACCTATTTTCCCTAATCTTGTCTCTTGTGCACTTGTTGTTCACTTGAATTTGTTTACTTTGATTTCATGAATTCCTTCATACCATATAAAAGTATACAAAATATTTCAAGAAATATTTAATAACTCTTTCCTTGATTTTACAGGCCGGGTAATTCATGAAGTTGAATTATTTTTAAGCAGTTCAAAATCCACAATGCATTTTCACCTGTGCAATGATCATCCAACCAAATATTAAATAATATTTCAAATATTAACTACCTTCCCATCCGTTATGTCCTTAGGTTACATTAGGAATATATTTAATTTATTAAACCCACTCTGGTACCATGTCAGGACGAGAGGTGAAAAGTTATATTTACCAACTAAATTAAATGTTAGGTTAACATACATTAATAAGTGGAAATATAAATATGCACACCATAATAAAATTAAATAGCAACATAAAACAAATTACATAGTGACATCGTATATAATGTGGAAAACCCATAAATGGGTAAAAAACCACAGAAGAATAATACACTATAGAGAAACATTTTACAACCTAGTCCAGTAACTCCTCCCTCACTTATACTCCATGTATTTACCCGTAATCCATTGATTCACGTGATCTAATGCATATAACCTCTAGTCATATTTTAAATAACCTGAAGGGTTATGTCCATATTAAGTGACAGGGCACACCCCGATTTAATAAATAGTTAGTTAATTAGTAACTAACAAACCTAATCTAAATTTTATATTTAAATAATAAGAATATAAACTATTCTATATTATTTAACTATAAACTAAACATTATGATGCAATTAATATTATTGTTCTAACACATTATACCCATTGATTATCCCCAAGAGATTTCTAGCATCTTTCTTATCACAAAAGTGATAGGGTGACTCTGCATTTACACAGATTTCCATGACTTCAACCTCGCCTGTCCCAAAGACGATTTCCCACTACCAGGCATTGACCAACTAGTTGATCTTGCCACTGGACATGAAATGTTATCACTCGTGGATGTTATTTTGGGCTACAATCAAATATTACTATCTCCAAAGGATTAACACAAGAATTTCTTCATAACCCCTTGGGGGACTTTCTGCTATCGAGTCATGCCCTTTGGCCTCAAAAATTCCGGTGCTACATATCAGTGAGCCATGAACTTACATCTTCCATGACATAATGCATCACATATTAGAAGATTATGTTGATGATATGGTTTCCAAATCCAATCATCGAACCAAAAACCTACCCATTCTTAAAGTCATTTTTGACCGCCTCATCAAATATTGTGTTTTTCTTCAACCAAAGAAGTGTGTCTTTGCGGTACTTTCTGGAAAAATCCTAGATTTCATCATTTATTTGCATGGCATATAATTCAATCCTGCTAAATTCAAGGCTATACTTGAAATGCCGTCACCCACTAATCTCCGTAAACTTTGCAGCCTACAAGGAAAGTTGCAATCAATTCGTCGTTTTATCTCGTAGCTTTCCGACCGCTTTCAACCATTCCATCATCTTCTCAAGAAAGAATTTTCATTCAAATGGGATGATGAATGTCATAAAGCCTTCGAAGCCTTGAAACAATAACCTCCTTCAACCACCAATGCTCATTCCTCCTAAGGATGACCAACCCTTCTATCTATATATTTTCACAATGACCATTCTCTAGGTGTCATGCTCTCTCATCACAACAACCAACACCATGAGAAAGTAGTTTAATACATAAGCCGTACCCTTCTTGACTACAAATATAGATATACTCATTCCGAATAACTCTGTCTATCCTTATTTTTTTCACCACAAAACTTTGCCATTACCTACTCAATTACAAAACCTTTGTCATCAGGAATACTGACCCATTGCACTATATGTATGCCAAACCCTATCAAAATCAACATGTCACACGTTGGCTTATGCTTTTGGCTGACCTCAACCTTGAGTTCATCCATCAAAAGTCCATCAAGGGTCAGGCTATCACTGAACAATTGGTCAACACACGTATTTCTGGGAATCAACCCTCTAACTTTGACTTCCTAGACGAGTCTATAACTACCCTTTCCCTGGACGAACCCGCTTACCAAATGACACTCTTCTTTGATGGCTCCAAGTGTTAGCGTGGGGGTGGGCTGGGGGTTATCCTCATTCTTCTTGATGGTGAACCTATGCCTTTGTCTTTCAAACATGATTTTGATTATACAAAAAATATTGCTGAATACAAAGCACTTGTATTGGGTCTCCAGGATGCTTATGCCTTAGATGTTAAGTCAATCAACATCTTTGGTGATTCTCAGTTGGTCATAAACCAAGTCAATGGTATATACCAGTTTCATAATGAGATACTTCAAAATATAAACATCACATAGACATACTTTTGACCACCTTTGACCGTTACGTACTTCAAACCACCCCATGTTCTACCAATAAATTTGCAGATACCATGGCCTGCTTAGCTTCTCAGATACCCACTTTGCCCGCTAACTATAAAATCTGTCACTATACAAAGGATACAATCACCCTCTTATTTACCTCATGAAGTTTACTCCATCGGAATCATTTCCCTTGACCCACGTGACCTTCGGTATAAGCAATATGCATACTATCTTTCCCTTTCCATTTTACCCACATATCTCACTCGTAATGGACAAAGTTCCTTTCTTAAAAGTATCTCCCGTTATGTTCTCATGGGTGGTATTCTTTACAAGCATGGCTTCGACGACATTCTCTTACAATGCCTTACGAGTTCTTAAATTCCCTACACCATTAAGGAAGTCCATGATGGAATTTGTGGAGGTCTCTTTATTGGTTTAGCCTTCACAAAGCACATTCTTCACCTAGGCTATTAGTGGCCATCACTAAACCATGATTGTTTGTGATTATGTCAAATGTTGCATGAAATTTCAACAACATGCTAATCTTCATCACTGTGCACACCTAGTCATGCCTTATAGGTCACACGAGACCTTTGTCCTTTCTCTCAATGGGGTTTATATCTTGTCAATGGGATCAACCCCCATTCTTCACAACGCCACCAATGGATCATAACCACTACTGAATATTACACTAAATGGGTAGAATCCATTCCCCTCATTTTCCACAAAAGCTGAGAAAGTATGTGAATTCATCAACCATCACATCCTTTTTTATTTTGGTGTCCCTCACCAGCATTATCACTAATAACGGAAACCAATTCAAAAATAAAACCCTACGCAAACTATGTGAAGATTTCGGCATCCAACTTAGTTTCTCATCACCTTATTACCCACAAAACCAATGGTCAAGCCAAATCAACCACTAAAACCTTAAACAAAATTCTTATGAAGGTAGTCAATGATATTGGGAAATATTGGCATACGCACATTCCTTTTTCCTTGTGGGCTTTTTGTATTAGTATTCACACTACTACTGCTTCCACCCCCTTTTCTCTAAACTATGGTACTAAGGTTGTCTTACATATTGAAGTCCACATTCCATCACACTACAATACATACTCAATGATGATGACTTTCGCTAGGATCGTTTGGCGTAAATTGAATTATTAGATGAGCGTAGTCTCAATGCTCTTGACCATCTCCAAATATACCAAAAAAACGTATCAAACGTTTCTATGACAAAAGTGTTCATGAACGAACCTTTTAGGTTGGTGACCTCATCCTGAAGGAAAATCAACATGTAACCAAAGAGGAGAAAAGTAAACGGGGAAAATTTTATCCTAATTGGCTCGGACCCTATATCATTACCCATGCCTATGGATCAGATGCTTATCATTTTTCTTCACTCGAAGGTAAACCCGAACCTGAGCCACTTAATTCCTTGCATCTTTGACCATTCTATTACTGATATCAAGTACTATATCACTTTATTTCAATTTATCACTCATGCCTTGAGAATTGTTCACCTTCCATATTACCCATTTTTAGGATCCATGACTAAACAAGAATCATGTGATCACCCGTCACCTTTTAGCCTTGTCTTTAATATGAGTACCATGGATCTACTCATAGCATGATTCTCATGCATACTTTTCATCTTCTTCAAGATGGAATCCCATGGTTGTTCATCACTCGAACCCACATCTTCCATAGTTAATCATTTTGTGTTGTGGTCTTGTCTTCTAAACAAGAACCTAATCATCCTTTATAGTCTTGTCCATGACTTAAATGTCTTAAAACAAAAATGGATACCACACCTTGATTCAAAACTTACAGAAAAAGATAACTCCCTCAAAAGGGACATCTCTTCTTTATAGTCTACCACTATCAATAGACTACTCCGTTGAAGGACAGCTATATAAATTCATTACAAAAAATATAATAAATATTCAGAAGCTTCCTACGTCGATTAGCTTCACAAAGACCTCAAGGAGATAATACATTCATCCCATCTAGACTTCCCACATCGATCAGTCTATTAAAAAACCAAACAAATGAAGAAAAAGATAAAATTTTCATCATGCACTTGCCTATTTTTTATCTTGGGTTTCTTGTTAAGAATAAAATCTTGTCATACACTAAGTTATGCTAAACCACCCATTCTCACCTCATTTACCTTCTTATCCTAACTTCTTGTCTACTCAAGGGACTCGCCACAACCGCAACATTTCATGATCATGTGAATTTTCTTCACCCTTAGAATAGTCCATTATGCAAGGCCTATAGGGTCTTACATTCATAATCCCATCTAAGGTATGGTAGACTCATTAGGGTTCTTATCAATTTGGAAGTTATTTTGCCACCTCTTACCTTTCTACCTTCTTCACCACCTATTGATTCTCCTATAACAAGACCATCTCATCGAAACTTATATTTCAAACAACTCAATCATGCCTATGACCTGAACTCAACCATGCCTATGACCTACATTCACCCATGCCTAAAAACTATCAATCCATTCCTCTACTTCATGATAATCTTCCCTAGCTTGTGGGAGAACTACATTGGCCTGAGGTCCCTTTTTCGTTGGGATTATGTAGGTAGCACTTCGAATGCAAGGGGCTGTTGTAGGTTAGCTCGACCACTCTCTACCCTAAATAATTCCATCTTCCCCTTTCATATTTACATTCTACCCTAGTTAGTTTCCTTGTTATATCAGTAATTGGATATTAAACCAAACAAACAACAATTGCTTAACATATTTATCATCATCACTCATACATTCATTTCATATTGGCTACAATTCATTTACCATAATCATACGTTTTCCTACAAATCATCTTAACATGATCCACACACATCATTGATTACAAAAAATTAATGAATTAGAAACTTAACCATACCTAACCAACTTGACTCAATCCATGCCTATGACCTGACTCCATCCATGCCTAAACATACATGACTCAATCCATGCCTATGACCTGAATCCATCTATGCCTATGACCTAATTCCGCCATGCCTACACGACCTTGAATCTATCAAGCGTAATCCACTTGATTTCCACACACACACACACACACACACACACACACACACACACACACACACACACACACACACACATAGCAATTCAAATTAAAACATGTACATCATCCATACCGTAAACACCATCATCTATAAATAAGATAGTTTGTATAAAAATACATGTGAATATATATCCCACTAAAAATAAAAATCATCTCAAATTGCTCAGATACATCCTCACCATCTTCGGCATGCAGGCTGGTATATCATCAAAAATCTCAAAAACTCTCATGTACATCCTTAATATCTTCAGCACGTATATATCAAAAATACAAAACTATACAAAACATGAGGTATATATGGATATCAAACATCACCCTACTAGATATCCTCCATATCTATCTCACCTATATCCTCCTCCTCCTCTACCCTCGTATGACATCTAGCTGGCATCTCACCACCCATCATTGGTCCTGACTGGATCTTTGCTAGTACCTCACTTGGGACTGGCCTCCGTGAACTTGTGGCCTTACCGTGACCCTATCTCAGGGCTCGATGTCCCACTGTGGGTACATGACCCTGTTCCTCTCACTCGAGGCATGTTATGCTCTATACTCCCCATAGGATAGAAAATCTTTCCCTAGGGACAACCAAATATCATGATAATATCATACCTCACCTAAGGCATCTCTCAACCTACCTATTGGTATTATCTGTTGTGGTGTCATCAGCCTTAGCCCCTATACATGTCTCTCAAGACCCTGTCCTATCGGTACCTATACAGAGGGACCCTATCCCTGTCCCTGTGAATGTTCTAAGGAACCTTGTCCCACTACTGTTTGTATCTAGGCCTAATGGGTCGCAAGTTGCACATGTGTAGTGACCAGATGACCCTACAAACTTGTAATTTTCACCTATAAGGCAGCCACCTATACCCCATCTCCATATCAACCATGTACGGGTACTGGTCCTTACGCTACCTGGGCCTATAGAGTGGCAGCATATGCCTACAAAATAGCAACATGTGCCTCTGACCCCGTCAGCTGCCCCTACACTATACCCAATTATGTAATCAGGGTCACCACATGCCCCTGTAGGGAATCCCTCTGCACTGTGATAGTGGCTAAATCTGGATGCCCCAGCCTCGGCGATACTACTCGTAAATGTGCAGCCCACCACTACATGTATCTATATGTAACCCTGACATCATCAATCTATCAGCATTTTCAGTTATGGTAGAGGAAGAGGCCTCTCCATTTCATCCCTCCTATATTGTGGGAAAGGTGACGGTATATCCTGAAGTAGCTCGAACTATCGTCTAACCCTGTCCATAGGTATCATATTATGTTCTCTTACACGTTGCCCCTCTATCCACAAGAGCAGGTGTATCTCCTGTAGCTCCTCTGCCATCCGCCCATATGACAAAAAACACACATAAGGCCTACAAATGATGTCCACGCAAGACAACCCCTCTTGCAATCACCTGTATTAGGCTACATCATGTGTAGCTCAAGCTGTTCAGCACTACCCAATCACAAGAACTCATCGCCTGAATCCCACTTGAGCAAAACCCAGCTCGAATGCATCATCCTGAGGCATAATGACTAGATTCATACATACAATGTGCTCATACGCCCAATAATAGAGTAGGATAGTACAACACAGGATAAATATCCATAACCGACCATAAGCCCATAACTCTCTATATAAATGAACAAGGAATGTGAGTGCCCATGCAAAATGATTTTTGTCCTCCACCATGTTGTGTAAAACCCACATCAATGATCGTGGGAGTCTCCCACCCTTCGTATCTGGCAATGCAAAGCAGTAGACTACCTCCTTCAGCAACACTACTAGCCTCCTCTCCTCTGGATGGGCCCGATACATATCTTCATAGCTCATACTGGCACTATGGAACCTTAGCTCCACTAGCCCCTCACCAAACACGGTTAGCATCAACTCCTCAAAGGCCTCTAAGGAGATAAAATACACCTATTTCCCCACTATCCAAAGATGTAAGATCTGGTACACATCCTCTAGGGTGACTGTGATCTGACCCGTCAACAAATGGAAGGTATTGGTCACTAAGTCCCATCTTTCAATGAGCGTTACCATCAAACTCGGCTCCTGGACCACATACCGGTAGCATCTGACCCTAATCAGGCCAACCTCTACAACATGGCACCAGTCCTGAGCTGTCGCACCCCCTCGTGCCTCCACGAGTAAGGGAGGCACCCTATCTCACATCCATAACTGGTCCCTCACTTGTAACCAACAAAAAACACAATTGTCAAAACCTTACCATACCAAACACACCCCTTACCTCATAAACCTCGTATCTAACCCTCACTTGTTATCATACCCACCCAACCAATTACCCATTGATAGAACAATATATTCATGCGATTTATACCTACTTCCCTATTTTACTCTCATGATACCTACCCTTACATCTGCTGACATATCCTTACCTCTTACCCTTACTCTTTATTGCCCTATTTTCCAATAAAGCCAGCCAAAACTGGTTAACAAAAACTGTTATTGGTCATGTGTAACTGGAATCGGTCACCAATTACTTGACTGGTGTCATACAAATACCATTGACGTCGACCAATACTTAACCAGCATTGGTCACTGTCGCACATCTGAATACGTCCAAACCCCCCCATTTTTCCCAAATTTTCAAAATCTACCCTAATCCTCCACTCTAACCTAGCCAAACCTATCCTAGATTCATTCCCAATCCTATTTAATATACATTGGACCTCCCCACCGCTCATTTCCTTCCTTTTTACCCATACATTCCCAATAATAAAATTACACCCAAATTTTCACCCAACCCCATTTCACTAGCCTATTTCAATCACAAATATAGGATCACATAGAATCCTACCTCATGTCGATGCCATCGGTGCAGTGGCGTGTTTGGCTGTTGCACCGGTGGTCCACCCAAACCTTCTCCTACCTCTGTCATGGGTAATCACCAAATCTAATCCTCCCAACCTCTACCTAATAACAATCGATGCCCATGTGCTCGTGGACTTGTCTACCTAGACCCTCTCACCAACTGGATCTCTCCACCTTAGCAGGATATCGTCCATCGTCCTTTCCTCCTAACAAAGCACAACTCGTTCAGTGCTCTATCATTTTCACAAAACCAAAACATACAAATGATTTTGTATTATACATAATTTTTCTTTTTATATACCCACATCAACATGACTGACATCGGTCCTGTGCCCTAGCTAACCATTGTCAATTGTACCCAAACCGACATTAGTCCTATGCCCTAATATATCATGGTCAGTTTACCTAGACATTCAACAGTTCAATATGACTGGCATCGGTTACCTGTCATACCCTTTCCCCATTTCCAACCAACTCTTAAGCAACCCAGCCACCATTTGACCTTACCCACCCTTATCCCAACCTTCCACCAAGCCTACATTTCCTATACCTATCCTTAATTACGTTTAGGGACTTTTTGTTTTACTCATACCTCAGACAAACCCATTCCATGACCTCGCTACCTAGATCTAGAACATTGTTAATGACCTATGAACTCATGTGCTTGTTATACCTTACGAACACTGTTACCCGTGTTTTTTGATCTAATAACCTTACCTTGCCTATTTTCATGTCATTTATCCTAACCCAACCTTTGGTCTACCTGAACATACCTAAACATTCCTGCACCTAACCTGGGATGTGCTTCTACACCATATCTTATACCTTGGATACTGGAATCACCTCAACCTTTTTTGGATAAGCCTATTGACCTCAGATGATATAGATTTTGTATGTTATTCAACCTGGTACCATGCCGTAGTTTATACGTGTGCGTGCATTTGACTGTTGCTACCTTTGACCCTGGCCTATTATCTTGATTACCCAATTAGAACTTTACCCCATTACCCCCATTGTCCACCTTCCTCTTCATCACATCCACCTTTATCAAACCACTCACTGATTTTGTCTCCTACCTCATGAGTTCCTAGTTTGAGGGGGATCACCTTCACCCACGCTTGGGGAAACATCACCTTCACCCACACTTGGGGGCAACATCACCTTTACCCACACATGGGGCAACCACATCTTATTTTTGTCAGCTTCTCTTACCAATACAAGCAACGCAACAAAAAGGGGGAAAATGTAGACACCAAAATTGGGTCACACTCCCCTTCGCACCCCATTGAATTATTAACCCAAACATATTCACCATACCACACCCCCTCCACACCACATTAATATTAATTAAATTAATACCCATCCTCACAATATTCATTATTTAATTACATTAATCGACCTAATTTCCACCTCACCTATACATCTCATCGAGCCACGTCACCCTAGACCTATTCTTGGCATATTGTCATAACTAAAAATAACTAAGTCTTACTTTCCTTAATGAGATAATATTTGGTCTAAACCATAAAACCAATCCCTAAAATATCTCTAACCACATTCTTGCCCATTAGAAGGTAAGTTTACATTCTAATCCATGAGAACAAACTAATTGGGCCCCAGAATTAGAAAGATCTGCCCATTTTAGTAAACCTAATGAATCCCGCCTTAACCAACGTCAGGCACACCTAAACCGAGGTCGGTCAACTAAGAACCGTTGTCGGTTACTATTTATTCACCCAAACAACTTTGTTTTTTTGTTTGGCACATTATTAGATCAATAGGACGTGAAAATAGTTGCATGCAAGCAGAACCAACATCCTTTCACGTATCCAAACATCCAGAGCCATCACCAGGACAAATATTGAAGCATTGCACTCACAAAATCATTCTTCGATCCATTGGTATGATACCAAACACCATTCTTTTGATCAACTACCATTACCATTCAGCCATCAATTTAGCATCATAGTAAGTACATTTCTACCAGCATTTTCCATTTTAGTGTAGTTAGCTTCTATTATTTTTGTCTTTAATTTATACTTTGCAGGCTCATTCCTCCATCTCTTTTTAGCTTATAACTCAAATATTTCCTTTACCCACATCGCCAAATCACCCATTCTCACCTACGGTTCATTCCCGAGTATACCTGATACCCCTATCAACCTCTTTATCCACCCTACCCTCCTTCTCAGATCCTAGATCAAACCCTACAATCAATTTTCCTTTATTCTCTTACACCCTAACCTTACTGACACCGGTTACCCATAACTGTCGTCATTTTTGCATAAACCATCATCATTCGTATAAGACCAACATCTGTCTCTATGTTTTAAACCCTGACTTAGAACAGAACCTAATAACCTTTCATCAGTGACCTAAACAACCCAAAACCTAAACCTGACTAGTTCCAACAACCTGACACCTACCTATCATTCAAATCTGACTATAACCTAGCCTATTAAATTAGATTTTCTTCTTTTGCATGAATGAGATACCTAAATTATATCAACTACAGTAGAAATTTACTTATTTCTTGCATTAATTTGTTTTGAATAGTGGATTGACAACCATCTAGGAAGTATCACACTTCCCAGAACTAGCATACACTAGGTATTCCACTATCATATATCATTTAACTATCTTTTTTGGTCTTGTTTTCTATTACAGGTAGTTCCTCCTAGCCAAAAGGAAGCTCTCACAATCGGCATTGGATCAAGAAGTTAGAATGTGCAACAACCATCAAAACCCATCTAACAAGTATTCCTCCCTTGCCCTTACCCTTATCGGTTTATCATTCCAAAATGTAAACAAAATGGTGAAACACCAAGACCGCTGGCTTTCTCTGGGTGGCAGTTCTGTCATGGCGGAAATTCACGGATCTGCACCTGTGCAATTTTTTTAACTTGTAATAACTACATTTTATTATTGTAAACATTTAGAGGAAACTTGCAACAAACAAATAATGGATAAATCTCATGGTTTTAAGCAATAAAATTTTCAAATGGTGGAATCAAAGTAATTAAACTTGTATATTTTAATGGGAGTAGGGTTTGTCCCAAATGGGGAACTCCAAATACAAATATTTTTGAAATAAAACCATATTTGAAAAAGGAAATACCTTCAATCCTTGAATGAAATAAATTAAAATGATAAATCTACAATCTAAAATAATCTAAGCTTGATTTCTTTTGTAGAATCCTCCATAGTTCTTCCTTTCTTTCTCCCATGGCTTCCTTCTCTCTAACCTATAAATTAAACATAGGAAAAGTGACCAAATGAGGAGACTTGAGTAAAAAAAGAGATTAAATAAAAATTAATAATGATATTTAGGGTTAGCTTAGAAGCCTAGGATATAGTGGCCATAATTAAAGTGATCCAAGGGTTGAGGATCAACCCTACTTTTGTTTGGTATGAATATATTTTATAGGGGTTTTAAATAAAAAATTAAAAGTATGTGTAGATGGGTGAATGGGGCCATTTAAACACCTCATTGTGCAAAGTCACTAATCTAGTTCCTAGTATGTTTTAGAAAAATAATGAAATGCACATTTTAGTTATTTAAATAATGGAATTATAGTAACTAAGTATAAGGTAAAGTATTAAGGTAGGAATATTAGTTGTGGAGGAGTAAAGACATTAAACCAAGTAAATTAAATTATGGCACCCTCCTAGTTGAATGTGAAGTAATCAACCTTAGAGATAAATTAAGAATATTTAATCATTCAACTTAGACTTGGTCCATCCCTTGTAAAGTAAAGATTATTGGTGAAAATAAATTTAATGCACACAAAGGGTTGACACCCTTGTAACCTTTCAACTTAAACAAAAAAATAGTTGCAATCTTTCAGGTTAAGTTTTTAGGGTTTTAGTGTGTTCCGAGAACGTCATTTTTACAGGCATTACATCACCCTCCTCTCTCTTTTTTCTATTTATTCAAGTTCTTTTGCTTGTTTGGGGGTTACTTCATTTCTATTTGGGCTCTTACATTTTTAGAGTTGGAGAGATTTTGGAGTGCATGTGGACTTTATTTAGATCTTGTTGGTGTTGGAGTTTGGGATTGAAGGAGATTAGATGTGTGACTATTGGATCAAGATCTACCATGGAAAGGTAGGAGCTACACTCTTGTTAAATGTTTTCTTTTATATTGTGTATATGTGTATGTTTTTTTGTGTTTTGGTATGCTTGTTTGGTTCTTGGGTAGATTTCCTAGGTGTGGTGTACGAGAGGACTATGGGGATCTTACATGTAGGGAGGCATAAGAGTTTATTTCATGTCTTTGGAGGAAGCTAGGTTGGATGCCCCACCTTGGACAAGAAATGCTCGCATTTCTTACTTATTTTTTTTATGAGGGAGACATAAGAGATAGTAGGGTGGAATAGGAGAATGTGGGAGGCACAAGAGGATCTTGTGGGAGGCACAAGATGATCTTGTGGGAGGCATAAGAGTTGTGTAGGGGTTTTGAGATGCTATATTGGAGGGCTTTAAGGTGGGCACCTAATTCCCATTGGGAGGTATAAGTAATCTCCCCATAGATCCTTGCTCCTTTGGCTTTACATTTTAAAGCCTTGTATATTTTGTTGGTTTCCTTCTTGTGATTGTAGTTCTGTTGATTGTGTTTTGGTATGGTTGTGAAATAGTTGTATTGTGATGTGGAATCTTCTATTGTTGCCATGAGTTTTATCCATTTTCTCATTACATTATGGTAGGGGCTCAGGGGTCCAATGAGGAGGATAAATTCTTCTCCTCATTGGATTATTGGTTGGGTGGAGACTGTTTCCTCTCTCCCCCTTTTTTGTTCTTGATTAAGTGAAGCATGGTGGAACTCTTGTTGGTGATGTGAAACTTGGAGTAATTTTGTTGGTGTCCAAAAGAAATATTTTCCTTGTGAGAAAACCTTCTTAGTTATTCCCACTTAAGGTGGAAGACTTCTAATATTGTATTTTTTTAAAAGGAAGTGTTGCATTGTAAGTTTCATTACCTAGTTGTATTATTATTTTGAAGGAAGTTCATTGAGGATTTGTATAATTTCCTTTCTCCTCAAAATTTTAGTATGTAAAGGAAATGAATCAAAAGTGTAAATCATGTTTAAAAGTTTAGTTATAAGTTTGTATTATGGGAAAGTAAGTTCTTTGCATTAAAAAAAGAAATGACCTATGCTCAAGGGAAAAGAAAGTTTACTTTCATTAGTTTTGAAGTTGTATTATTGTGAAATGAGAAAGAAGGAACATAGAAGTTGTAAAATGCTAATAGTGTATGCATCACAAACCTTGAATGTGGAATAATGTCTTTTTTAATGGCTATTTGAATAAATGGTTGTAGTGGGGTAAATGCAGAAAGTTGAGGAACAAATGGATTTGAAGTCATAAGTGGACGTCATGTTGTAAATGTTGGCATTTTGATCAAATCCAAAGCCTTACCAGCAGATACATTACAGCTACAAAATTGGTGAAAGACTCTGGATTAATATGAGGTGTAGACTATGAAGGAATCTAGTCCTTCTAAGATGTCGATGTTGTTTTAAAACACTGGTCATGATTACAAAAGATTGTGAACATTCCTAACGGAAAATTCAATGCCCACATGGTGGAAAGATTCTCTGCTAGAGCACGCCTATACAATTCTAGTCCGTTTGCCCAAGAAAATGACCAAAAGTTGACATAAAGTTAGCGTCCATTTGGTGAGAAGTTATATGCCACTACCCATCTTGGGATGGACTTTCTCTTCGATTTTAATGCAGTAGTAAGTTACTCCCCATGATTCTACTTTTCGTGAACACTGGTATGAACACGTAATCAAAACTTTGCACTTTCTGTTTTCCCGCCATAACTTCATCAAAAAATATTGAACCCCGCTCAATATTTTTGATTGAACATGGTATCTTCCAATATCACCATGGTTGGGAAAGTATAACGAAGAATGGACATGTAGTGGATAAGTGAAACAAGAAGGGATATAGTCTTAAACCTTAGATTCCCTAACCATTCACGGGAACAAGTGTCTTAATGACCTCTTAGTAAAAAATTTTGCTATGATATTTATCGTTATTATATTGGGTTGTAAAATCAGTATTTCTGCAGTTGCTGGGCAGTCTGTTCTAATGTTTAGTTGTACCATTTTTATGACATATGTTTTTCAACTGTTGGATTGGCATAGTTGCATGCTTTTCTCGTTGAAGACTAGATTTGATTTTTTGCCATTGGGCTTATTGTTCATATATCAGGATTCTGATGTCCCCTTTGGTTATGTTACTATGGCTATATCTTGGTGCTTTTGAGTCATGTTTTACAATGGAAATATAGTACAAATTTTCAAAAAACTATTTACCAATAATTAAAAAAATGTTACATTTTGTAGTAAGGAAAAACAACTATATTAGAAGTAGATTTAGCTTCATTATATACCTTTTTTTCTTCAAAGAAAAATTGATTTAACAAAATTGAAAATGATCTTGTAGTTGTTGTTGTTACTATTGAAACAGGAAATGCTTAAATTGAGTAATTTTACTATGGAATGAATAGATGAATTAAATATTGTAACTGGAAACTTTAGGCACATAAAATTAAGTTCAGAATGAATTTTAGAACACTCTAGTGACTTTTGTTTTTTGGAAAATATCAGATTTTAAGGGTATGTTTCTAAGGATCATGATCGTCACCTTGTGCAGAGCGGCAGTCTCGTAACTGCTGCTCAAGCAAGATGGCGGTTTGTGAATCGTCACCCAGGTAGGGCAGTAGTCCTAGGACTACAAATCTTCTTTGGATGGTAGTTCTATCACTAATGGCGGAAAATGTAAATCCACTGCCTATGCGAATTTTAACTTGATCTAAACAAAAATTTAATCTTGTAAAAATTAAGAGGGAACCTCCAACAAAAAAATGAAGGTATAATTTTCATTGTTCAAGAAATTAAATCTTTAAATGGTAAATTAAAAGTACTCAATCTCATACATATTATGGATGTAGGGTTTGCCCCAAATAGAGAACTCAAAATACAAATGGTTTTGTAATAACTCCATATTTGGAGTGGAAACTCCTTGAATCTTGGAATGAAAGAAATTACAATGGTAAATCTACAACCCAAACTAAACTAAGCTTGATTTTGTAAATTTCTCCATATTTTCTTCCTTCCTTGCTCCCATGGCTTCCATTTCTCCAACCTACAAATTAAACAAAAACAAAGTGACCAAATGAGGAGACTAGGGTAAAGAAAAGGATTTAATAGGAATTCATAAGGATATTTAGGGTTAGTTTGGAACCCTAGGATCTAATGGCCACAATTGATTTGATCCAAGGGTTGAGGATCAACCCTAAAATTGCTTGGTAGGAATGAATTTTATAGATGTTTTAATTAAATTTATGGTATGTGTAGGTGGGTGAATGAGGTTGTTCAAATACCTTAGTGTGCAAAGTCTTTAATTTAGTTCCTAGTATGTTTTAGAAAATTAATGAAATGGACATTTAACTTATTTAGATTTTGGAACTAAAGTAACTAAGTATAAGGTAAATTATTTAGGGTGTGAATGTTAGTTAAGGAGGAGAAAAAAGTTTAAATAAGTAAATTAAATTATGGCACCTTCCTAGTTGAATGTTAATTATTTGACCTTAGAGATAAAGTAAAAATAATTAATCATTTAACTTAGACCTGCGTCATCTTTTCTAAAGTAGAGATTGTGGGTGAAAATAAATTTAATGTACACTAGGGTTTGACGACCTTGCAACCTTATAACTTTGAACAATAACTTAAAAAAAAATATGCAACTTTCGGGATAAGTGTTTAAGTTTTTAATTTGTTCGTAGAACATATTTTTTGTGGGCGTTACACCTTATCCTACAATTACATAAAAATCTTAGACAAAAAGAATAGATGTACTAATACCATTTATCATGATTATCTTAAAAATTAATTGAAAACAATTAAATTATTAATCAATATATAATATTTAAAAAATCAAATATAACATATATTTATATAAATTATTAATTTTTTATTCAAAAATTAGATATTTTATTTGAATAATTAATACCATCTTATGTAATTTATTATAGTTTTTTGCAATACATCTCATTAAATTGTGCATATGTTTCATGCTCTCGAGATAGAAACATCCCTCAATATTTGGCTTGAGATCTAACATTGTGTTTCAATGCCTATTCATAATGAAATACTATATCTGCTCCAAAATTATAGTTCCCATAAATAGATTGATTTGATCTCTAGGTCGGGACAAAGAAAACCAAACTCTATAGGGATAGGATAGACATTTGTCAAAGAAAAGTAGACCAGACTCTGTCATATCTCTATATCTATATCATTAAACATGAACACACCGGATATTACATACATGACCATATATCTCCCATCTGGAGCGCCAATATATAGATCTATATGCAGGGGTGTTTCATACCCTAGGCAACCTAGGCAGTTTCCTAGGGAGCATAATGGGCAGGAGCACCATAATAGTTTTCACATGTCATATTTCCAATCAGAGTTGGCTCTCTCATAGTTTGTAAAAATAAGTAATGGTACAACCATTAATTATCCACATATATATAAATAATAACTGAATTCAATTTCATTAGATATGACAGATTGAAAGGTTTATTCAATCAAATCATAATTTATCAATTCATAAAGACAAACTACAATGAGTAAATTCAGTTGAAGAACATGTCTGCATGATAGCCACAGGATAAAAATTTAGTGTGATGTGTCTACAGACTACATATTTATATTACCTTCACATATTGATATCAAGCCTGAGGCACTGAGCTGCTGAGAAAAATCGAACATGCAACCACCTTTAAACAAATTTGTAAGGGTTGGGAAATAAAAGGTCTTCAAATCTGTTCCCCTAAATCACATGTTTTCTAGACCTATTTGTTATATCATCCTGAAAATTCCATGGTGAAAGACAACACTCATGTAGTTGAGGAACTAGGATACAACTGACTTGATTCTATTATTAAAACAAAAAAATTGTATCTTCTTCTAAGTAGGTATCTTTTTCCTTTCTAAATTTCATATTTTCACATTGTTTTGTTGCATTACAGTTTAGTTGTGTAGAAATCAATATTAATTTGTGGTGTTTTCAAAAACATTTAATTTGCATAGATCCATTAACAAGAGGAATTAGTTTGTAATGTCCTCCACAATCATGTTTAAATGAAGGCCTTATTCCTATCATCAAATTCTACCAAAAAAAACCATAAGCGATCATATCTGTTAATTGTTTAAAAAACATGCACAGGCAGGTTGGTGGCTAGTCCCCGAGGGTGGAGGGGGGTGTACACTCGAGTATTGCCTAGGGCACTCTAAAACTATAATTTGGCCCTATCTATATGGGGGGTAGAGTTTTGAATGCGTGTGAGGAAGCTCTTCATGCTTGTGAGCTACTCATTTCCTTGTGTGAGAACCCATTTCATTTCCATAGCTGGCTCAAAGGCCCGAGAACTTACTCTAGAGAGCTCTCTACCACTCCATACAACTCTTAGACAAAAATAATAGACATACTAATACAATTTATTACAAATATTTTAAAAATAAATAGAATAAAATAAAATTATTAACCAATATATAATATTAAAAAATAAAATATAAAGATATATTTTTATTAGTTATTAATTTTTTATTCAAAAATTAGATATCTTGTTTGAATAATAAACACCATATCATGTCAATGAAGGATTGTATTAGGTGTTATTTTCCGAGCTAATCACTTTCAAAAAATATTAAAATACACAATTGAGTTAAAACAATTAATAATTTAGCAAATTTTGCGAAAAAATATTAAAAATTCTTAATAGAGTTAAGACGATAAATAATTTAATAACGAAATTCAATTTTTGACAACCACAATCCAAATTAATTGATTAAGTAAATAAAACATGAAACTTAGCAAAAATATTATTCTAATCCAAACAACTGGCAGGGAAGCATTGTTGCATGGAACAAACCTTCTACCAGAATTTTACCATAAACCTTTTCTCTAAACACATCAATCAATCATGTTATTCTTTCTTGTCTTTTCTTGAATCCCCTCAATTTTTTTTGGTCAATGTTACTAAGGGATATAAGTGAATGTCTCTGTGGTATTCTCTATATGTATTGCTTTCACCCTCTCCCTTTTCACTTGAGGATCAGCGACTAACGAAATAGTGGGTGTCTCCATTTTTGAGAAATACTAAAATGATGAATTGAACTTAATTATTTATAATCATTAAATGTGTAATGCCCCGCTGTGTCACCCTTAACCAATGAAGTGTGGGTTGCTCCTTGGAACCTGAGTGTTGATGCGAGGGTGTACTCCTCCTGTTTATTGGATGTCTATGGAGGTATCGGATCCAAGTCCTATTATCTTATTGAAGCTCTAACCACCTCCATGGACATCAACTTCTACCCTAGTTATTCATTTCTCTTCTTCGCATTTGTTGGATAATAATAATAAGGAGATTAATAAACAAATTTAAACAAGATATATAGATTAATAAAATATTATTTAACTCGGATGAATCAAATAAATAAACGGAAACAATTTACTAAAAAAAAACTATTAGGAGGTAAAACAAATAAGAAAATTTATATATAAAATAAAGAAAATAATATTAAAATACATATATTTACATTATGAATAATGTTGTGTTTGGAATGGAGGCATGTCAGGGAAGTAAAGGATTTTTATTGCCTTTGAGAGGTAGTTTACGGGAAGAAGGATATCTTCCTTCCCATCCATGCAAATAATGTCAGATCTTTTTTTTTGGTACGAGACTAAGTTAGCCTAAATTTTCTCCCTTAGGCATTTAATGGGTTTGCTGGCATGTGGGATGGGTTATTTGGCTAAGAATATGAAGTGACTCATCCCTAACGTCCCTTTTAGACTATCTTTTACCTTTCTCAATAATACAAACAATATATTTGAGATCCAATAGCCTTGACCACGATGTGACCCAAGTTAACATGATAATTTTGGTAAGAATTGGATAGATGCAGCGATGACAGAAGTCAGAGATCTTCCTTTAGCCACCTTAATACCTCCTCTATCTACCTTTCTTGAATTTATTGTTTCGGATCTATATCTATTGAAGACAAATTGTTTGTTGCAGAGAAATAACTTCTTCCTACCTGTTTGTTTGGTATTGTATGCAGCAGAAGAGGAAGGAGTAGCCATTTTTTTTATTCAGGAGAAATATATTGTTGGGCATTGTGTTTCTTCTTATGGGAATCATGCCTCATGACACTATAACATGTGTAGGGATGTAGACGTCTCCATGCTAGTTTGTTGCTGTTTTGAATAGTTGTGGAATATGCTAAGACATTAATTGTGCCTTGCCTGCTATTCCACTCTTGTTCTCTCCAAAATTTGTCTCTTTCACCTTTCCTCTACATGGAACCTTACCTTTTTCTTCCTCTACTGACATTTGAAAAGGGTGGGTTTTTTCTTAGTCATTATCAAAAATCACCTATCTGGAGAGTTTCTGAGCGGGTATTTAGCCACAAATGCCTAGTAGCTAGGTTGTAAACTTGTACGCTCAGCATGCAGAAAAATGGGCTTTTTGATATGGCCTTAGAAAACCATCAAAGCAAAAAGTATAGAGGAATTTTTTTCAGGTGTTGTAGTTTTAAATACTCCAGTAAACGTGTTTGCAAGGTATGGAAACATTGACAGGAATGTGAACCGTTTAACAAAATGTCTTAAGAAAACTTTGGCAACTTGGAGGAGTTTTGTAGTAGCTAACTAGGCATGATAATTTCTAACCCGTTATAATATTCTACTTTATTTTTAAATCCCATGAAAAGAACTCTCAATAAATGAAATCAAATCCTGAGTTGAGTTTTTGGGTTGTAATATTGTTGTTTTTATCTTTCTATTGGTTATCCTTCTATTCATCTCTGTATATCTAGTTCTAGGTTGTTTATAAAAAAATACTCTCTGTTTCATGTATATATAACTATTATACTTTAAAAGCATGTAATTGTTGTTTGAAAATGACTCCATTTGAGAATACAAGACTGTTTACTTTAAAAATGTGCCTTAAGTCGGTTGTAAATGAACTTGTTTTCTAGATATGAATCTTTGAATGATTTTTTAAAAATTGATAATGTGTTCACCCTTTTTACTAGTTGTATGCCTAAGATTGTGTATAATCCCCTTTAGGTAATATGTGATAGTTCTGGTTTAGGGTCAAAACCCACAAGGAATAATTATTGGGATCACTATTTTCTTGAGAAATTAGGCATTAAGAATGGAATATTGTGTTGAATTCTGATTGTCTCTATTCAGGCCTTTCTTTCAGTCTTATTGACCACTCCTTTTATGAATATGGATTCCATATTTTTTTAAAGACCTAAAAATTTCTCTTAAACCATTCTGGTTGTAAAGGGTTGGATTATTTTGATTCCTTCCATTAAGATAAGACTAATGGTTTACTGTTATGTGTTATCCAATCTTTTTTTCATGGTTCAATTAGTTTTTTCTTGTCTAAATCTATCCTTTCTAGACTAACGTATTTCTTATGTAAGTTGATATTGTTTAGATTCTTCTCTTCATTATTATATGTTCTCTGAGTATGTCTTTTTTTATTTGGGACTTCATTTGATCTTTGGATTTTGAAGTGTTGCCTTTGGATGGCATTTTGTGTCATCTAACTATTATTTAGTTAATACAAGAATGGAATTCATACCTGGCAATTGTTGTTAAGACTTACATAAGCTTTTATTTTCTAAGAGCTTATATCAGAGTTGTGGTTTAAGCCTTTCTTTTACGAACTTTGAATCATTATCATTTTGATATCTATCCCCCTTTTTGATGTTATCATCCTGTAGTCAGGTTCATAGACTTTATTTAGAATGCCTTTGAACTGGTTCTATATATCTAACTATAAAGTTACAAAGGGAATTCTTAATCCCGACGAGTTAAGATTCATGATGTTGTATCATGGGAAAATGCACTTGGCCTCATTTTCTTTTACTGCATTCACTTATCCGATTATCCATTTGAATCTATTCTAGTAGATGATCATTGGCTTCAATTGTAAATAACATCCCTTCTCGTTCCTGATCCGGTTTGGATTTCTAAGTTTGAATCGATCAGTAAATCCTTGATTGATTGTATGCAGCCCGCTATTTGATTCGTATGTAAAACTCATCTTGTTTGATAGTTGTATCACTTAGAAATCTTGTGATGGGTACCTTGTTGATTCAAAATCAAAGAATAAAAACATGACTTTTTATCAAGTTTCATTTGATTGATTGAATGGATATTTGGTTATTTATTAATCTTGTATAATTCCTCATTGCAGTTTTAAAAAAAGGAGAAGATATTATTACGATAACAAATGAACTATGTGACTATTATGTTAAAGACTTACTCTTCATTTTACTAGTATACCCTTCAATTTTTGTGGTGTCTTGAAGCAATTTTCTTAGGTAATTATATATAAAATTGAAGAAAAGGGTGTTAGAATCCAATCGTATAGCCTACATGATTATATAATTGGAATCCTAACACATGTATATTTATGACTCTAAAGAGTCAAATGGACCTTACCATCTATTTAACTAATAATGATTTAATTCATTGGTTTATAGATGTGACTTGATTGAATTACTTTCTTATTTTAACATTGTGGCTTTTGGCATGCTTTATAAGTTGTTCGTTTTTTTTTTTTCGCACTTAGAACAATTTCATAAATAACAGTGTTTCTTTCCATGAAATTTATAAATAATAGCATACCGTTCTAATGTGTTTGATCTTATAATGCTCATTTCTCATGAAATGACACATGGTAACTAATGTGCAGATGTATTTTTGTGAGTAGTGAAACGAGAAACACTTATAGAAAATTGCATATATTTTATTAATGAAGTTCTTTTTACTCAGATGATTAAATATATTGAAAGGATATTGAATGGGATTTGTTCAAAAGATAGGAGGGCATATTGACTTAATATTTTGTAATTATTGAGCAATGTCATTCTTATTGACTGAAAAACTTATGAAATATTATTATGGATGGAATAAAATGAACTCTGTATTGTTGGGAGTATCTTTTTGTATGATTGTAATTTTGAAGGATAGTTTATCTTTCGATATGGTCCTTATTGAATTGTCTATTTAATCCTAAGTCAAAGTATATAACAGTTGTTAGTAATTACCCTTTTGATTGTGTTGTTTGGATAGGAAACGATAAATCTAAGTCCACTAATAAAAAAAAGAGATAATGGTAAAATAATTTGAGTTATAATAATGATTTATTAACCTTACTGGATTGTGACAATGATGTAATATTCGGTATCACAGAACGATATTGTGGCCTTCACAAAATTTTCTACTAAAATTTGATTTCGTAAACATATAGATGAGATAATAAAACCTTAAGTGGAACAAGTGGAAACTTTATTATTGTGTTAAAATGGGCATGGCTTTTGATACTCAACCTATGTTGGGAATCACATCCTTAAAGTTGAAGGTATATAAAATTATATTAAAATGTATACTAATGTTTGGTAAACTGAAAAGATAACAAGGTTATGATAAGATGCGGGATACTTTATAAAGAATCCATTAAGGACTATCTTAACTATTATAGAGTATGACTCATACTCATTAATGAACATAAATACTTGAGAATTAGGTGATGTACTTTAACTGTCTAAGTCAGATTGAATCATAAGGCGTAATGAACTAATGGTAAATGAATAATGAGTGTATAAAGATGAATGCAATATTTTCCTACGTACCTTCAAATTATGGGAAGCTACATTACGATCCTTTCTTACAGGATTAGTATACACATGTATGCCTGAATGTGGTTGCTGCCCTATATTAAATATAGTCTAACACAACCACGCTAATTATCTTAATTTATGGAAAAATGTAATCCTTATAATTAAGCGTAATGATGTCTACAATTGTTAATCCTTCTCTAAGGTAAGTTTATCATTGTGACCTTTGCATGAAGGAATATTAGTGTCGAACCTGAATGGTAATTCACCTCAATTTTTTCTTACAGTTGCCTCCTTTTGCAACGGAAGTATGAAACAAGATCAAGTAGTATTATGTAGGTAAATAGCCTTGTGAGTAATTGAATATCCCTTTAATAAACATATAGGCTAAAAAATTAATTGGAGTAACATCAATCAACCATTTAAGTGGGGTACACCGTATTTTTTAGGGTTAACTAAAATAGAAGAAATTTACCAAGAGGAAACAGGAATGTCTGATCCACATGCCTTGAGATTTCTAGAACTTAAGTAAGATTTGAAATGAAATTATAAAAAAGGGTAATCCTGAAATATTAGACTTTGGGAAGACTCTACCTCTAAATTTATAGGAAATAATTTCATTAACAATGTATCATAAATATCATAATATATGAAAGAAATATGAAATGATGTAATGTGTTCTTGTGGATCTTTTTTAATAGTGAAAAGAGGAATCTTAGGTGAAACAAAACCAAAATGTAGAGAATAAGAGGTAACCTTAGGTGCAATAGGACTGTATAGAATAAGTAAAGAATCCATAAAAGAATTGATGGAGGTACCTTGTTGTGATTAAATAACTTGGGCTTGTAGTTTGTGCACCAAAAAATCTAAGGCATGGGAGATAGAAGAAGAACTATGTTGAATATGAGAGATAAGAGGAAAATAAAAATGAGTGGTAGAAAAAGAAATGGAAATATTGGGACTAGATGTCCCCATGGAGGTGTGGGGAGAAGAAATAGAAATAGAATATGTCGGGTGCCAATAAGGTGAAAAAAGTAGCAATGGAGAGTGTATGTATAGAGGAAGATCCTAAAGTTTTAAGCATACTTTCATTTTAATCCTTATTACGAGAAATTTTGGAAAATAAAAGAACATAAAGGATTAGTTGCACACAGATTAGGTTATCATACAATCGAGCACATAAATTAAATAGAGCATCAATTTGGTATTGATCAACATTAATGTCTTCACCATAGGAATTCTCATTGTCAAAAATATGTACATATTATAAGGGTGTGTGAGTAACATTGAATAGGGGGTTGTCATTCATAGGTGCAAAAGATACCGTGACTTTGGAATGCTTCCAATTAGGAATTGAAATTTCAAGCTATTATGGAGAACCAAATGAACACTACATGTATTGGGCATGAAATGAAAGATGAAGGATTGATAGTGTTTGGAAGAATGAATTAGAAGAATAGAAGAGGATAGCTTCAACACACAACATTCAATACTTTGGGTCACCAAATGATTTAACCTAAATGGCTAATTCTTATAGGGGTAGTAACCAATGGTAGATTATCATAATCAACTAGTTTCGAAAGCTAAACATAATAATATGAAAAAATGATGAACATCAAATAGATGAAACACTTGTAATGAGAGAGAGAAGATGAATTAGGTGATATCTTACTCTGTGTGATGATCTAGGCTAGTCTGATGATTGAAAAAGGCTAGAAGTGACCTAACAGAGGATCACTGTTGAAACTATATCCGTTAATATTGCACATAAAAAGTAGATGGAATGGTCCAAATTGTACCCTTGCTATGGTATTTTTCTGTATTCTTTTGTCCCTTAACAACCTCTTCTCATGATACTTTCTAGGTCTCTGTAATGTTTGTATACACCTAATTTTTTATGCTTTCTATTTTCATACATACATATTACTAACAATTTCTCTTTTCAGGTTAGAGGTTACTAATGCATCTATTTCTAGGAATGGGTGCCTTAAAGGGATCATTATAGTATAGGGGTATGGTTATTCACGTAACCATTAGGTTAAGGATGATACATGGAGAGATAAAAAAATTTGGTCCCATTTATGTATTTCTTTTGTTATTATCTTCTTATTTTTCCTTACATTCTTCCTACATCTAGATTACTTATGACCCTAGTGTGATATTCACTTTTCATGAACTTTACATACTCCCCTTTAATTTTTCATCCCTTTCTAATGCCATCACCCGTGGGTGATTACGTCTGTGTAAATTTAAAATCTTGGTTGATGCCTTCACTCGCATGTGATGATATTGGTATAAATACCCCAACTCACATTTTGCACATCATCATTAGATCAGATCAACAAGAACTCTCAATTAGCTTTTCTCTCTTATGCCAACTTGCACATGCTCACTTAGTTTATAAATTTATTACATCTTACATCTTGGCTTGGAGTTTTGTTGAGTAGGAAAAGGATGACACTAAGGAGAGGGAACAAAAAAGATTCACACATGGGAACAAGGCACATTTGAAGGCACAGAAGGATAGGAAAGGAAACACGTACTAGGACAAGATATTTTGGGGACTTAGTCATTTTCATAGTTACGGGCTATTTTTGGAGATAGCAATGTGGAGCACACAACGGGATGGAGACTTGCATGACACAAAAATGTTATTTTTGATGAGCATATACTAAGCTCCATGCACAAGTTTAGGATAATAATAGGATTACTACTACCAAACAACTGTAGGAGATATATTATTACCACACTTGCATGTGTGCATATTATTGTAAAGGCGCATGCTTATTTTATGCATCCGACCTATTTTGTGGAGTGTGAAAGTGGGTGAAGGGAAATTCCCCACCCCTATAAGTATGTATTAGTCTGTGTAGTTAACCAGAGACACTGTGTATGAGCTAATGTAGAGTTATACTACCAGATCTGATGCACGTATAAATTTATGATACTATTTATTGTAAGAAGCTTTTATATTTATTGTGTTTAATATAATGGAGTGTATTGGATTCATAAAATTTTTAAGTGCATGACTATAATTTGTTCTTGTATGCTTGAATTCATTATGAATATTGTTTAATTTGTGATTCTTCAATATCTAGATATGGAATATGCTTTGTGGAATGTTTATGGTTAGTTAGAGTTTTGGATGTATGTTTTATCTTCAACACGTTGACATCCTACACAAGCAACTCTAAAGAGGGTCCTGGTACCTTTGCACACTTCAGGTGAGCACTCATCTTAGGATGAGTGATGTGCTAGTGTTCCTCGGTTTGTTCGTGGTAGATTCTAGGGCTGCACCAAGTTTCTTCTTACTTGGATTAGTTTGCTTGCACTTTTGGGTCATCTATAGTGAGATAGGAATGAATTATTTCTCCTCCACCTAAAAATTTTTCTCTCTTAGTGCATGGTTCTTTTGGAGATATATGCATCAATGACCGCCCCCAATAGGTAGGTTCTCTAACCCATTTTGTCATTTTGTATATAATAGTTTCCTACATTCGTTATTTACTATATGTTAGCTTAGTATTTTATGCACATGCTAGGTTAACATATTGTATTTTAGTTCCTTTCATTTTACATGATTTAATTTTATTATCATAGGATTTGCATGCATATTTTGTTTATTATTATCCCCCATAGTGTTGATATCTCCATAGGGTTTGTTCCTCTTATTTGACTTATGGAATTGGTAACCTTAGGTTGTCCTAATGTAAGGGTTACTTCCCTTGGGGTGTGTGATCATAGTGATCCCTATACCCCTTTTAATTATATCCATTTGTGTGTCGATCTTAGTGTGTACCTCACTCATTTCCTCGAATACCTTGATTAAATAGATGATACTAGTGCATAGTTTCCAGAAATACTTTTTCCCACCATACATTCTTGATGAACCCAACGTGAATCAATTTGATCAAGCACAACTTGTTAAAATAACCCATTTTCATATTTGTCTTCTTTCACTCCTTAAAATTTTTATAAAATCATAAAAATCAATTTTCCCAAACCTCATCAGCCCCTGTGTCATTTATTTTTAGGGGCCGATCTTGTCTGTCTTATCTATATCCCACCACAGATGCCTCTGACTCCTGTAAAACCCCTTTTACAGAGCTGATTGTGTCAATATATTATTCTTATGGGTTAGATCAAGACTCCATCAAGGAGAATCTTGACATGGGGCTTTCCAACTCTGGGTGAACAATCATTTTCAGAAATTAATCACCCAAAATCCAACTTTCCTTTTTACTTATACTGTTGTGTGATAATATCTAATCGGAAAAATTATAACACCCGCAACAACAATATATTAGGTGATGAAGAGGAATATATTCAAACTGAGGAAACCTATGATATTCCACCTGAGATTCATAAATTCCTTGACAATTTTCCTCAATACAAAGGGGAACCTGAGTCAGTAATTCATAAACTCCTTAACATTGTATCTAAGCATCTTGAGAATAGGGTGGATAGTGGAAAGGATACTATGGTAGGATCATATGAAAATACCTCTAGTTCTGATCCCACTATCCTTATCCTCCAAATCATAGATAAGATGAGTCATCAACAAATCACCACCATGGCCCAACTCCTTCAAATGCAAGCCAATATGGTACAAATGGTTAACCGTCTTTCTCTGGGATCTGGGGGTGTAATTCCCCGTCCCTTACCCAATGGACCTAATGGGGCACCTATTTACCAACCTCCCATTCACAAAAAGGTCTTGTAGGAAGTCCAACAAGAGCCTCTAGTGCCCTACATTTTTATTATGGATTTTGAAGGCATTTATCCTTTTATTTCATATGATGGATCAACCAATCCTACTTTACACATCAAGGCCTTTGAAAACCTTTATAAAGAATGGATAAAAGTCAATTCTTATGCTACAACTAAAATCTTAGCTAAGATTATTACTAGAGATGCCTTAGACCAGTATCACACTTTACCCCCTAAACCCATAGTGGAGCTAGAATCTCTAGTAACATCCTTATTTAATGAGTTTATAAAAGGTAGTCATAAAAATAATTTAAAAATAAAGATGATAAAGGAATATTTAAATAAGAACAATGAAGAACAATTGGAAAAAAATATTTAGGATTTGGTTTTAGAAGGTTTAATTTAGAAGAGGATGACCTATGCTTAATAAGTTAATAATTCAGTCAATAAGTGGGTTCACTAAATGATTTAACCAAAAATAAAAGTGTTAAAAAGAGGGGAAGGGAAGGATTTTCTTCTACTAATAAATGTGTATGATTTATATTAGTAATTGGTCATTAAAATTTAGATCCAAACATACTTATAGAGAATATAAAATATATATCAATGAAAACATGTGCTAAATAGAGTAAGACATGAGAAGATGAGGTGTACTTAGTTAAATGATTGGTCTAAAAGTTGATATGGGTATGAAATAGGGATTAAATGCATAGAAATGTATTTTATATGCTCTTTCTCTAATACTAGAGCTACATTGTTTACAAACACAAAATCATTCCTCTCTAACCAATTTTTTTTAACAATGTTTTCTACTATACAATATGGTCTAGATAGAAAAGGTCACTTTAAAACTTTCTAAACCTTTGTGATTAATTTGAATATTCTTTGTTGTGAATTATTAGGTCTAAAAAATGTACAAAATTGTCTATAATGAACTAATTTTTCACAAAACGGTAACCTATGGTAAAAACCTTACAAAAAGGTTAGTGGTTAGGTTAAATTTGAGTCTGTACACTGCCTACATTGGAACTACTCCAAAGATACCTCAAATTACATGTAGTTGTCCACATATAGCAGTGACATAATACGACACATGTGCAACTATATGTGACAAACCGATCACTTGATAATCTTTTTTAATGACTTGATTTGTTTCTTTGTTAAATTTTCTTTAAGGGATTTAAGCTTGGGAAGGTTGAATCTTGAGCCTAGTTTGAAGCGCTTCAAACATATGTAGGGGATTCTTCTAATGTTTGATGTTGTTATAGGAAAATTTAATAGATATTTTTATGCCTTTTTCAGTGATATTTGCAAGTAATTTCTAGTTGAATGTTGGGTGAGTAAATGAGTGGACTATAATTTATTATATAGGGTTTTTTTGGATATAATTTTTCATTAATGATGATCCATAGTGAATTTATTGACCCATAAAAATATATAAAATAAAAAATATGATGGGTGGCCTTGGATTGGAAATTATTCCTAGGACCAAACCATTTGGCAGGTTGGTCTAAGAAAAAGATATAAGGTTATGGAGCTATGTTCACAACAATCATATGAAGTGGACTTCTCATTAGTGCTGTAAGAATTTCTATAATTGTATGATTGTTACAATGAGGAAAAATAAAATAGGGCTAAAGATGGAGTATCAATTAGGCTTGAAATATGTGCACAAGCAATGGTTAAAGGGATTAATTCAATACTAAAACTATCAAGTGGAAAATTACCAAAATTCTATGCATACAATATTCTTAGTCATTATTGTTGTTATATCCTAAAAACCTATAAGAAATGGTCATAAGTTGTTTTTAAAAATTCTAGGGTGTAGTTTTTTTCAACTCCCTCATGGCGATATGCATGAACCTAACTCTTATTATACCCTACCATCACTCTAAATAGTTAGGATTATCTATATAGGTAATGTTGATGTATAGGTATACCTCATCATATAGTCAAAGCATACTATTGTGTCTCACTAGGTAGCCATAAATATTTTTGTAAAAAATACTAAATAAATCCTAAAAAAAATACTTAGCAAACTTTAAATTTTTATAAAACTTACAAATACATTGTCTCTTTATATATTTAAGCAATTAAATATAATGTTTAGTCATTTTATACTTGATTGATCAAATTTTATTTGTTTGGAATATTTTTCTAGTGTGAAAAAGTGAAAAAAATTGAACATATGTATGTGATTTGACCCAATCTACTTCTAATTTTATTTATAACATTTAAATAAATTAAAGGTGTGTGATCGTTATTTAGATACTTATCTTGGGAAGTAGAAAAAACTAGGATAAATCAAAGGATCACAAATATTACAAGTGCAAATATTCTCATAGTATCAAGGGTCTTATTATTTTCTTCATAGTAGGCCGACATACCTTCATAATAACCTGCTTATCTAGAAACAATTACAAAGCCTCCTTATACCCATTAATTCCATTGACACTAAATTTTAATTCCTTAATAAATATATGTAAAATTTCAAGGAAAAATGGTTTGTAAGCTTTCAATTTTATTTGTCTTTTTAAAGTTCAGCTAATTTATGTTTTTACAAGGTTGTTTATATTTTAAATATGTTCTAGTTTAGCAATTTTAATCTATGTTATTTCATGCACATTTTTGAAATGGGAAGAAGTCATGATAATCAATATAAAATTATTAAAAATAAAATTCAAATGACTATATATCCTTCAGTTCTTAACATTTTGAAAAACTACCCCCACCCTTCCCCATTTTTAGCAATTTTTAGTTATAATCTTTTGAAAAACCCACCTACCCATTTCTACATTTGAAACCACATAAAAAGATAAAGGAAAAAAATCATACCTTGGAGGTCTCACATCTAATGGATGGAAATATAGGATTTTGATGAAGGTTATTCAAGTTAATACTTTTTGGGAAAACCATCGTCAACTATCAACGGAGAAGAAAATGGTGGTGTCTGACAACATCGCCTATATAAAATAGGTTTACGTAAAGAGGTTTTTACTCAAACCAATTTTTAAGTATTACATGGTAGTTTGGGTGATTTTTAGTTCACTCTAACCACTATAAATATATCCACAGTAGAGATGAAATTCACAATTTTGGGCACCCAAGTGAGTCACAACTGCATGCTTCATTAAAAGCTTTACAATACATATTATATGCATATGTTTTATAAAAATTTCTCTAGATTAGTATAAAGCATGGAAATTCATAATAAATTAAATGAAAAATTGATGTTGGTTCTATTTACATTACCTTCTGTAAATTTGTATGGCTCGTTCTTTTGGGTTACCTCTTTATTCCAAATTTGTTCTCCAACAAGATAAAATACTCATGGCTATTTAATGTTATGGCTTGTAATTTCTATTATAAAATATAAATATTTTAACATGTTATAAGGATTTATGCCAAATTGTAATGGAGTTGAATCATGTCTCTTGAAGCTTGAACATGTATGAAAATGAATTTGAGTGCATTAGAGCTCCTTTATGTTGGTGTGTGTTATATTTAGACTTATTATAAAGTACACCTTAGGTAATTATATTAACAAGGTGAGATTTATTATGTACAAAATAGTGGTAAATATAAATTTAAGTGGAAGTTGTACCTAACCCTTCTCACACATGTGAGGATAACTAGTACTTAAAAGTGCATTTACCAATGTTGTGCATATAATTAATCCCACCTTGGTAATAACACTACCCAAGGTGGAATTCACAAAAGTGTGAATATGAAACACACAAAAACCCCCATGAAGATAAACTTAGGTGATTTGGTAAAAGATAATAATCCTTATGCTCCTAAATATGGGTCCCAATAGCAAGGCCTAAAGAGGTACCCATGTACAATGATAGATAAAATTGAAAAATGAAGTTGTTGAAGTAAATGTCTTTTAAATCTGATCAAGCCTCCAAATGAATGAATAAAAATTATCTTCCAAACAATATCATCATGTGAATATTAGTGATTATAGACATGTGTTATGTTTTAACAAACTACATGGTGAAAACCAAAGAAGGTTAGATCAGAAACTATTCTAAATTAAATAATGTTGGCTTACAAACTGTTCTAAGTGTGTAACACCAAATAAGGGTTGGCTCGATTACATATTTTGCAATGCAAATGATTTAAAAAAACCCATAAGGGTTGGCATAATAATGATCTAAGATGGAAAAACCAATGTTTGCATCTTCTATGAACAAAAAATATAATTCTCATACTTAAAGATCTAAGGAAGAATTAGTAGTAAACAAAACCCCCATAATGTTAATTAGGAGTGCATAAAACTTATCTCAACATCTCCAACTAGATTTAATGTGGTAGGTGTTCCTAAAAACCACAACAATACTCTAGTGAGAGTGCCCACAATTGCCACATGATGAACTTAGCAACTGATATGTGAAAAGGGGATACAACAAATTAGACACGCACATGAAGGTAGACAAATATAAAACCCCCTATAACACGTTATAAATATGTTTGAGTATAAATACATTACCTAATATGATTTGTACTTTATAAAATAGGCCATCAAACTAAAATAAATTAAAATATGCTTCAACATCCCAATAAAAAGATACTTAAAATGTATAGAGTAAAAGAATACACTTTTAAAATAAATTACATGAAAATATGAGTTACCTGTCAAATTTATGTCCTCATAAAGGTAATTAATACATGATTTGGTCAACAAAAAATGAAAAAAAACTACCAATGCTAAAAATATAGGTCACCAAAATGAAAAATGACATCACCATTGTGTTGATCAAGAAAAAATGGGAAATTTAAAAAACAATCTTCTTAGGCTTCACAGATCAAAAGTTATGAGCCCTCGAAGAAATGTACACCAAAAAAGGGCTTAGTGGTGAAAGTATCACCCTTGGGGTTTTAAAACACCAAGTAAGTGGTTAAATGGTAGGCCAAAGGGCATATCATATGTCACAGGGGATATATGGTGGTTGTATGGTCGATCAAGAGCTAAATTTTTGTAGCATGCAAAATGCACCCAATCTTAACCTCCCTTTTCCGTGGTTACGAAGGTTACTTTGCGAGTCCCCACAAATTCTAATTTATCTAATTAAACAACGGAGTGGTCAAGTCATTTACAGGGAACTCAATTTCAGCGTGTCAATTAAAAAGGGTAATGTAGAAATCTAGATTGGTTGTGACGCTTACTAGATCATCACGACGTGAGTGTTCAAGTTTATTGTCTACCAAGCAATATTGGATCTTGTAAGTTACAACACAAAGTTTTACTATTTTTAAAACAAGTCTATTTTATACGGTATAATATATGAAAATCCTTTGGTTATAAATTTTCATTTTATTGCAAAAGAAATATAAAAAATAGAAATTATGAGAGATGAGGAGGGATGAACCATGCCTGGAAGGACAAAGTCGGTCAAACCTGCAGGATTTGGTTAAACATCTCACTTGGGAATTTTTTCAAACAGTTCACAAGTGTTGATCTAACCTCCATTATGACATACAAATATTCCCAATCACTTGAAATTTTTTGAACAAAAATATGTTGCCCATTAAGTGTTGATGGTTTTCTAGGGCCTACTAAAGGCTCCATATTGAACACGAGCTAGGAGAATGTTGGAATTTTTTTTTTATGGAGCTCGGAAACACATTTATTTTAATAAAATGAAACTTTTTGATTGGTTGTTCTCCTTATATATAGATGTTTGATAGAAGACATAAGTTGCAGTATTTCAACGATCCACCTCAAAAGAAGAGTTTCAAATTTATTGCAGCCCCCATATTATTATGCACTCTACAGGGGGTACCAACCAAACATGTCCCACACAACCACCACAAGTTTAATTAGTGAGTTGATGATAAAGTTTAGAGTGTCCTTGAGATGTCCAACACCGCAAGGGAATGTCAACCAAGTAGGCATAATATTCAGTTCTAGGTGGATTTCTATTACCAACACTCATGCCATTGAAGTATTTATAGCCATTTCCCACTAAACATGTGAGATTACATTTTAAAATAAAACAAAAATGAAGCTTACATGGTCAGGGGCGTGTTCTATTAGACCACCTCTCTCTGATGTGTTTCCCCCAACAGAAGAATTGGCATATGTGAGCTTCCCATTATGCATACTTGTCTACCAGGAAATTGCAACTAAGCATATGAAAAAATCCCCATTTTGGCACAGGATAGGAGGAAGTTGGCAAAGGGCAAAAGGCTCTACACCTGTGCATGTATTTACCGAAAAGTTTGTGATCTTTTTCAACAAACCCAGTTTGTGTATATCCTAGAGCTGTTGCAGGCCAATGACCACATTGCTTTCAGGTATTTCAGTCAAGCATTTCACATGCCAAAAAAATTCTTCCCACATTTGCTTGCATGCATGTCTGTTAAACCGTCTCAAACTACAACATCTGAGAAAACCTCAACCTTGGCGCACCAGGCTGGGAATAAGCGGGAAAATGTAAAATGATTAGGTTGGGGCTCTGAGTTGTAATTGGAACGGTGATCCTATCGTGAGGAAAAACCATTCCTCATGCGCATTGCATTTTCCAAAAAAAAATGCTAAATTTTACAACTTGAACTTGTGTTTTCTACATGGTCCTAAGCATCTAGATATCAAATAAAGTTCGTTTTTGTATTACTGTCCAAGGAAAAAAGACATGTTTGACTTCCTTCAATCTACCCCACGTGCCTTAACATGTTTCTCATGCCCTCATGCCACCTCTCAACCACTTCCTGCCATCACCCACTCCACCACATCTCCACGCCCACCATCACTTCTAAAAACAAAAGACATTAATTTAATTTATTTCTTCTTATTATTATTATTATTATTATTCTAGATTTTATGGATGGCATTACAATGTGTGTTGGAATTATTTTTTATGGGGAAATTGTTACCAAGGGGTTATGTTTTGTCTTTTATTTAGCTTTTTTTTTCTTATTGATGTTAGTATGTGATTTAAGTGATGTAATTCATTGTATTAATTATTGGGAATTTTGGGTATGTATTTTTACCCTTTTTATTATTAATTGGTTGTAGTGTCTTAATTAAAGCTAATTTAAATCTTGTTGTAAAACTAATTAAAATATGTAACCAAAGGAATTCATTTATTAGAGTAGATCTATCTTGGATTTTTTGTTTTAAGTTAGTGCTTGGGCGGATCTTGAGTGTTGTACACTCTAACCCCTTCATGGAAATTCGAATTTGGCCTTAGAGGCCAATTTTGGAAGCTTGTGGGACAAGTAAAACTTGTCCCACACCTCTTAAATTGCTATGCCAACCCTACCTATGGATTAGGGGGTCAAAATTAAACCCCATTAGGTGTTTTGGGAAGACAAAAAAGGTAAAAATGTTGAGTGCACTTTATTTCTTGTAATTAATTTTGTCCTTAGGAGGTCTGGACTTAGATTGTGTGTGCAAGTAATATGTCATTTTCTTCACCCACTTATTAATTGTGCTTTGGAGTTTGAAGTTTCACTTTCGAGGTGGAGTTGAGGATGAGTGATGTGGCATCCTACACTGGAGCCACCTCACCCTCCTATATCCCTTTTCTATTTAATCAAGTTCTTTTTTCTTTATTGGGGGTTACTTCATTCTTTTGTTCTCATGCATTTTTACAGTTAGAGGATTTTGGGAGTGCTTTTGGTTCTTTATGAGAGCTTGTTGGTAATTATGTATTTGTTGGAGCTTTCTTGTTGTTTGTTTGGGCTTGAAGAATCTTGGTGTATGGCTCCTGGTTCAAGCTCTACCATGGAAATGTAGGGGCTAAATTCTTGTTAAATGCTTTTTTGTTGTTTTGTATGCATATGTGCTTGTTTTAAGTGTTTGGAGAATACTTGTTGGGTGCTTGGGTAGATTGACTAAGTGTGGTGTAGGAGGGGGACTATGGGGATATTTCCTATAGGGAGGCATAAGAGTTCATTTTATGGCATTGGATGGATTTTGGGTTAAGTGCCCCCATGTTGGACAAGAAATTGCTTGCATTTCTTACTTGGTTATTTTGTTGAGGGAGGCATAAGAGATTGTAGGGAGGAAATAAGAGAATGGGGGGAGGCATAAGAGGTTCTTGAGGGAGGCATAAGAGTGTGGAGGGGTTTGATATGTCTTTTGGAGGTTTTTTAAGGTGGGCACTTCATTTTCCTTGTAGGTAGGCATAAGTGACCTCCCCATAGGTTTCTTGCTCCTTTGGCTCTTGCATTTTTGAAGCCTTGTATATATTTTTGAGCTCTTCTTGTGATAGAAAGTATTGATTTGGTTGTCTTTGAAATGGTTGTGAAATACTTTTTTTTTATGTTGTGAAAGCTTGTTTATTTCCATGGTTGGATCAACCTTTCATTGCAATGTGGTTGGGGCTCAGGGGCTAATGAGGTGGATGGATTCTCCTCCCTCATTGGAGTTCTTGGTTGGGTGGAGAGTGTTGCCTCTCTCACCTTTTTAGTTATGATCAAATGGAGCATGGTGGAGCTCTCTTGTTGGTGGTGTGAAAGTTGGAGCTTTTTTGGTGCCTTCAAGAAATCCTTCCTTGTGATTAAGCATTCCTATTATTTCCCAACTCAAGGTGGAATATGTGTAAAATTTTATTTTTTCTTAAAGGAAATTTTAGTTTTTGTAAGTTTGCATTATTATTTGGAGAAGTTCATTGAAGAGTTGTACAAATTTACCTTCTCGTTCAATTATAGCAGGGAAATAAAAGATTCAAAATGGAAACCTTGAGTAAAATTTTTGGTGGTAAAATTGTTTGTGTGAATAGAGGTTCTTTGTTTGAAAAAGAAATGAGACATGCTAAATGGAAAAGGAAATTTTACTTGTATTGTGAAATTGTATCATTGTAAATAAGAAAGATGAAATATAGAAGTTGTAATATCGTAAAAAACATGCAAGCTTAGTAAACTTGTTTGTAGAGTTTAAGTTGTTAGTAGTTGTTTAGAGCTAAGAAATTGTAGTGAAAAATGGAAAGAGACAAAAAAATTTGAAGTATGTTGTTTATAAATGAAGTTTTGCATTTTTTGGTAAGGAAAAAAAATAACACTAAAGTTGTTTTTAGATATTTTTACTCTAGGAATTGAAAGATAACTAGTTGAACAAAATGATTCATTGTTGTTGCTTTCTATTGAACAAGAAATGCCTTCAAAATAAGTAATTTTAACTAAGAATGAATAAATGAAGTTAAATATCACAACTGGAGGCTTTAGGCATATAAAAAACAAGTTCAAAATATAATTTGGAAACAATTTAGTAACTTTTGTTTTTTGAATTTCTTTTTGTGTTTGTTGGTTCTATTTCTCAGAAATAGGACCGTGACCCTATGCAGAGTGATGGTCTCGTAACCACCACTCAGGCAAGGGCATCAGTCTTAGAATCTCTGCTCTATAAGGGTGGTGGTTCACGATTTTCCCACCCAAGTAGGGTGGCGGTCCCAAGACCTCTGTCCTGCTTTGGGCAGTGGTCTTGTCACTTTCCATGGAAAAAACATAGATCCACGCCCTATGCAAATTTTAGCTTGATTTAATTAGATTTTAAGTTTGTAAAATTGTATAAGAAACTTCCAGCAAGAAAAATATGGTTATAATTCATTGTTCATGCAAGTAAAACCTCAAAATGGAAGATTAAAGGTGCTAAATCTTTTTATATTAATGGAGGAAGGGTTTTTCCCCCAAATACAAATGGCTTGAAATAAAACCAGTTTGGAAATGAAAACCTCCTTCTAGTCCTTGAATGAAAATAGATTACAATGATAAAAAAAAAATACAATCTAAAACAAATCTAAACTTGATCTTGAAGAAAAATCCTCCATAGTTATTCCTCTCTTACTCTCATGGCTTCCTTCTCTCTCAAACCTACAATCAAAACAAAAACAAAATAGACCAAATGAGAAGAATAGAATAAAGGAAAGGTTTTAATAAGAATTCGTAAGGATTTCTAGGTTTAGTTTGAAACCCTAAGATCTAGTGGCAAAGATTGATTTGTTCTAAGGGTGGAGGTTTCACCCTAATTTTGTTTGGTAGGAATATATGTTATAGATGTTTAAATAAAATTAAGGGTATGTGTAGATGAATGAATGGGGCCATTTTAATTACCTTTAGTGTGCAAGTCTTTTTTCCTCTAGCTCCTAGTATGGTTTAGTAAATTAATGAAATATGGGGATATTTAAAGCTAATAGGATAATGAAAACAAAATGATTAAGTATAAGATTGACCATGTCGGGATTGATCATTAATTAAAGAGAAGAAATAATTTAACCAAGAAAACTAAATTATGTTACCTTCCTAGTTGAATGTTAATTAATTGAGTTAGAGATAAATTAGAAATATTTAACCTTTGATCTAGACCTGGTTCCCCCAATCATAAGGTTGAGAATATTGGTCTATGTGAATTTAATGTACCGTAGGGGTTTGTTACACTTGTAATATTATAACTTAAACAAAAATAATTAAAAATTATTAGTCACAAACTTTCGGGCTAAGTGTTTAGGGTTTCAACGTGGTTCTTAGAACGTCGTTTTAGGCGGAATTACACTTGGTAATCAGAGCCGTGGGTGTGAACGCTTGGACCCCTAGGCTGACATTGAAAAACAAAAACGAGTTAGCAAGACTAGAACCTCCATGATTAAAATAATAACAAAATAATAAAGTTATTCAAATTGCTGAACTTACCTAGTGGCGTTTTGTCGAATATTGATAGCTAAAGATGTTATAATTAAATGGATAATTCTTAACGAAATTCAAATGTAACAAGAACTTGTTTCCTTTGAAAGATGATATTTTATGAGTGCTCACTTTTTCTTTAGTCATATGATGTGATAAAACCTTTTGGGAATCTTCCCTTGCTGGAATGATAAATTGTATGGTGTGATTCTTGTGGTTTGGGATTTTGTGGTTATGTGCTGGGGTTAGAAAGAGTAAAATAGAAGTTTTTTAGTCATCTAAAGTTCCCCTCTTTCCTTCAAGTGGTGGGGATGAGTTAGTTTTTAGTTTCCGCTTTGGTGACTTAATCCCTGTATGAGTAAATGGATATTTAAGTCTTGGTGTCACTTTTGATCTATCCTTGCGTATGCAATTCTTATAATTGAGCTCAAGGTATAGTACCACCCTATTAGCGGCCTTGAAGGGATTCGAAGTGACTATGATGTGGACTTCTGTATTTTTATTCATAAAATTGTGTTATTTTATCAAGTACCAACACACCTCATTTTATGATTGGATTAGTAAGATCTGAGGCTCTTTTAGTTATATTTTTTTGCGAGAATTTTCAGACATTGCAATGCGGCTACTTAGCCAATTTTTCCTTGATTGCCAATATTTCTTGGATTTTACTTTGAATGGTGACTCAGAGCTCGTTTATCTGTTGGATACTTAGCTAAATGTTACGTGACTCTTTCTTTCCTGTTGTTGAGCCTGGTTCTATGCTGTTTGTTTTGTGGACATATCGTCGTATGGGGGTACACCCTAGGTGCCTTTAATGTTTTTCTTAGGTGCCTTAAGTTAGGCCATTGGTTTTGGAATGACAGAAACCTGAGTGTGCCTAGGATCTTGGAGTGACTCTTTCGTTACTCAGTCTTCTAGAGTGAGAGAGTTTGTTGTGTAGTGCAGTCTTGTTGGTAGTTTGATAGCTGTGGTGGTTGATTATATCTTACAAACCTGGTAAGACACATTTCCTCCTTGTCAAAGTAGATGTGTTTGGCTATGAGCTTATGGTTTGCTGTGAGGTCAGATTTGATTCTTGGTTGACTATATATTCTAGTGGATAAGTGTTTTGTTTGGTAGTGATGTTCCATGATAGCATGCTAAGTTTATGGAAAGTATTAACTTGTGGATTGTATGTATCTATTATTACCTTGGTAACTATGGTAAGATTTAAGTCCATTTGGGAAGTGTTTTTACTTAAGTGTACTTGTTTTTTCTCTCTTTGACCTATGAATAAGATTACCCTTGTCTTAACCCTTTAGATTTTTATGAGTAAAAGATTTATGACCTATTAATCTTTGGATTACGTGGAGACACTTATGTATGTAATTGGGTATTTTGAACCTTGTTCTTAGAGATGTTAGTTTGGTAGATCTTAATATTGCAATCTCGGTGGTGCTTATGTTGTGCTCCTTCTTTTTAAAATGTAACTGTTGGTCGTAGAGTCCATTTTTGAATAGATTAATTGATTGTTCTCTTGTACTTGATGTTTTCTAATGGAATGTGGTGTCCTTGGAGTAAAAATTTTGTGTAATCATATTGTTGTTTTGGCTGGTGGTATTTTACGGAAAATATGGGTGTTGATTTGAAAACTTTCCAGGTCTTATTATGCAAGTAAAATGTTTGAACCTAAAAAACAAACATTGTTAAACCTTGTAAATTTGTAAAAAATAAATATACCTCTTTAATGAGTCTTCCTTGTAACTTTATTTGAAATTTGTAGAGACCCACTAGAAATGTTTAATGATGCTTGTAATTATTTGGTAAACCCTTTAAATATTGGTCGTGGTACATGTTGAATGATAGATTCCCAGTCATTATGAAATTCATGATGTGTTTTCCTATGTTGAATACCACTTGTTCCTATAGAATAGGAAATGTGATGTGTTCATTCATCTCTCTCTCTCCCATGAAAGTAATAATGTGATTTGGTTGCCTCTTGCTTTTTATTAAAATCTATTTGGTAAAATTATTTATTGATCATAATGAGACCCTAATAGAGGAACGTGTAATTTGAGACGACAAAAGTAAAAAAATAAAATAGAAAAACAGGAAAAAGGAAATGTTTTTCTTGATATAATATTGGTAGATTAACAAAAAGAAATCAAACCAATGTAGAAAGAAAATAGAAAGGAAAAATTTGCTCATATTTACCTTCCTTAGAAGTAAAATAAATGTTGTTCCGCCTCTCTTCAAAAATGGTGAGAGATCATGCAACCTTAGTGGTGCTCTTTATAACACAAACCTTGTGATGTCATAACAAAAAGAAATTTTAATTAGGAAAACTTGTAAGGGTTGTGTTTTGTTAGGGCATTAGTTTACATGCTGCCTAATAAGCTAATACATTGATTAGTTTTTTTTGTTGTTGTGAACAATTATTTAACTGTTCCTCTCTTTCTTCTCTCCTCCCATAGCATTTATAAGGCTCTGCTATTTTGTTTAATAGACACGCATTGAATAAATCAATCATTCTATGCTATCATTGGTATCAGAACAGGAGAATTTGTTATGTGGTGGAGGAGGCTGTCGTGGAAGGAGCATTAGCCTACGTGAAGATTCATTGGAGCCGCTGTTTTTTTTTTGTGTTTGCACGTGGCATATTGAAGATTGTTTTTGGCATATTCTTTGTGTGCTGTACGTGGAGGCCGTTGTTCATTGGAACCATTATTCTTTCGTCTTCCATCATTAGACCTTTGGCATGTGGAGACATGTGTAGATTTTAAAACTTGACGAAACATGGTAACCTGTTTGTCTTACCCTACATTAAAGGAGGTGGACGTGTTAGCTTTTGGCATCTTGCTTACTAGCTTTAGCATTTGAAATAGTAGTGAAAACCTGTTTTGGTGTTTTGAACCCACATTGGAAGTTGTAGCAACCATTTTGCAGATATTTGGACATGTGGGAGAATGAAAATCATTGTGTTAGAAAAATTAAAGCGACCAAGGAGAGGCTTGTGCAAAGTTTTGAAGTGAGAATAAATCTCTTGGAGTCTTCTGCTATCATTACTATCATCCATTGCATTTCAAACAAAGCCAACACCAGCAAAGCCTGCCAATTGCAAAAACTGTGTGGAAAAAAATTTTCATGGCCATTTCTTTCTTGTGGTTCACACGTGATCTCGGAAATTAGGCCAGCCCATGTATGTCACAAATTTTCGGATGTAGATAGCACCATGAGCAAGTCACCAAATTTTTGGGCATTAAAAGACAATGAAGACACCACTGGACTGTTCTTTGCTTTGGGTCAACGAGCTCCGCAACACTGGGAATATTCTCTTTGACAAGATTGTGTGCCAAGGACTATTGGAGTATTTTTGGTTTGACGTTTGATGTCAAGTAGAGCGGATTCATGTAGAACTTGAATGTGGCTATGATGAATATGATGAACATGAAGTAGAACACCCAAAGGGAGTGTCCAAAATACCAATTTTGAGTTTTTGAAAATGTCTGCACCTCGCATTCTGTTGTTGGATGCCCAGTTTCTCAAACGGCCAAATTTCAGCACATGGAAAAACCCAAGATGTGGAAGATTCTTTAGTTTGAAGATCTTTGGGGGATTGTTTTTTGGCAAAGATGCCCCTCCCACAGACGCTGATCATTTGGCTAAGCATGAAAAGGGTTGATGCAAAATAATTAATTGCTTATCACTCTAAGCCTTTCTGATGAGGTTCAACCTTACATTTGGGAAGCAAGCCACTTCCTCTCAGGCATGGACCGCATTGTTTACCATCTATGAAGCCAAGAATTTGACGAAGAAGTTTCATCTTCAGAAAAAGCTTCACATGATGAGTATCAATGATGGTGAATAAGTAGAATCCTTCTTGTGGTTTGTGGCCCGAGTTTACGCACAAAAATTTCTGCTCTCAGTGAACTGGTGGACGACAAGTTGTTAGTCCTGCTCACCTTGCGAGCTCTTCCTTCCTGGTTTTCAGACATTGATCACCAATTTGACCATCACTCAACAGGAGGTGAGTTTTACCACTACTGGTGAATTATCTCTAGCAGGAAGAAGCCTTCGAAGAAAAGGATTTCATCACAAGGCAAAAGCATAAGCCTCGGAAATGGAAATCAACCTCCCAGAATTAGAAGCAGCATCCTCAGCAGCAACCTTCTTAGTGACCACCACAGTGGCCACCCCAGAAGTAGTAGAACAACCAGGCAGATCGATGGTGCCACATTTTCTCCACGAATACGCACATGAATGCGAACTGTTATTATAATGGTTGCAAGTATGGAAACTCTGGAGAAGAGAGCACTTATGGCCAAATATATTCCAAGAAATCATAATGGCGTGCTTGTAATAAGAGGCAAAAGGGTCATATTTCTGCTCAGGAGGATGTAACCTCTGATGAAGAGGTTCTAGACACAACTCATCCAGACATTTTCCTAGTCTCACAGACTTTGCAACTGTCAGAAATTGTCTGGTTGATTGATTCAGGTGCTAGCAAACACATGATTGACATTAAGAAGTTGTTCCATACCCTGAGTGATTGGCCCACTGGAGATTGGATCACCATCACAGATAATCAGGAGTTTATTGCGGTGGGGATTGGTGATGTGATCATTCCTCTTGGGACACGAAGATGTACACTTATGAAGGTACTATATGTTCTAGGTTTGACTTCAAATCTCTTATCTGTGAGTCAACTTCTTAATCATCGAATGCAGGTTGAATTCTAGTTTTGTACATTGATGATCTTGTTATCACATGAAGTTTTGACAATCTTGAGGATGATGTAAAGAATGATCTGAAGAAATCCTTCAACATGACTGATTTGGGGCTACTTCACTACTATCTTGGCTTAGAGATATGGCAGAAGAAGAATCATATCTTTATCTCCCAGATGAAATATGGCAAGACACTCCTAGAAAAGTATGGAATGTCAGATTGTAAACCGATGTCCACACCTATGGAAAAAGATTTGCAATTATATAGATTCTAGGATTCACCATAGGTAGATTGAACTCATTACAGGAAGCTTGTGGGGAGTCTCATTTACTTGACTCATACCAGGCCAGATCTTTGCTTTGCAGTGAGATATCTTGCCAGATTTATGCAGGAGCTGAAGAAATGTAGTTGGATAACAACAAAACATGTGTTGAGATATGTCCAAGGTACAATTGACTTTGGTGTAGAGTATCAGAAGAAAACTCAGTTCTTCTTATAGAGATATACAGACGCGGACTATGCAGGATCTGTTAATGACAGGAAATCCACTTCAGGATATGTTTTTCATCTCGGATCTGGACCTATCTCATGGATTAGCAAGAAGCAAACTGTTGTTTCTCTCTCATCCACCGAGGCTGAATACTACTCCGAATTTCCAGAGAACTAAAAAAAGTTGAGCTCTAACCCACAAGTAGTTACCGCATTTCTAGAGAAATAAAAAAATTTGAGCTCAACATAGGAATGCTAATGGAGATATCATGACAATAGATGCGAAACCCAAAACCACCTCGCTCATAAGCTTCAAACAGATTCGAGCTTCAAATAATCAACAAGGGCATAACTTGAGAATCTCAGAACAATGGCGTCAAAGGAAAATTTTGCCAGGGCGAAGCCCACATAGTAAAAAATAAAATGAAATATGCATCAAGGTCAAGCTTTTCCTTTATCATGCAAAATCGAGAGGAGAGTTCAACCTAACTCAACCACTGTTAATAATCAATGGCTCGAGATCAAAAGGACAAAGATCAAAGGCCAAGGCTCAAGCTCAGAGATCAAAGCAAGTAACCACGGTTAGTTCCCATTGGCCACATTTAATGTAGAGTTTAAACCTTAACTCACAGTCAAAATCAATGACATCGAATGCATCAAGGAAAGAAATCAATGGCCCAAAATTATCACCGAATTCAAAACAAACTCAAACTGAGTTATTTTTCCACCAACAATTTCTAAGTGCTGAGTCATCGTGCAAGAGGGGATAACCCACGTGTCCATAAAACAAAATCATTTGCAATGAATTTCAAAGTCTAACCATAGTGCATGCTCCAAATAATGTAAAGTGTCTCAACCAAATCATATTCACCTATGATCACCCAAAAGGTAAGGTTTATAAACTATAATCAAGTGTTATCCCAATGCAAAATCTAACAAGTATTACATGGTCATGTTCATTAACAAAGGTGGCAACTATATATTATAACATGTGTTACCAAGGTGGCCTTTTTTACAAAAGTGCCACGTATAAATTTAAAATTAAATAATGTGCTAAGTCTCCACAAGGTGGCCAAAACCATGGTAAAGTGTAAAAGTGGTCCCCACAGGGTGTGTTATACTTTGCAAAATATTACAATTATTGTAATTATTTTTGTTCACTGAAGAGGGAATTAATTTTGTTGCATGCTTCACAAGAGGACATAATCAAGAAGAAGCCATACTTGCATGTTCAAAAGGACTAAAGACTTGAATACTCAAGCAAGCTTATTATTAGCAAATAATTAACCCTGCTTTCCTTAAAAATGGAACAGTCAACTTTCAGTTTGACTGTATTGTAATTAAGGCTAATAATGCCTATTTGTAGTTGCAAGCTCTATTTTTTTTCCTTTAGCTATTATTAAGAAAAGGATGAAAATTAGGATGCATGGGCGAATACAAGCATGAGGCTATTTTTAGGAAGGGTGGGTGAGAATTTATTTTTGCTATATATTGTGTGCCTTTGCAAAGAACAGGGAGGACTTCCTAGAGGAATTTTAGATATATTAGTATTGAAGCAAATTTTTGCTAGTTTTTACCCTCTGAGTATGAAGTAATTTTCTACCTTTCCAAGTTATTTTGCACTCTTTGTGTATGTTTATATTAATCATGTGAATGCAAATTCCCTAATCAAACCACCTTACCCTGCTGCAAATTTCAGTCCCTTTCTGCTTAAATTTTAATGTGCATGTCAACTTATTAGTACTGTTGTGATCTCTCCCTCAGTGCGATCAAGTGTTTTTGGCCTTAGATATTTTGTAGAAAAACTATTAGTTCGTGCATCAAGAATCCTTCACAAATCAGTTGTGCATATACTCAGTCAAAGCCCTCATATAAATTTGGTGTATACACCTTAGTTTTTAATCATTTTATACAGTCATCTTTTTACTTTCAAACTCCCAGAAAGTCAGTTTATGATACACCAATAAGGAACCGACCCTTGATACCGTAGAGACTCATCTCAGAATAGGTATACCCCATAGACCTGAGGTGTTTCCATTGTATCTACGAAAGAGAGAGATCATTTGTGAAAAGCTTAGAAAACCTGTAGCCATCTCTCTACATGGTGCACTTTTGAGAGATAACAATTATTCATTCATGTATTTACAATTTCCTAGTCTCATTTTCCTTTAGAAGGCATTTTCTTCTTAGTCTTAAGTGGGGAGATTTTAGAAACTAAGATGATTGGTAATTTACTATGCCATGGTTTATCATTGCATGTTTACATGTTTTACAAGGACTTACATTATTGTAACTTTATCTAAATTTATTTTGATGGGCGGATGGAGGATTTCTAGAATGTCAAAATCTAAAAACTGTAGCTCTCAGATCTTGAAATATTAAGGTTGCATTTGCGATCTACAATTCATCACCCACTTGTAATCTGAGTTATAGCGAATATTGATCTATCCTGACCAAAACAGGCATATTTCAAATAGAATTACAACTAGAATTTGTTATTGACCTCTTAATTACTGTGCACTGTCATGGTCAAATATGGGAAATGAAGCTACAAGCATTCTAGGTATTGCGAATTGTACTTTTCTTACATCGATGAAGAATGTCAACAATGATGCCTAGAAACTTGTTCTTCTAACATGACCTTTAACTCCCAAGATCATGCTCTAATAACAAGGACTCTTGTTCCCTCACAACATTAAACATGAATTTATTGTTAGAAACAAATGCAATGCATTTGTCAATTCTTGCTTGCATCATGTAGTCCTTCTTCAACTTCTCTAAGATAGATTCTGCCAAGCGATAGTACTTTGATTCCAAAGGAAAATGAGACTAGAAATAGTAAATACCTTGATTATGACCATCTAATGTACTCAAATAAAACTTAAATGTGCTTACTTTCGCAACATTATAAAACTAGAGTCAAAGAAAATTGTAATCACAATAATGAAGATTCAGGGAAAAACTCTAACCACATATTTAACCCTCTGTGCGTATGTAAATGAAATGATAACAAGCTTACATGGCAAGATAAAATCTAGGTCTGGATGACTATTAGGCACTGAAAACCTGGTGAAGCCATTAAGATAAAAATATACCATATATTGATTAGCAATGAAAAGAAATACTTGACAGTTGCGCTTTGACATATTTGTCGTGGCATTTTTGGATGGTATCATGTTTAAATTGTTTCCTCGTCTCCATTTGATGCCACCTTCTCACTTCCCTACGGCTTGTCTAGGAAACCCCTGCTTCTTTATCAATCCCTAAATTAAATTCTGATAATTAAGTGGTTCTCTCTCTCAAATTTGCACTCAATTCATTATAGATCCCCTTCAGTTGTTTGTAATCGTACACTTCACGTACGATTGCTAATTATATCTTAGCAATATTTTCCCTCCCTCATTCTAATTTAGAGCATGTGTATTGGCATAAACATCCACACTCACTTTAGAAAATCCAACTTACATACCTCTTCAAACCCTTGTCAATTGCAAAGGTGTTTAAGTTTACGAAATTTCCCATAACTTGTACATGGAAACATATGTGAGGTGTTGCATCACATAACAACACACATAGCTACACATTTGCATTGTTGTTTCAATTTGCTACAACTCAAAAAATTAAGAAACTATCCTCTTTTTCCTTATTTAGGTCCATCACATGAATCCTTTCCATCTAAAATGATGTTTTGTGTTTCCCTTTTTACACAGGTGTAAAAATGTCAACAATCCCCATACAAAAACAACTTTGTCGATAGTGGTTGCACTTAACCCCTATTTCTAGCTTCTAATAATGGTGGTTTGGGGATGTTTTAGTCCCTATATGTTGATGGAGGAGATGTTGGTATAAGATTTTCCATAAAAGGTGATGAGGGAGAGGGATATTAGGGCTCTACCCCTTTTTAAAAACAAAATAAAATGATCAAGAAGAGATCTGGAGGAAAGAGGTTTTTGAAATCTACTAAGCTTGTTGTTCGACATCCTTCTAATCCTATGGCTTATGCTAAGACCTCCCCTTTTGTTTGTTTTGGAGTAGAGATTCTTATAATGGAAGCATATTTTAAGAAAAATATGATTAGTTGTAGATTTATAAATCTTTGCCTAGGTCATTTAGCAATTAACGAATGGATTGTGACTCATTAGAGGCCTTTTATGGAAGGCAAATAAGAAATTTACCCTATATATATAAAAAATTCATTCTTCGTTTTTATAAAATGTCTGATAAAGCTCTCATTTTCGGAAAACTTTTAGATTTTTCAGTTTTAATTTTTTCTTCTTATGAATATGTGGTTCCCTTTATTTAATCATGTGATTTATACTTTCCATGTAAAACTTGATTGGATTCGAATGCCATATTTTCCTCTCCAATTCTAGTGTAAGAATTTATTACTTTCAATTGGCTTTTCCTTGGGTAAATGATTCGCTATTGACCCTAAGACATCGTTATATGAGTATACCACATATCCACACATATTGGTAGATATGGACACCTCTATTGATTTTTCAAATTCTATTGAACTCAAAGTTGAGGACAGAATATGGACTCAAAATTTTCACTATGAAGGTTTCCACTTAATATGAAAGACTCATTTTTCTCTTGGTCACTTAAATTTAGATTTTTAGATAGTTAAGAAATAAGTAAAAAGTATAAATTTTTCATGGAGGAATTAAAACCCTAGTCACCTGGTTGTTAAAATTTACTTGGATAGCGATTTAGAAGAAGATTTAGAGAACGCGAATGATTTAGATTCTAAGGATTAGGAGGACTTGCTATCCTCTACTCCTGTAAAAAAAATTTCAATCCAAATTTATGAATTGATTATGGGAACTAATTCCCTTCCTCTTGTATCAATGGAGTTTGAAACTCATGTGGATAAGGATAATATTGAAGTCATCATACTGGTTCAGACTAATGAAAATGCAAATCCAAACATCGGTGTTCTATGGAATACTATGAGAAAAAAAATAAAGGGAAAATTTGCTAATGATCCCCTTAAGATGCATGTAAGATCCCATATGAAAGATTCTCAGGGATAATTTGGTTGTTTGTTTACATTTTTTTTTGTTTTACTCTTGGTTTGGTAGTGTTTTTGTTGTCACTCTATTTTTCTAAGTATGTTTAATGATGCACTATAAATAATAAACTGTATTATCTTAAGCTAAACCAATTTAACATAGGAACTTATAAAACTTTGAAGGATTATAAGTTGAACCTGTGTTATAGATAGAGTATTACATGTACAATACTTTAATATTATTATAGCAAGATGGCCAAGTGTGATAAATTTAATGACACATATAATTAAAAATAAACAATTCAATCATTTCTATATTTTTGATGAATGTAATATAGAATTAATTGTATGTCATGACAACAATTGTAGTGGATTAATTTTTACAATCACAATTCTCAACAATTAATAGAGTTATGTCTCTATCAATTTAAAATTCACCTCCCACAATTCCCTTCATCTATCCTCTTCTTCTTGAAAATTTCCCCATCACTACTTCAACTTTAGTGTTAAATTCATAGATAACACAAAAAATTAGGTTACTTTTATTTACAACAACTCGTCCTTTTAAGTTAGATCCCTAAATTATTGCAACTTATGTTCCTCTATCATTTGATTATGTAGAATTGTGCACATGGGGTGAGTTTCAAATGGTAGGGATATGATGCATGATAAAGGAATTACAACGATACCTGACTATATTTGTATTAAAGGCCATAAAATGGTTCATGAATGCACAATACGAAGTGTTATTTTTAGATTTTTGTAGTTTTACTACATTATTTTCTCCTACCCATTACAAACACTTATAAAAATTGAAGATAAAATACATTAAACTACCAATGCCAACTCTAACAAACATAACATTCTCCCTTATTTGAAACAAGCTATATATATACACCCTAGTCACAATGCTAGAACCTTTTTTGATTGTATTAATTGTGATTTTAACAATCCATATTCATTACACCATAACCACTGAATTTCCTATCTTAAAAATTGAAGGCATTATACATCTGCTTATATGTTATTAACTATCAATAATTTATAATTTCATGTACTTATTTATAAATTTTTTATTGATTGGTGTCACAAAAAATAATATACATTAAGATAGCATACAAGTTGCTCCACAATCCTCTTGCATGTTTTCCTTTCTATCCAAACCACATTACACATGTTAATGTAGGGTTCTCAAAATTTGAATTCAAAGTAGATATTAATCCCCTTTAATGTTAATTTGTGTCTTTTTAAAATGTTTTTATACCTTATTTTTGTAAATAAGTCAATCCTGATAGGATGCATTTGTATTATTTCTAGATTGGGTTTATTAAGGTTCCAGTTTTTGGTGGAATGTCTTGGCGTAAATGTAACATTGAACCCCCTCTTTTTTATTAACTTAATTTATATACAGACACTTCATAT
>CM034155.1:547355696-547430696 GCA_019776745.2 Taxus chinensis
TCATTAGGAAGGAAATATCCATCTCCTCCATAAAAAATAGGATGCAAAAGGATTCTCTTACCTTGGTTGAAAGGCACAACCTAAAATAGTGAGGATAGATCAATTCCTCTTAAGGTGCTACCCACTCTTGTTCAAAGCCTGAGTGCCAAAAATTTAGAGAGATTCCTTCCCTGACTACAAAATGACATACATGATCATCTAGCTACCTCTAAGTGTCTTTTCAAATCCATGATGCTACTTTTCCTTTGAAGGAGATTAATTTGGGTACTAACAACACCTATCTGAGCCATCCATGCTTGATGAAGACGAAGTATTACAAATCCTACCTTCCATATAAGATTTTTCTTGGACTCGTGAGGTGAACTCGAGGACAACGTAGTGCTCTAGAAAAAGGTGAGATTGACAAGGAGAGATCGACAGGAGTCTTGACAAGTCGGACTCAAAGGGAAGACACCAAGGCATAATCGGTGGTACTCAAAGGACTAAGTAATGGACTGAGTCATCTACTCCCTCACTAATATTTTGTGGGACCAAAATCCTCCTAAATAGGGTAGGTGTGATCCATAGGGATATAAAACAACACCACTTCATTAGATCATCTAGTACCACCAGAAAAAAATGAAGAAAACAAGGAGTGGGTCATATTTTTAAAGAACTGCCACCCTGTACAGAGCGGCAGTGGTGTAAGTACCCCCATCAGAGTGGTGCTCTTGTAATTTCCCCCCAACAGAGTGGCATTCCTGTAACTGCCCCTTCTTAGGGTGATGATCTTTTAACCTTTGCTTTGCACAGGACGACGGTCATGTTCACTTTTGACAAAAAATAAATAGATCATGAACAATTGTATATGAAGCGTGGTGCTATGTCTCGTTCATTTCATGAGCCTGTTTTTTTGCCTCCCTACAGATAATATGCTACTCGTATAAGTACAATACATATACAATTACATACATACCAGACAGACAATATATATAATATTATCAAGGATGACTAACGTACTTCTCCAAATACATTCCTTATCCACGGTTTTGGTATGGTCTCTAACCCACCTGTTGATGTTGAGATAGACTAATGAACGTCAATAGAGGATTATTTAGACTTTTATCAATTTGATATTATTATAGTATGTATAGTATATATATGTATGATATGTATATATAGTATATAGAATGATATATATATATATATATATGTATGGATGTATATATAATATATATGTATGTATGTATATTTTATATAGATATGTATTATCTATATATATATTATATAATATAACATTACATTACTACATACATACCTACTACATAATACATACATACACACAACACAACATACAACACATATACATACAGACATTACATATATATATATACTGTGTGTGTGTGTGTGTGTGTGCGCATATATCTATATATATATTAATATATATATATATAGTATATATATATATATATATATATATATTATTATATATATGCGCGCACACACACACATATTATATATGTATGTATGTTATGTATGGTAATGTATGTTATGTATATGTATATATATAACATATATATTTTGTAGTATGTATGTATGTTGTATATAAACACAACACACACATAGATAATGTTGTATACACAACACATGTATATACATATATACATTTGGGTGTGGTGTGTGGTGTGGGGTGTGTGTGTACCTATACATATGTCTACACAGATACAACAGGTCAACAATCATGGATATGTTCTACACATTGTATATTGTATACAGTATACATATGGGTATACATGTTGTATATGTATATGTATATGTATGTATATGTATATATATATATATGTATATGTATATGATATATGATATGTATATGTATATATACATATATATATATATATATATATATATATATATGCGTGTATGTATGTATGTATGTATGTATTACATACACACATACATACATACTCCATACATACATTTCTTTATTTGATTTACATGATCAAGAGATTTGTATCGACTAAATTTTTTTTATGGTTTTAATCATTTTCATTGGGAATATAGCCCACTATTACTTTGATCAAGGACATTGAGGAAAAATTCGATATATTAGAGTGAAGAGTCGTGGAGTTTTCAAATTGGCCTTGTGAATCTTAAGTTCCTCTTCGAATAGATTTTTTTTTGAAATAAATAGGTGGCCGTTCAAATTTAACTTTATTTAAAATAATTCACCACTAACATCACATGGGTATGTCTGAGGCTTTCCTCTACAATGGAAACAGTAAATTCTTTGATTGATTGTATGTTATGATTTGATGTCACCAACAATCCCATGTATCCCATATATTTTGTTGATAAAATTCAAATGTATTGAATTTGTTTCTTCCCTTGCAATCTGTGTGGAATTTATTCTTAATAGACCATGTTTTCCTATTCTGAAGTATTATCTTTTTTCAATGTGTTTACACAAGTCAGAGATCATACTGGAATGACATATTGTTTTCTAGTTTTGGTCATTTTCATATGGAATAAAACTCACCATTCCTTTTAGTACCAATGTTATGGTCACAACACCATCGGTTAAACTGAAGAGTCATGCAATTCAAAAATCAACCACATAAACCCTAAAGTTCTCTTACAACTGAACATTTTTTTGGTTTCAAATTATAACACACAGTTTGTGGGGAGCATTCTTGAAGCAAGTAAGAAAATTTATGTGCAATGCCATACAAAATGCTGAGTTTCTATTGATATCTTAACTTCCTTTCCATTTTTAATTTGACGTACAAATGCTGATCCAAGCTTCTATCTGCCTAGAATGACAACAATAAGGATTTAAACTCCATTGTGCTAATCTTGTGACTGGTTGTATGTTAGGAGTTGATGTTAATAATGATCTGATGTATCGATTTTTTTTTAATAATATTTAATATTATTGAATTTGTAGTGGCCCTTTAAATTGGTGTCGAAAGTGATTCTTAATATGTCATATTTCCCTACTTCAATGTATTCTCTATTTTTAATGTGTTTATAGACTTTTACTATTATCAAATGCTTTTATTATTAAGCTACACAATAATTTAATTACATTGATCCCAAAAAATTATTACATCATTGTGAAGCTCTAGGATTTTTATGTTGCAAAACACTTACCAAATTAACTTATACGGAACTAAAGCTAATTATTTTTATATTGCAAGTTATTTATGACATTATTATCGAGAAGAAACGATAATTATATCTGAAAGTCTAGCAACATATGTTTATTCAATGTCATTACAAACATGTACGAACTATAATAGAAAACTGTTGAAATTAATTGGAGCGTAGCGAATTACAGTGCATTCGCAAACTTGCACGAAACTTCAACATCGGTGGTCAAACATGCCGATTTTATTTAACGATTGGGTGATGACCGGACTTCCCCTAACTTGGATAACTGTTGTCAAACTTTCCATCGTCTATAAAAGAAAACGTCGAGCGTATCCATTTCTTATCGCAACTGAAATTCAATATCAATTTCGAACAACTGAGTGAGTGAAAATGGAGATTCTTTTCTTTGTGATTTCATGCCTGCTAATATTCAGTGATCATCACCGGCTACATGGTTCAGAAGCAGCAAAATCAAATTTGGGTCTGTAGTAGAATTTTTCCAAATTTCTTTTACAAGAAATATGTCTGTTCTGTTAAAAACTATTTGCAATCTAACACATTGTTGTTTGTTACTAAGATTTAACCTGCTGCTCTGAAAGCTATTATTTTCAGTGTAAAGAGAATTAGAAGACCCTAATTTCACTTTAGACGATGGTTTCTTAGTAAGCTAGGATTTTATTTCAAAATAAACTCCGTCACTGATTTTTTATTTATGTTTGCAGAGTACCCATATTCGTTTATGACAGTATATGCTGAAAAGGTAGCTGCAAGAGCATATGATTACATTATCATTCCTCTCGCAGCAACTCTATCATGGGATTATTCTGTGTTGGTATTAGAAAGGGGAGATTCTCCTTACGGAAATCCCAACGTTGAGAACAGCAGTGGATTTTTCAATATTTTATTGGATACCGATAATTTCCCATCTATAGCTCAGAGAATTCCCACAGAAGATGGAGTAGAGACAGTGAGGGCCAGAGTTCTAGGCGGGGGAACATCTATCAATGCTGGCTTCTACAGCAGGGCGAGCCGGGAATATATTCGGAATATGGGATGGGATGAGAAACTTGTTAATGAGTCGTTTGAATGGGTGGAGAAGAAGAATGCCTTCAAACCAGACAAGCTTTCTCGTTGGAATTCTGATGTCAGGGATGGTCTTTTGGAAGCTGGAGTGCTTCCCTACAATGGATATAATTTGGAGCATTTGGAGGGCACAAAGATTAGTGATTCAAATTTTGACAACAATGGAAAGAGACATATAGCAGCAGATCTTCTCCAGTATGCGAATCCAGATAACATTGTAGTTCTTCTCAATGCTAATGTCAGCAAAATCCTCTTCGAATCGTCATCGGGTAAAAAATGATATTTTATTTTCAAAATTTTGTCGTTTCGAGACCAATTATTTATTTTATATAGGATCATTCATAAATCTTATATATATTATAATAATAATAATTCTCTAATATCCCTTTCCGCTTGAGCTAAACTCACTTCATTATCTGCCAGACTTGTGTAACCATCTTCTTTTGTTTTTATTTGCTGGATTAAATTTCTAGGAGCACCCATTTACCCCTTGAATTTTCACTTTTATAGTGCCACCATCAACATGAGTTGCAAATAATTATTTATATTAAAAGTTATTATTGTGTATTTTCCGTGAGTCATATAAGTAGGCCACATGAAATACAATAGAGATTTCTAATATATGATATGAAAATTTATTGTAGGAAAGTTGAAGGCTAATGGTGCGGAGTTCTTGAGTGTTGATGGCCTCTCTTATAAAGTATTATTAAATCAATTGACAAATAAAAGTGAAGTAATTTTGTCGGCAGGAGGTATAGGCAGCCCTCAACTTCTCCTCTTAAGTGGAATTGGTCCATCTCAATAGTTACGAGAATTGAATATTACATTACTTTTAGATTTACCTTTGGTAGGAAAAGGGGTTCAAGATCCGCCACGTGCAAGTGCCACTATTGAATCATCTAAACCACTTGAAGTCAATAGCGTACAAGTAGTGGGCATCGTAGACAATTCACAGATCTACATTGAGCCTGCAAGCTTTGTCCAACAGAATAGTTCTAATAATTTTCAATATTTGGGATTCATTCTTAGTAAAGTGGCATTTCCATTATCAAGAGGCGAGCTTCGACTCATAAGAACAGATCCTTTAGATATTCCATCAGTTCGATTCAACTATTATTCTGAGCCTTCTGATCTAGAAGAATGTATTACTGGTGTGAGGGTAATGTCTAATCTTAGCATGACACATTCCATTCAAGAATTTTCATTTATTGACAATGAAAAATCTAGCACATTACGATTCGTTGGGCTAATGTTGCCACAAGATCAATCACAAGATGAAGCCTTCACTGATTTTTGTAGAGATACTCTAAGAAAAATTTGGCATTTCCATGGAGGGTGTCAAGTTGATTTGGTTGTGAATAAAAGGTATGAAGTAGAAGGTGTCAAAAGTCTAAGGGTTTTGGACAATTCAATTTATAAGGATAGCCCTGGGACCAATCCACAATCCACGACCATGATGCTTGGAAGGTAATTTATTATTTTTATATAATTATTTTGTCAATTCTTCAAATTATTATTTTAATGATAAATTATGATGGTGTACGCTACATGTATGCAGGTATGTAGGACTTCAGATCCTCCAAGAGCGTATGAAAAAGGAAAAGAGTCCAGTTAATCATATGAATAAAATCATGTTCCAACTTATGTAATTTATTTAAAAATATTGTCTATTAAAATGAATAATCCTATATGTATTATCATATAGTATCATAAATAATCATATTGATACTTATTGTAACTGGGAAGGGTCCCTTCAACCCTCTTTTACCATTAATAAAAAAGTATCATAAATAAATGTTCAAATTATCCTACCTCATCTTTGACATGAATAAATCTCCACTACATAAACATTTTTTTGTTAAATCTAACATTTTTAACTTTCATGAATAATTTAATTGTAATGGATCATCAACATTAAATGAACAAGGCCATGATATGGGAAATCCTACCTAAATAGAATTATTTTGTATAGAAATGAGTTAACATATTTGTTTGAAATATCAAAATTGGACATATTGGTAATAAGATTGATGCACTAATAATCTTGATAGACCGTACAAGAAAGATCTTGTACCAAATTGGTACGGTTGTAAATGTATTATGTAAAAATAGGATGTAAGATTGAAATAAACATAGTTCCATTACATCACTGTTGATTAATACTCTTCAAGGAGAGATATTATTGAGGAAAAACCAAATACATTTTGTGTAGGTGCCCTAACTAATTTGGAAGGCAAGATGGTATCAAGTAACCATGTCTAAAACTATGCAAACATGGTACTTCGTTGCAGGATAAAATGTTGATGATAAAAGTGTTATATAGCAGTGGAACATACATCTTTAAAGACATTTTACTTTAAAAAATGCGAATGCACATGATTTTAGCACATATTTTACTGCATCTTCTACAATTGGTGCTTATTGATGAGAAGTGTTTTATGATTGAAAATGCATCATAGCCTGAAGTGATGTAGCTGGAAAATAAAATGAACGCATATAACGTTTAAGAAGGAATCATGTTAGTTTCCATGAAAGACTAAATAAGTTTAATGGGACTAGAAAATAAATAAATTTATAGTAGGTAATAAGTTCTAAAAGGAATTCTAAGCCATGCATCTATTTGCATCTATCTGCATCTATCTGCATCAAATTTATAGTAGGTCAATAAGTTCTAGGTAGTGAATTGTGCTTGAAATCCCTAGTCATATCTTGTAGTTTTGGAAAGAAGGTTCTAATCAGCGAAAGAATGGACTCCACCAACTCTAATATAGGATCACATGATACCACTCATATGCCCTTGCTCCACATAGCTATCGAATGGTTTGTTGGTATTTATCCGACAAGTCTTGTTTAGTCACCTGATCATATTTTATAGAAAACATTAAAATATAATAAAAATTAATTTTCTAAATGCCTGTGATGGTGAGAAGGAGGTTTGAATTTGTAAATGAATAAAATATTTTGAGTTCATAAGTCAAGTTTTGGCAAAATAGAAGTTTGGACACCTACAAAAAAAGACAAAAATTTGAGAAAAAGGTGTGAATGTTACAATGAATAAAGAATTTTAAGATTGTAGCCTTTCTTTGACCACATAAGAAAGTGGGGCACCTGCTCTGGAAAATAAAAATTAGATAAAAACAATATTCACACGGGCATAAGAAGGAAAAGAACTTTCATTTCCAAGGATATTTCTAAAAATACACAACCAAGGGAAAATGAAGCAACCATCTCTAAGGATATTTCCTACAAAAATGCTGTAATGCCCACTTCTCTTCAACACTAAATTTACCATGATTATCTTTTCTAAATTGTTATAATCATAAACCTTTCCGCTTTATTCTAAATAGTTATACTAATAAGATGTGAGGGGCATCATGACTCCATTGTGATTTGGTTATTATTATTTTAACTATTTATCATACTGTGGACTCTGATGGGAATTTAAGGATAAAATAATTAGCCAGAATGGTTACATTGTTGTGATTTGATTTTGATAGCATTACTCTTCAAAAAAAAATTGTTGGATTCGGTTTATCTCTATGACTAGACACATAGACATTAATGTACATTATTACTGGTAGGTAGTAATAGCCAAACAAAATTAACACATTGTGATATGGGAATTGAAGGATAGACATTATTGTAACCAAACTGATTAAATTTTGATATACATTCAGTATGGAAGAAAATGAGGTGTTGTTAGATAAATATATGTCAATATTTTGAATCATTTCATATTGATGTTTATTATGAGATTCAAAGTTAATTTGTTTGTGATCTCTTTGATATTGGAGGATTGGTGAAATTGGGAACAAGTGAAATTATTTCTTAAATCTGATGATTTAGGTGATTTTTTATCTTAGTTACAAACTGATGTATGTGTAGAATCGAAAAATTGAAAATTGGAATAATTGTTATATTACTTGGTCTTAGCAATAGAAGTTATGATATTTGATGTTGAAATTGATAGTTAGATGTAAGTGTTTTATTATTTTGGCATCGCTAATATGGCCATGAGGCTAGAGGGGTATTGTGTGTTTTGCAGGGAAAACATATCACAAGAAACAACGAGGGGATTGGAGAACAACCCCATTGGAATGCTAGAAGGATTCAAAAAGGGTCACGATGGAAATATGTATCTTGTTGTGTATATGTTTGAGTTGTTGTTGGGGGGTTCCCATGGGGGGGATCACCTTCAATTGTGACCAAGGAGTTGTGTGTCATTTCTTTTATTTAATTTTTGTATGCTATTTTATAATGATTTATCCTCCTTTTCTTAATTATTTAATTGGTGTCTAGATTAGAAAATTAATCTTTTTACTAAACTAATTATGGATGAGACAAAATAATTTCATTTATTATATTTGATGGCTCTTGGGTTATGTGTTGTATGTAATGCCCACTTCTCTTCAACACTAAATGAAACATGATCATATTTTCTGAATTGTTATAATCGTAAACCTTTCTGCTTTATTCTAATGAGCATACTAAGGAGATCTTCGGGGCATCATGACTCCATTGTGTTTTGATTATTATTATTTTAACTATCTGTCGTATTATGGACTCTGATGGAAATTTAAGGATAAAAAAATTAGCTAGAATGGTTGCATTGTCGTAATTTTATTGTGATATCATTACTCTTCGAGATTGTTTTATTGTAATTGGTTTATCTCTGTGACTGGATACATAGAAACTAGTGTGTTTTATTACCGATAGATGTTAATAGACAAACGACATGTACACATTGTGTTAGGGAAATTGAAGGATAGACATTATTATAACCAAACTGATTAACTTTTGATAGACATTCAGTATGGAAGAAAACGATGTGTTATCAGATAAATATATGTTTCTATTCGAATCATTTTCGTATTGGATTTTTATTATGATGTTCAAAGTTATTTTGTGATTTAATTGATATTGGAGATTGGAAAAATTGTGCATGAGTGAATGTATTTCTTTAATCTAATGATCCAGTTGGTCTTTGATCTTAGTTACAAACTGATGTATGAGTAGAATCGAAATGTTGAAAATGGGAATAATTGTTAAATTACTTGGTCTTAGCAATAGTAGTTATGATATTTGGTGTTGAAATTGATAGTTAGATGTAAGCGATTTATTACTTCGACATCGTTAATATGGCAATGAGGCCAGAGGGGTATTGTGTGTTTTACAGGAAAACATATCACGACAAACTACGGGGGGATTGGAGACCAACCATATTGGAATTCTAGGTGAATTCAACAAGGGTCACCATGGCAACATGTATTTGCATGTGTCACAATTTTCCACGGTGGTTTGGCAACCCGACGAGGGTCCCACAACTTTCTGTTTCTACATTTTCTTGCTAGCTACAAAAACACTCAAATCGGGCTCAGAGGCTCTTTCAAATGTTATCTTCCAATGACCAAACACATCACGGTTAAATTTCTACATATCCACTTATATTCCAAGGGTTCATAAAAACTGACAGAATTTTGAATTGGCGAACGGTTTGTGTTTGGCGGCTAGTTTTTCGGGGCCATCGGTCGTAATTGACCTAGTTGCAATTTAATAAAAGTTAGCTCGAGGGCTCAGAAAACCACGTCCAAATTTGATGTCCACTAGATGAATGTGAAACGAGAAACATCCTAAAAGTTCCTCATTATATGGTGAATTCACTAGAGTCGACGGGACTGAAAATTAGCAAACGGTTATCAAACGGTAACATGTTTTCTAGAGCCATCGGACATAATTGGCCTAGTTTGACCTAGTCAAACTTTGACCAGAGGCATACAAAATGTCATTGCCAAACTATCCAGAAAAGTGTTTTTCCCTGAACTGAAAGTCCCGTGTAATTGTCTAGTAAAAACACTAGAGGTTTGTGAAGATGGATAATAATTTCTCTATCCAGGTTTCGAATGGCGGTTCAAAACGAAAGCTAACTTTCTAGATTTAACAACTTCCTATCACTACAAAATAGTGTAACAAGGCTCCTATAAGGGCATCGAAAAGATCACTAATGTTCATTCAGGGTCAATAGAAGGATTGAAGTGACACCTCACATAACAAGGTATTCGAAGGAATCTTAACCTCCCTTTTCCGTAGTTACGAAGGTTACTTTGCGAGTCCCCATAAATTGTAATTTATCTAATTAAACAACGGAGCGGTCAAGTCATTTACAGGGAACTCAATTTCAGCGTGTCAATTAAAAAGGGTAATGTAGAAATCTAGTTTGGTTGTGACGCTTACTAGATCATCACGACGTGAGTGTTCAAGTTTATTGTCTACCAAGCAATATTGGATCTTGTAAGTTACAACACAAAGTTTTACTATTTTTAAAACAAGTCTATTTTATACAGTATAATATATGAAAATCCTTTGGTTATAAATTTTCATTTTATTGCAAAAGAAATATAAAGAATAGAAATTATGAGAGATGAGGAGGGATGAACCATGCCTGGAAGGACAAAGTCGGTCAAACCTGCAGGATTTGGTTAAACATCTCGCTTGGGCATTTTGTCAAACAGTTCACAAGTGTTGATCTAACCTCCATTATGACATACAAATATTCCCAATCACTTGAAATTTTCAAACAGAATATGTTGCCCATTAAGTGTTGATGGTTTTCTAGGGCCTACTAAAGGCTCCATACTGAACACGAGCTAGGAGAATGTTGGAATTTTTTTTTATGGAGCTCGGAAACACATTTATTTTAATAAAATGAAACTTTTTGATTGGTTGTTCTCCTTATATATAGATGTTTGATAGAAGACATAAGTTGCAGCATTTCAACGATCCACCTCAAAAGAAGAGTTCAAATTTATTGCAGCCCCATATTATTATGCACTCTACAGGGGTACCAACCAAACATGTCCACACAACCACCACAATTTTAATTAGTGAGTTGATGATAAAGTTTAGAGTCTCCTTGAGATGTCCAACACCGCAAGGGAATGTCAACCAAGTAGGCATAATATTCAGTTCTAGGTGGATTGCTATTACCAGCACTCATGCCATTGAAGTATTTATAGCCATTTCCCACTAAACATGTGAGATTACATTTTAAAATAAAACAAAAATGAAGCTTACATGGTCAGGGCGTGTTCCATTAGACCACCTCTCTCTAATGTGTTTCCCCCAATAGAAGAATTGGCATATGTGAGCTTCCCATTATGCATACTTGTCTACCAGGAAATTTCAACTAAGCATATGAAAAATCTCTATTTTGGCACAGGATAGGAGGAAGTTGGAAAAGGGAAGAAGGCTCTACACTTATGCATGTATTTACCTGAAAGTTTGTGATCTTTTTCAACAAACCCAGTTTGTGTATATCCTAGAGCTGTTACAGGCCAATGACCACATTGCTTTCAGGTATTCAGTCAAGAATTTCACATGCCAAGAAAATGCTTCCACATTTTGCATGCATGTCTGTTAAACCGTCTCAAACTACAACATCTGACAAAACCTCAACCTTGGCGCACAGGCTGGGAATAAGCGGGAAAATGTAAAATGATTAGGTTGGGGCTCTGAGTTGCAATTGGAACGGTGATCCTATCGTGAGGAAAACCATTCCTCATGCGCATTGCATTTTCCAAAAAAAATGCTAAATTTACAACTTGAACTTGTGTTTCTACATGGTCTAAGCATCTAGATATCAAATAAAGATCGTTTTCTATTACTGTCCAAGGAAAAAGACATGTTTGACTTCCTTCATCTACCCACGTGCCTTAACATGTTTCTCATGCCCTCACGCCTCCTCTAAACAACTCCTGCCATCACCCACTCCACCACATCTCCACGCCACCATCACTTCTAAAACCAAACACATTAATTTAATTTATTTCTTCTTTATTATTATTATTATTATTCTAGATTTTATGGATGGCATTACAATGTGTGTTGGAATTATTTTTAGGGGGAAATTGTTACCAAGGGGTTATGTTTTGTCTTGTATTTAGCTTTGTTTTCTTATTGATGTTAGTATGTGATTTAAGTGATGTAATTCATTGTATTAATTATTGGGAATTTTGGGTATGTATTTTACCCTTTTATTATTAATTAGTTGTAGTGTCTTAATTAAAGCTAATTTAATCTTTTCGTAAACTAATTAAATATGTGACCAAAGGAATTCATTTATTAGAGTAGATCTATCTTGGATTTTTTGTTTTAAGTTAGTGCTTGGGGATCTTGAGTGTTGTACACTCTACCCCTTCATGGAAATTCGAATTTGGCCTTAGAGGCCAATTTTGGAAGCTTGTGGGACAAGTAAAACTTGTCCCACACCTCTTAAATTGCTATGCCAACCATACCTATGGATTGGGGGGTCAAAATTAGACCCCATTAGGTGTTTTGGGAAGACAAAAAGGTAAAAATGTTGAGTGCATTTTTATTTCTTGTAATTAATTTTGTCCTTAGGAGGTCTGGACTTGGATTGTGTGTGCAAGTAATATGTCATTTCTTCACCCACTTATTAATTGTGCTTTGGAGTTTGAAGTTTCAATTTTGAGGTGGATTTGAGGATGAGTGATGTGGCATCCTACATGGAGCCACCTCACCCTCCTATCTCCCTTTTCTATTTAATCAAGTTCTTTTTCTTGATTGGGGCTTACTTTATTCTTTTGTTCTCTTGCATTTTTACAATTAGAGGATTTTTAGTGCTTTGGTTCTTTATGAGAGCTTGTTGGTAATTGTGTATTTGTTGGAGCTTCTTGTTGTTTGTTTGGGCTTGAAGAATCTTGGTGTATGGCTCCTGGTTCAAGCTCTACCATGGAAATGTAGGGGATAAATTCTTGTTAAATGCTTTTTGTTATTTTGTATGCATATGTGCTTATTTTAAGTGTTTGGGAATGCTTGTTGGGTGCTTGGGTAGATTGACTAAGTGTGGTGTAGGAGGGGACTATGGGGAGATTTCCTATTTGGAGGCATAAGAGTTCATTTCATGCATTGGAGAGAGTTTGGGTTTAGTGCCCCACGTTGGACAAGAAATTTCTTGCATTTGTTACTTGGTTATTTTGTTGAGGGAGGCATAAGAGATTGTAGGGAGGAATAAGAGAATGGGGGAGGCAATAAGAGGTTATTGAGGGAGGCATAAGAGTGTGCAGGGATTTGATATGTGTTTTGGAGGTTTTTAAGGTGGGCACTCATTTCCCATTGGTAGGCATAAGTGACCTCCCCATAGGTTCTTGCTCCTTTGGCTCTTGCATTTTGAAGCCTTGTATATATTGTTAGCTCTTTTTGTGATCGAAGTATTGATTTGGTTGTCTTTGTAATGGTTGTGAAATACTTTTTTTTGTGTTGTGAAAGCTTGTTTGTTTCCATGGTTGGATCAACCTTTCATTGCAATGTGGTTGGGGCTCAAGGGCTAATGAGGTGGATGGCTTCTCCTCCTCATTGGAGTTCTTGGTTGGGTGGAGAGTGTTGCCTCTCTCACCTTTTTAGTTATGATCAAATGGAGCATGGTGGAGCTCTCTTGTTGGTGGTGTGAAAGTTGGAGCTTTTTTGGTGCCTTCAAGAAATCCTTCCTTATGATTAAGCATTCCTATTATTCCCAGTCAAGGTAAAATATGTGTAAAATTTTATTTTGTTTAAAGGAAATTTAGTTTTGTAAGTTGCATTATTATTTGGAGAAGTTCATTGAAGAGTTGTACAATTTCCTTGCTCTTTCAATTATAGCAGGGAAATAAAAGATTCAAAATGGAAACCTTGAGTAAAATTTTAGTGGTAAATTGTTTGTGTGAATAGAGGTTCTTTGTTTGAAAAAGAAATGAGACATGTTCAATGGAAAAGGAAATTTTTACTTGTATTGTGAAATTCTATCATTGTAAATAAGAAAGATGAAATATAGAAGTTGTAATATGTAAAAACATGCAAGCTTAGTAAACTTGGTTGTAGAGTTAAGTTGTTAGTAGTTTTTAGAGCTAAGAAGTTGTAGTGAAAATGGAAAGAGACAACAAATTTGAAGTATGTTGTTATAAATGAAATTTTGCATTTTGGTGGTAAGGAAAAAAATAATACTAAAGTTGTTTTAGATCTTTTTACTCTAGGAATTGAAAGATAACTAGTTGAACAAAATGATTCATTGTTTGTTGCTTCTATTGAACAAGAAATGCCTTCAAAATAAGTAATTTTAACTAAGAATGAATAAATGAAGTTAAATCTCACAACTGGAGGCTTTAGGCATATAAAATCAAGTTCAAAATATAATTTGGAACAATTTAGTAACTTTTGTTTTTGAAAAATTTCGTGTTTTTTGGTTCTATTTCTCAAAAATAGGACCGTGACCCTATGCAGAGTGATGGTCTCATAACCACCACTCAGGCAAGGCATCAGTCTTAGAATATCTGCTCTATAAGGTGGTGGTTCACGGTTTTCCACCCAAGTAGGGTGGCGGTCCCAAGACCTCCGTCCTGCTTTGGGCAGTGGTCTTGTCACTTGCCATGGAAAAACATAGATCCACGCCTATGCAAATTTTAGCCTGATTTTAATTAGATTGTAAGTTTGTAAAATTGTATAAGAAAACTTCTAGCAAGAAAAATATGGTTATAATTCATTGTTCATGCAAGTAAAACTTCAAAATGGAAGATTAAAGGTGCTAAATCTTTTTATATTAATGGAGGAAGGGTTTTTCCCCAAATACAAATGGCTTGAGATAAAACCAGTTTGGAAAGGAAAACCTCCTTCTATCCTTGAATGAAATAGATTACAATGATAAAAAAATACAATCTAAACAAATCTAAACTTGATCTTGAAGAAAATCCTCCATAGTTATTCCTCTCTTACTCTCATGGCTTCCTTCTCTCAAACCTACAATCAAACAAAAAAAAATAGACCAAATGAGAAGAATAGAATAAAGGAAAGGTTTTAATAAGAATTCGTAAGGATTTCTAGGTTTAGTTTGAAACCCTAAGATCTAGTGGCAAATATTGATTTGTTCTAAGGGTGGAGGTTTCACCCTAATTTTGTTTGGTAGGAATATATGTTATAGATGTTTAAATAAAATTAAGGGTATGTGTAGATGAATGAATGGGGCCATTTAATTACCTTAGTGTGCAAGTCTTTTTCCTAGCTCCTAGTATGGTTTAGTAAATTAATGAAATGTGGGATATTAAAGCTAATAGGATAATGAAAAAAAATGATTAAGTATAAGATTAACCATGTTGGGATTGATCATTAATTAAAGAGAAGAAATAATTTAACCAAGCAAACTAAATTATGTTACCTTCCTAGTTGAATGTTAATTAATTGAGTTAGAGATAAATTAGAAATATTTAACCTTTGATCTAGACCTGGTTCCCCAATCGTAAGGGTGAGAATATTGGTCTATGTGAATTTAATGTACCGTAGGGGTTGTTACACTTGTAATATTATAACTTAAACAAAAATAATTAAAAATTATTAGTCACAACTTTCGGGCTAAGTGTTTAGGGTTTCAACGTGGTTCTAGAATTTCGTTTTAGGGGGCATTACACTTGGTATCAGAGCCGTGGGTTGAACGCTTGGACCCTAGGCTGACATTGAAAACAAAAACCAGTTAGCAAGACTAGAACCTCAATGATTAAAATAATAACCAAAATAATAAAGTTATTCAAATTGCTGAACTTACCTAGTGGCGTTTTGTCGAATCTTGATAACTAAAGATGTTAAAAATTAAATGGATATTCTTACGAAATTCAAATGTAACAAGAAATTGTTTCCTTTGAAAGATGATGTTTGATGAGTGCTAAATTTTTCTTTAGTCATATGATGTGATAAACCTTTTGGAATCTTCCTTGCTGGAATGATAAATTGTATGGTGTGATTCTTGTGGTTTGGATTTTGTGGTTATGTGCTGGGGTCAGAAAGAGTAAAATAGAAGTTGTTTAGTCATCTAAATTTCCCCTCTTTCCTTCAAGTGGTGGGACGAGTTAGTTTTAGTTTCCACTTTGGTGACTTAATCCCTATATGAGTAAATGGATATTAAGTCTTGGTGTCACTTTTGATCTAGCCTTGCGTATGCATTCTTATAACTGAGCTCAAGGTATAGTACCCCTATTAGTGGCCTTGAAGGGATGCGAAGTGACTATGATGTGGACTTCTATATTTTTATTCATAAACTTGTGTTATTTTATCAAGTACCAACACCTCATTTTATGATTAGATTGGGAAGATCTGAGGCTCTTTTAGTTATATTTTTGCGAGAATTTTCAGACATTGCAATGCGGCTACTTAGCCACTTTTCCTTGATTGCCAATATTTCTTGGATTTTAATTTGAATGGTGACTCGGAGCTCGTTTTATCTGTTGGATACTTAGCTAAATGTTACGTGACTCTTTCTTTCTTGTTGTTGAGCTGGTTCTATGCTGTTTGTTTTGTGATATATCGTCGTATGGGGGTACACCCTAGGTGCCTTTAATGTTTTCTTAGGTGCCTTATGTTATGCCTTGGTTTTGGAATGATAGAAACCTAAGTGTGCCTAGGATCTCGGAGTGACTCTTTCGTTACTCAGTGTTCTAGAGTGAGAGAGTTTGTTGTGTAGTGCAGGCTTGTTGGTAGTTTGATAGCTGTGTGTGGTGATTATCTTACAACCTGGTAAGACATTTCCTCCTCGTCAGAGTAGATGTTTTTGGTTATGAGCTTATGGTTTTTGTGAGGTCGGATTTGATTCTTGGTTGACTATATATTCTAGTGGATAAGTGTTTGTTTGGTAGTGATGTTGCATGATAGCATGCTAAGTTATATCATGGTTTCCTTGTTTCTTTATGGAAAGTATTGACTTGTGGATTGTATGTATCTTGGTAACTATGGTAAGATTTAAGTCCATTTGGGAAGTGTGTTTACTTAAGTGTACTTTTTTCTCTCTCTATGACCTATGAATAAGGTTACCTTTGTCTTAACCCTTTAGATTTTTATGAGTAAAAGATTTATGACCTATTAATCTTTGGATTACGTGGAGACACTTATGTATGTAATTGGGTATTTTGAACCTTGTTCTTAGAGATGTTAGTTTGGTAGATCTTAATATTGCAATCTCGGTGGTGCTTATGTTGTGCTCCTTCTTTTAAAATGTAATTGTTGGTCGTAGAGTCCATGTTTGAATAGATTAATTGATTGTTCTCTTGTACTTGATGTTTTCTAATGGAATGTGGTGTCCTTGGAGTAAAAATTTGCGTAATCATATTGTTGTTTGGCTGGTGGTATTTTAACGGAAATATGGGTGTTGATTTGAAAACTTTCCAGGTCTTATTATGCAAGTAAAATGTTTGAACCTAAAAAACAAACATTGTTAAACCTTGTAAATTTGTAAAAATAAATATACCTCTTTAATGAGTCTTCCTTGTAACTTTATTTGAAATTTGTAGAGACCCACTAGAAATGTTTAATGATGATTGTAATTATTTAGTAGACCCTTGAAATATTGGTGTGGTACATGTTGAATGATAGATTCCCAGTCATTATGAAATTCATGATGGTGTTTCCTATGTTGAATACCTCTTGTTCCTATAGAATTAGAAATGTGATGTGTTGATTCATCTCTCTCTCCCATGAAAGTAATAATGCAATTTGGTTGCCCTCTTGCTTTTTATTAAAATCTATTTGGTAAAATGATTTATTGATTGTAATGAGACCCTAATTGAGGAACGTGTAATTTGAGACAAAATTAAAGAAATAAAATAGAAAAATAGGAAAAAGGAAATGTTTTCTTGATATAATCTTTGTAGATTAACAAAAGAAATCAAACTATGTAGAAAGAAAATAGAAAGGAAAATTTGCTCATTTTACCTTCCTTAGAAGTAAAATAAATGTTGTTCCGCCTATTCAAAATTGTGAGAGATCATGCAACCTTAGTGGTGCTCTTTATAACACAAACTTGTGATGTCATAACAAAAAGAAATTTTAATTAGGAAAACTTGTAAGGGCTGTGTTTTGTTAGGGCATTAGTTACATGCTGCCTAATAAGCTAATACATTGATTAGTTTTTTTTGTTTGTGAACAAATTATTTAACTGTTCCTCTCTTCGTCTCTCCTCCCATAGCCTTTATAAGGATCTGCTAGTTTTGTTTAATAGACACGCATTGAATAAATCAATCATTCTCTGCTATCATTGGTATCAGAGCAGGAGAATTTGTTCTGTGCTAGAGGAGGCTCCCATGGAAGGAGCATAAGCCTACGTGAAGATTCATTGGAGCCGCTGTTTTTTTTTGTTTGCATGTGGCAGATTGAAGATTGTTTTTGGTGTATTCTTTGTGTGCTGTACGTGGAGGACATTGTTCATTGGAACCGTTATTATTTTTTCTGCCATCATTGGACCTTTGGCATGTGGAGACGTGTGCAGATTTTAAAACTTGACGATACATGGTAACCTAGTTTGTCTTACCCTACATTAAAGGAGTGGACTGTGTTTTGTCTTGTAGTTGGTATCTTGCTTACTAGCTTTAGCATTTGAAATAGTAGTGAAAACCTGTTTTGGTGTTTTGAACCCACATTAGAAGTTTGTAGCGACCATTTTGCAGATATTTGGACATGTGGGAGAAAGAAAATCATTGTGTTAGAAAATTAAAGCGACCAAGGAGAGGCTGTGCAAAGTTTTGAAGTGAGAATAAATATCTTGGAGTCTTCTGCTATCATTACTATCATCCATTGCATTTCAGCAAAGCCAACACCAGCAAAACCTGCCAATTGCAAAACTTGTGTGGAAAATTTTTTCATGCCCATTTCTTTCCTATGGTTCACACGTGATCTCGAAATTAGGCCTGCCCATGTATGTCACAAATTTCATGGATGTAGAAAGCACCGCGAGCAAGGCACAAAATGTTTGGGAATTAAAAGACAATGAAGACACCACTGGACTGTTCTTTGCTTTGGTCAACGAGCTCCGCAACACTGGGAATATTCTCTTGACGAGATTGTGCGCCGAGGACTATTGGAGTATTTTTGGTTTGACGTTTGATGTCAAGTAGAGTGGATTCATGTAGAAATTGAATGTGGCTATGATGAATATGATGAACATGAAGTAGAACACCCAAAGGAGTGTCCAAAATACAATTTTTAGTTTTTGAAAATGTTTGCACCTTGCATTCTGTTGTTGGATGCCCAGTTGCTCAAAGGGCCAAATTTCAGCTCATGGAAAACCACGATGTGGAAGATTCTTTAGTTTGAAGATCTTTGGGGGATTGTTTTTGGTAAAGACGCCCCTCCCACAGACGCTGATCGTTTGGCTAAGCATGAAAAGGCTGATGCAAAATCATTAATGCTTTTCACTCTGAGCCTTTTTGATGAGGTTCAACCTTACATTTGGGAAGCAACCACTTCCTCTCAGGCATGGACCGCATTGTGTACCATCTATGAAGCCAAGAATTTGACGAAGAAGTTTCATCTTCAGTCAAAGATTCACATGATGAGTATCAATGATGGTGAATAAGTAGAAGCTTTCTTGTGGTTTGTGGCCGAGTTACGCACAAAACTTTCTACTCTCAGTGAATTGGTGGACGACAAGTTGTTATTCCTGCTCACCTTGCGAGCTCTTCCTTCCTGGTTTCAGACATTGATCACCAATTTGACCATCACTCAACAGGAGGTGAGTTTTACCACACTGGTGAATTATCTCTAGCAGGAAGAAGCCATTTAGAATGTTCAAGAAGCCTTCGAAGACAAGGCTTTCATCACAAGGCAAAAGCATAAGCCTCGGTAAGGGAAGTCAACCTCCCAAAATTAGAAGCAACATCCTTAGCAGCAACCTTCCTAGTGGCCACCACAGCGGCCACCCCAGAAGCAGTAGAACAACAAGGCAGATCGATGGTGCCACATTTTCTCCATGAATACGCACACGACTGCGAACTGTTATTGCAATGGTTGCAAGCATGGAAAATCTGGCGAAGAGAGCACTTCTGGCCAAATATATTCCAAGAAATCCTAATGGAATGCTTGTAATAAGAGGGAAAAGGGTCATATTTCTGCTCAGGAGGATGCAACCTCTGATGAAGAGGTTCTAAACACAACTCATCCAGACATTTTCCTAGTCTCACAAACTTTGAAACTATCAGAAATTGTCTGGTTGATTGACTTAGGTGCCAGCAAACACATGACTAACATTAAGAAGTTGTTCCATACCCTGAGTGATTGGACCACTGGAGATCGGATCACCATCACAGATAATCAGGAGTATATTACAGTGGAGATTGGTGATGTGATCATTCCTCTTGGGACACGAAGATGTACACTTATGAAGGTACTATATGTTCTAGGTTTGACTTCAAATCTTTTATTTGTGAGTCAACTTCTTAATCATCGAATGCAGGTTGAATTATTTGTTGAGAAAGGGGTCAAGTCCTACATCATTTCCTAGGGAGACTCAGTAATTTCTTGAGCATTTATGAAGGGCTATCTATTTGCACTGGATGCGGTCACTTCATCTAACATTTCTCTCTCTACTTCAACAGCGGAGTCCATTGCATTATGGTAATTTCGATATGGTCATCTTTCTGCCAGGGCTCTTCATCAACTCAGTGCCAAGGAAATGGTAAGAGGGCTTCCTCCACTCTCCCATTCCTTACCTGTTTGCTCGGGATGTCTTGTGGGTAAACAATAGAGAGGTCCATTCAAAAAGATCTCTTATCATTCTATGGAGCATCTTCAGGTTGTACATACTGATCTGTGCAGACACCTATCAGCTAGCTTACAAGGTTTTTAGTACTTCCAGCTCATCATTGATGATTACTCATGGAACATGTGGGTATATTTTCTGTGGAAGAAGATTGAGGCCTTTTCCAATTTCCAAACCTTTTACCAGCAAGCCACCAGGTAGTCTGGGAAGCCTCTTCTTCTCCTCCGCTTAGATTGAGGGGGGAAATTTATATCGAAGAAGTTCTTAGCATACCTGAAGCAGCATGGCTTTCAGAAATATTTGACTACACCCTACACTCCCCAACAGAATGGGATTTCTAAGCGACACAACAGGACTATCATGGAGATGTCTCATTGTATGCTCTCGACCACCAAGTTGGAGGATCAGTTTTGGGCAGAAGCAGTCCAGACAGTAGTGTATCTACTCAACCGGGCACCCACGAAGATCTTGCAAAATATGACATCGGAAGAGGTATGGACTGGTCATAAACCTTCTATTCATAATTTTAGAGTTTTTGGTTGCACTGGATATATGCATGTTCCAAATGAGAAAAGGAATAAGATCAATCCAAAAACACTGCCATGTCTTTTCTTAGGGTATATTACTACCTCAAAGGCATATCGTCTCATGGATCCTGAGATAAAGAAAATCTACGAGAGATGAGATGTGGTGTGTGATGAGTCATCCTTTTAATCCCTACTACACAATGGAGATCCAGTACCGACCTCGTCACATAGATTGCTCACACATCCAGATGATGAGCAAGATGATTATTCTCAGAGAGAAGAAGAGTTGAGTGGAGACTTGTTCATTGATCTAGGTACACTATAAAACACATCTTCACATCAGCAGCAACAACACCAACATCTGAAATGGGTCCAGAATACGATTAGGGATGTGTTGTCCACTAAAAATCCCCCTGTTCTTATGAAAGTAAAATTTTAAAATTTTGAGTTTTAAGTGTCTTTTCTGTCGAGCTGGTAGTGTGAAAAGCCGAGAAATTGTAAAAATCTGCATTCCTGGGTCATTATGTGTTTTTCAGGCCAATCGGACATTTTTTTCCCGCATGTCCCAAGTTCAAACGGGCCCTCTGTTCCCTGATCAGCTGATTTCCCTGAAAATTGTCTTTTTGGGCCCTTCGGAACTTTTTGTCCCAAATGTCCCAACTTCAATTGGGCAAGATGTTCCATTTTCAGCCAAAACACCTGAATCGTGTACTTCGGAACTTTTTGTCCCAAATGTCCCAATTCCAGTTGAGAAAGTTGTTACATTTTCACCCGAACCGGCCGAGTCGCGTACTTCGCGCACTTTTGTCCCGCGTGTCCCAAAAGGCATTTGTGCGTCTTTTTCCCGTTTCAGCCGAAACACCCGAGCTTTGTGTTTCACAAATTCGCGCCTCACATGTCCCAAATGAACCAAGTGCCATTCGTGCTTAGTTTTTCCCGCTCTACCCGAATATGTTGCTTTTCAAATTAGTAGATATGAATTTAATGCGCAGTGATTACCTTTCTCTCTCCAAAACGGCTATATAACGGGCAGACCCCCTTTTGCATTTTTCACACTGCTTCCTTGCTATCTTTTTCTCGAACCCTTGCAATCTAATTTCCTATGCGCATATCCATTCCCTACTGTAATTCCTTCCCGATTCTAGATTGCAACTCTGCTCTCTCAATTACTATCAACATGAAGACCAAGTTCCAAGGGTAGGAGCAAATCTCACCCCTAGAGTCTGTCGTTCCTGATATTGGGGACAGTGAAGCTCGTCATCTTGATTTCAGTGATTTTTGGACGAGGATGACAGATGCAAGCCCTACACCAATGGCGCAGATGATTCACGACAGCGGTTTGGATTTCGCTGGAGGTTTCCCAATCTCAATACAATGTGCCGATACGGTGCTTTCATGTGGAGCTCACTTTGACCCTGATTCAAGCGAGTTAACCAACATACATGGGGAAATCATCGCCAAATTGGACGCTGCCGCCATTAGCACTGCACTGAGGATCCCAGAAATGGATAGTGCCATAGTTGTTTCCCAGAATCAAGCACAGGCCCTATTTAATCAAGACAGCGAAAAATACAAGGCGTGGGTGGCGAAGTCCTGGCTAAAGAACCCTAAGAAGGGAGCATCTCGCCTATCCAAAACCCTTATCCAAGCAGACTTCAATGAAGAATTGTTAGACTTCATAATCTTGCTAGCTCGGGTTATGGGCTTGCCCTCCATCAATGAGTTCCATTTCTGGATGTGCCCGACTCATCAACATGGTGTGCGAAGGAACTCAAAACATCAATTAGGCAGAAATCATCAGTATGAACATAACAGATCAGCTGTCCAATGTGTAGCAAACGAAGAAATTCTACATGGACTTCATACTTGATGTACACTCTGGCGGCGTCAAGACAATGGTATGGATTCTCTTACATTGATGCCCACAAGGATGATCCTGTATATTCCTACTGCCCACAGTTCACCCTGGAGACCAGCAATCACAATTTCTAAAGGTTAAATGATGTTTTCACGATGTACGTAGTCAGGCTCCTTGAAGGGGACACTGCCAGAAGATTTTTTTATGAAGCCATCAACCTGATATCTCACTACAGTGCCTTTTTCATCCAATTCAAGAAAATTCTCCTATATCAGGCTTGCTGGCTATGAGGGCACTCCTCTGAGGCTTCCATGTTCTGCAATGATAAGATGGCCTTGATAGAAGTATGCAGGCAATTAGAAAAATTGCACAGAACCTGCAGGGATAAGAAGATCACTGGTTTACACTTTCCCATCTCTTTGGGAAATTATACTTGTAAAATATCCCTGGATGCACAGAATGTAGAAAGATCCCTGGTTCCCATCACTGTTCATTTCTTCAAGCCAAGAACTTGCTTCGACTTGAAGAAGTTCATTGAGCAAGAACATCAAAATAGTATATCATCATAGAGCTGATATAGAAGACTATTGGGCTGATTGTGCTGATGATTTTGAGGCCAGGAGGAGGCACTATGGCAGGTTCTCCTTGCAATTAATCGAAGAACTCGACTTACATCAAGTTCCTGAAGGGCTAAAGGATAACAGCTCTGATCTATACTCCTATGAGTATGATTAATGTGGTTAAGCACACTCCTTTGGAGGACTTGGATTGGTTTAAAAAAGAGAAAGATGATTTAGCTAAGATCCTGGCTCCAGTCTTAGTCAGGACTAAGATCTGGTTTGATAGAAAAATCAAAGAACTTAGGAGGCACTCAGGGGAATCCTCCTCCAAGGATGTTTCAACACCAAGGAGAGAAGCATCGATTCCAGGATCAGATACACCAGTTCAAACCCCTCCTGCCTCATCAACACAAGGACCTGCAGAATCTACTCCTTCTTCATCCACCCAGGTATATAAGAAGAAACTCAAAGAAGTAAATAAAGAACCTGTGGAAGAAGATCTCCTTGAAAAAGTAGGCAAATTTTCCTATGGGACCAGAGAACATTATTGTTCTCAGTGAAAGTGAGGAGAGTGAGGTGTCGGCTCCTACAAATGCTCCTGAAAATCCAATAGATATAGACAAGGAGGTTCAGGAGCACTGAACTTCCAAGTGCTATTGACTATTCCACACCAGTTGTCTCAAGCACCCCGCTTATGTCTCAACTCGAGACAATAGCAGCGCAGACTTTTGGTGCTATGAGTTCTCTGTCTCTAAGTCCTCTTGGACCCTCCTACTACTTCCTCTTCCTCTTTTGCATGGGTGCAACCTTTTGTTGACAGTAGGAAGAGGAAATCTTCTTCTCGGGGCTCAGGAAAAAATTTTGATGCTGTGGCAGCCTTGTTAGGCACTACCCCTTCTTCTCGTGCCAAGAAAGCTAGAATCACCTCCAGAATAGTGTCATATGCTCAAGGTCAACAATTCTTGGAGATTGCTAAGCGTACAGTAGATAAATCAGAGAAGGACTTACAGGCATCTAACCTAGAACTCTCGAGGATTCCTATGGTAGAGTCTACCCCTGAAGGTGAAATCCACAACCTCCAGGAAACAGTCACAAGAGTCATTGGGAGGGTAGAGAAAGGGCAGCAAACTATTGAACAACTGGAGGAATAAGCCCAAATTCTCACGAGTTTCATCAAATCTCTTTTGTCTAAGGACAAATTTTTGGACCCTACCCCATTGACTACTCTTCCACCACCTGTAATTATAAGCCAAGATGAAGTGCAGAGTATTAAAGATATACACAAGTATTCTGTCTATGGCATAGCTATTGAAGCCATGGTGGATGACATGCTTGTTTCTAGATTGAACTTCATTGATGAATCTTTCAAACTCCACGAAAAGGTGAGCAATGTGCAACTGAAGCTCTCCTCCACTATCAATATCATGGATAAAGAGCTCAAACTCTGGAGCAGTTGCATAGTAGACCTCCGACTCATGGGACAGGCAGATGAGAACATTTTATTGGCGAGTAAGGTTTTTGATGATGCAAAGGACAATCTATCAAAGTCCTAGGTCTACAGTGTGGAGTGGAAGATCAAAGTCTTGGAGGAGGGTTTGGGATAACTGAAGAATAGCTGGCAGAAGGGCGAAGCTTTCAAGACATTGGTTGTCTCAGCTTTCAAAGATATACACTGGCATCTTCAGGATGAAACTTTTGGTGTGCCCCTTTCCTTGCAAGAGATCAAATCTCAATTTAGAGATTTTGTAAAAGATAATCTATTCAAGGAAAGCTCCATCTCCAAAGAAAAAATGAAGGAGATCTGCTCTCTTCAATCTTCCATTGAAGAAGCAAATAAAGAGTATCATACTCATGTCGAGTTTGATAAAGAGATGGAGAAGTGCCTTGGTTTTTGGACTCGGTCTACAACCAACACATCAGTCCCTCGTGGCAGAGACATAGCTGAGTCATTGAAGAGATTCAAGCAGTGAATTCTAAAGTTAGTGGGTCCCTCTCAGTCTTGACCACCTGTCTTCTTCTCCTTATTCTTCTCTCTTCTTCCCATTCTTTTTCGTATTCTTTGTAATAAGTTGAGGTATTGCAATTGGAAATCCTTAACTAATCTTTAGTTAAAAGAAGTGGTTACGAAGAATAACTGATTTGTAAGCTATATGATGGCCTCTCCTCACCATTTTGAAAGGAGGAAGAACTTGGCTTATTTTCTAAAAGTGTAAATAGATTATAAATAAATCAATACAGAAGGACTTTCTATTCTTTGTCTATCTGATCTCTTTTATCCCCTAGCTTTTCATTTAAATTTGTGAAGATCATTTGTCTGTTTTATGTTAAGAAACTTTGTGTTCTGGCAGATGTTATCTATAGAACTTTGTGTCTTTAAATTCCATCTTAATTATTTGATACAAATGATCTTGTTCCAATTCACTGTAATTTCGCATACATAAAAGAATTATTCTGTTATCTATAATTTTGCATGTTGCCTTTCTACTCATTCTCGTATTCTCATTCCTCAGTCCTTTAGTAATTGATGATCTTTATAGAAAACACTTTTGTTGTATCCAAGTTCGACCAGGAAAATCATGTTTTGTACATTTGTAAATAGGTTCGTTTCTGAATAATGGAACCTCTCCCATTAAAGAGGAGGGACTTCTTGTCCCCTGACTATTGCTCTTCGTAAAAGACCTATTTGACGACCAACAGTTTTTGGCGACTCCACTGGGGATCATCTTATTCTAGTTCTATAATTTTTGATCATCCTTTGATCTGGTGACTCCTCGTTTTACTCGAGGGAGAAGGGCCCTTGGTATCAAAGATTCTCAGTTCCATCTTTTGGAGCAGCAGGGTTTTCCTTTCCCTTCAACAACAAATAGAAGGACTCATTCGACAAGCACTCCACCTGTCCAAGATAGACTTCCCACGGGTGGCATTCCCTCAGAGCCAGCTAGCCCTAATCTTCAAGCTTTGATTCTTGCTGGTGTTTCAGTTCCTCTCCAAGCCATTTTTCCAAGAATGGCGGCACCATTGCCCTGGGGGCGGCGTGTCCGGGCCCCTTTCCCTTCCTCAGCCTTTGCATGAGTTACCCAGAGGTAACCAGAAGAACTTTCCTAAATTCAAAGGCGATGGCAAAGTGCATCCTGATGAACACATTGCAGCCTTCATAGTCTCATGTGGAGTTCTAGGAGTTGAACATGAAGATGTCTCTGTAATACTGTTCGTGGAGACTTTACAAGATAATGTTGCTGATTGGTTCTATCACCTTCCGGCTGGTGCTATCACCGATTGGGACACAATGAGAACTAAGTTTGAAAATCGTTTCAAACCAGCAGAAGACGTTCATGCCTTGTTGGCCCAAGTCTCTCAAATAAAGAAAGATTCACAAGAACCCATGAGAGAATTTGTGGCCCGATTCAACAAGTTAATTAAAAAAATTCCGCCAACTACTCGACCAGTTGATCAAATTCAAAAGTGTTTCTTCCTAAATGCCCAATCACCTGAAGTTAGTTATGCACTGAGAAGGGCTAATCTTGCAACATTGACTGAAGATCAAACTCTTGATGTTAGTGTCGAAGATAATTTAATCATGTCAGGGAAGTTGAGGAGAGACCCTTCCAAATCTAAATCTGCTTCTTCTTCCTCTTCCACTCCTGGACCTAATACTGATCCATTAGTTCAAAAGCTTGCGAACGATCTCATTGCCATAAAGAAACAATTGGCTCAGAATGCTCCTTATGCAGACGTTCCAAGGAGGAATTTTCATCCCAAAACTCATTTTCCTGCTTCTCAAACTAGACTAGCGCTTTAAGGACCTCCTGTTAAAGTTCCCGTCAATGCAACCTGTGAAGTTGAGGAACCAGATGATGATGAAGATAATGAAGCTTGTGAGGAGCTCGTTGAAGAAGTAGATGATGAAGTAGATGAACTTGAGGGATCTCGAGTTAATTTCTTCACCACTAAGGGAATTGATGATGGAGATGAATATGATGAAGTAGTAGCAGACATGAATAGCGAATCATTCACTGTCATGACTCGAGAGTAGACAAATAAGAGGGAGAAAGTGACGCAACCAACCAAGAAATCTAAGGAGCAACCGACGACTATCCCTGTAATTGCAAAAAGAGGATCTCCTATCCCTACTTCATCTACACCAAAGGTGAGTCCTGTTAGTTCTACTTCAAAAGTTTCTCCTTCTTTTTCTCCTAAAGTTAATAAACCTAGGATCTCAAGTGATGATGGCCCATCCACTTCTGGGTATTTTGATATTATTGATCACCTGAAAAAGACTAAGGTTCAAATCTCAGAGGCTGAATATTATCAAACCCATCCTAAGGATTTTGCTAAAATGATTCACTTTGTCAATTCCCATTCTAAAACCACCTCCAAAGGCCTTTTACCTACTCCTTCTTCTGCACCACAGCCTAGTCTGGTAGCCGCTGTCACCTTTCCTAATGACAAAATCAAACCATTTTATGTAACACTTCTTATAGTTGGTCATAGGCTCAGTAATTGTGTCATAGATTTAGAAGCCTCAGTCAATGTAATGCCATCTAAAGTAGCTCATGCCTTAGGTTTGACCCTCACTCATACTTATGGGTCTTGCTACTCTATGGAGAGTAAAGAAGTGACTCTGGTTGGAAGAATTAAAGATGCACAAGTGGCTTTTGCTACTTTTCCTGAGAAGAAAGTTTTGGCTACCATCTTAGTAGAAAATATTCCTCCTTCATACGGGATGTTGCTAAGTAGGAATTTCTGTAAAGACGTAGGTGGAGAAATTCAAATGGATTGGTCACATGCACTTGTGAAGAAGCTGCTGCATGAGAAACAATCTGAGTATATTGTACAAAAAACTGATGATCCCAAAGAACAAATACTCTATGAGGATATGGGGCATGGAAACTACATGATTATGTCCCCTGATGAAATTCAACTCCCCAAAGTATCACCTAAAGATCCTAATTGTGTTTGGATTCTAGAGTTTGATGGAAGTTGTTCCTCAGCTAGTTCTGGAGCTGGTGTCCTACTTGTGTCACCTGAAGGGAGCCCTCATCCTTTTTCTTTCAAGATGCAGTTTGAAAATACTAATAATACAACAGAGTATGAGGCTCTCATTCTTGGACTGCAAGCGGCCAAAGAACAAGGTGTAAAGAATCTTCTGGCTCGTGGTGATGTGGAATTGATTGTAAAGCAAGTTAGAAACCTTTTTCAGGTTAAAAATGGAAGGTTAAAACATTACCGGAATCAGGTTTGGGATTCCATTGAATTTCTTGATGCTTGCTCCATTGAAAGCAATACCTAGGGAGAAGAACAGCAAGGCTGATTCACTAACAGTCTCAGGGTCACTACTGATTCCTCATCCTGATTTCTCTCAAGATAATTTTACCATTGAGATGATCCATCAACCTAGTGTACTTGATAACAAAAATAACTGGCAAGTTTTTAATGATGATCAACACTTGCTTTCTTTCTTAGAACTTAAGGGTAATTTTGAACAGTTGTATTTCAAAGGAAGCAACAACTCTGCCTCGTGAAAATGTGCCTTCTGAAAAAGCAGTTACTCAAGAATAAGAAATGGATCAGGAAGGATGCATCCAACTCAAAGGAAACAAGATTCCCAAAGGATTGGTGAGTTTAGAGGAACTATTTGATAAACATGACAGGTATGTAAAGTCTAGAGTTTCAACTGGACCTCAACAATCAGCTAAGTATGACCAAATTAATATTGGGAGTTCTGCTTACCCTAAGGTCATGAACATTGGAAAATGTTGCACAGCCGAGTGAAAGGAAGAAAGCAATTGATCTTTTAAAAAGGTATAAGATATGTTCTTGCTTACTCTTACGAAGATTTAAAATCCTTCAAGCCAAAAGATATGCAGCATTTTATTCCTCTCAAACCAGGAATTAAGCCTTTTAAGCAGAAACAAAGGTAGTACAACCCTAAAATATCTGACACCATCTTTCAAGAAATATAGAAGTTGTTGAAGTCCAAAATCATCTTTCCCATTCACCATTCAACATGGATTGCCAATATTGTGCCTGTCATAAAGAAAAATGGTGAGATCCGCATCTGTGTTGATTTCAGGAATCTAAATCAAGCTTCCTTGAAGGATAATTATCCTTTGCCTATGATGGATCAGGTCTTGCAAGTAGTAACAGGATTTGAAATGCTATCTATGCTTGATGGATTTTCGGGATATAATCAGGTAGAGGTTAATACTGTAGATCAACACAAAACAGCTTTCACTACTCTTTGGGGTACCTTTGCTTACAAAAGAATGCCTTTTGGGCTCATTAATGCTGGTGCCACTTTTCAGAGAGCTATGGATTTAGAATTTGGAAGTTTGAAAGGGAAGTGTATTATTGTGTACCTTGATGACTTGACTCGTGTTCTCTAAAACAAGGGCAGATCATTTTCAACACTTGGAGATAGTTCTACTAAGATGCAGAGAACATGGGATCTCTTTGAATCCTAAAAAATCTATTTTTTGTGTCACAGAGGGAAATTTATTAGGGCACATTGTCTCCAAATATGGTATTAAGATTGATCCTGAATGAGTTCAAGCTATCCAGCAAATTCCTCTCCTAACCAACAAAAAGGGTGTGAACTCTTTCTTTGGTAAGATCAATTTTTTGAGAAGGTTCATCCCTGATTTTACAGAATTAACTTTGAATATTTCTCAAATGATGAAAGGTAAAACAAACGTTTGGTTGGTCTACTAAAGGAAAGGAATATTTTGAAGGTATTAAAAGAGCCATCGCTAAAACTCCCATTTTAGCATGTCCTGATTTCAGCAAAGATTTTATTATCTATTGCTATGCCACAGATAATACCTTGGCTGCTGTTTTTACTCAAGAAGACTCTGATGAGCACAAACTCCCAATTGCATTCATGAGCTATATTCTGAAATATCATGAGTTAAAATACACCATGATGGAGAAACATGCTTTTACAGTAGTTAAAGCTGTCAAGCAATTTCGTTTTTACATTCTCAACTCTCATTCCATGGTGTTGGTTCCAGATACAACTGTTAAGTCAATTCTCACACAACAGGAATTTGGATCCAAGAGAGGGAACTGGGTTGCTAAGGTCCAAGAATATGATATTGACATCAAACCAACCAAGCTTGTTCATGGTAAAGGCCTTTGTGAGCTAATTGCAGAAGGAGCTAGACATGAGTTACTGGAGGATAAGGTTGACCTTCCTATCGTTCTGTTTCTTAGCTCAGTTGATGAATGGTATGCTGACATCGCCCATTTTCTCACCTATGGAGAATGTCCCTCTCATTTGACTACTAAAGAAAAGAGGGTTGTTAAACTAAGGTCATTACAGTATGTGTTGTGGGAAAACACCTTGTTCAAACGGGGAATAGGTGGAAGATTTTTGAAATGTGTGGACAAGGAACAACAGAAAAGGCTACTCTCAGCTTTTCATGATCAGGCTTGTGGAGGGCACTATTCATCAACAGTCACTACTCATAAGATACTCCGTGGAGGATATTATTGGCCCACCCTTGTTTAGGGATGCATCCAAATGGGTTGATAAATGTGAAGCTTGTCAGACTTTTGTGGGAAGATCCAAATTAGCCTCTTTGCCTCTTAAGCCAATTGTAATTGAAGAACCGTTTCAACAGTGGGGTTTGGAATTCATTGGAACACTTAATCCTGCTTCTAGTGCTGGTCATACTCATGTATTAATTGCCACGGATTATTTCACCAAATGGGTAGAAGCTATTCCAGTAAAGAACACTACTTCTGAAGTGGTATGCAGCTTCATAAAAGAGAACATCTTGGTAAGGTATGGTGTACCTAACAAGATTGTGACAGATAATGCTTCGAATTTATCTTCAGCTGAGATAATGGATTTTTTCTATGGGTATTGCATCTCTTTGGCTCACTCCTCAAATTACTATCCTCAGGGAAATGGGCAAGCAGAATCCACTAATAAGAATCTGGTGACTATTATAAGGAAATTAGTCAATGAGTCTCAACAAAACTGGCACAAGAAGCTCTATGATGCTCTTTGGGTAGATAGGATCACACCTAAAAGATCCATTGGAATGTCCCCTTTCCAAGTGGTATATGGAGTAGAAGCTCAATTACTGGTAACAGTGGAGCTGCCAGCCTTGCATCTAATGAAGGCAATTGAAGATACCAGTTTCAGTGATGCTTTGGATAAAATAATTATGTATCTTCACAAATTGAATGAGAACAGATTAGAGGTTGCTGATAGGATATCTGTTCACCAGTAGAAGGTAAAAGTCCTGTTTGATAAGAAAGCTAGGTTCAGAGATTTCCAAGTTGGAGATACTGTTTTTTTATGGGATAAAAAGACATGAACCTCGTGGCAGCCATGGAAAATTTGATTCCCTTTGGCTCGATACCTTTTAAGATCAGACACTTTGCCGGTAAGAATTCTTTCTATCTTGATTACATGGATGGTTCTCCTCTCCCCACTTCCTTATAGTGGGTAGTATTTGAAATTGTTCAAGTCATAGGTGATTAGGAAGTTCCTTTGTATATTCTGTACAGCATGTTTTGTTGAACTCTTTCTTTTTTTTTGGTGTGTTGTCCTCTGTATTGGTTTTTTTTGTCTTTTTGACTCCGTTGCCCAATGGATAAGGTACTGGTCTGTTTTCCCGAGTTTGTCTAAGTTCTTACCTTGCCTCATTCCTTGAATTTATGCCAAGTCATCCCCAGAAGGAGTCCAGCTGTTGTCCACTCAAAATCCCCCTGTTCTTATGAAAGTAAAATTTTAAAATTTTGAGTTTTAAGTGTCTTTTCTGTCGAAGCCGGTAGTGTGAAAAGCTGAGAAATTGTAAAAATCTATGTTCCTGGGTCATTTTGTGTATTTTTTCGGGCCATTCGGAACATTTTTTTCCCGCATGTCCCAAGTTCAAACGGGCTCTCTGTTCCCTCGATCGGCTGATTCCCCCGAAGATTGTCTTTTTCGAGCCCTTCGGAAATTTTTGTCCCAAATGTCCCAACATTCAATCGGGCAAGTTGTTCCATTTTCAGCTGAAACACCCGAACCGACATACTTCAGAACTTTTTATTCCAAATGTCCCAAGCCCCAGTTGAGCAAGTTGTTACATTTTCGGCCGAATCGCCCAAACCGCGTACTTCGCGCTTTCATGTTCCAAATGTCCCAAACTCTTCCAGACCCTTCGTCACATTTTCACCCGAACCGACCGAGTTGCGTACTTCACGCACTTTTTTCCCGCGTGTCCCAAAAGGCATTTGTGCATCTTTTTCCCGTTTCGGCCAAATTTCCCGAGCCGCGTGTTTCGCGCATTCACGTCTCACATGTCCCAAATGAACCAAGTGCCATTCGTACTTAGCTTTTTCCTGCTCTACCCGAATATGTTGCTTTTCAAATTGGTAGATATAAATTTAATGCGCATTGATTACCTTTCTCTCTCCAAAAATGGCTATATAACGGGAAGACCCCCTTTTACATTTTTCACACTACTTCCTTGCTATCTTTTGCTCGAACCCTTGCAATCTAATTTCCTATGCGCGAATATCCATTCCCTACAGCAATTCCTTCCCAAGTCTAGATTGCAACTCTGTTCTCTCAATTACTATCAACATGAAGACCAAATTCCAAGGGTAGGAGAAAATCTCACCCCTAGAGTCTGCCGTTTCTGATATTGGGGACAGTGAAGCTCGTCATCCTGATTTCGGTGATTTTTGGGCGAGGATGACAGATGCAAGCCCTACACCAATGGCACAGATGATTCACGATAGTGGTTTGGCTTTCACTGGAGGTTTCCCAATCTTAGTACAATGTGCTGATACGGTGCTTTCATGCGGAGCTCACTTTGACCCTGATTCAAGCGAGTTAACCAACATACATGGGGAACTCATCACCAAATTGGACGCTGCCGCCATTAGCACTGCACTGAGGATCCCAGAAATGGATAGTGCCATAGTTGTTTCCCAGAATCAAGCACAGGCCCTATTCAATCAAGACAGCGAAAAATACAAGGCGCGGGTGGCGAAGTCCTGGCTAAAGAACCCTAAGAAGGGAGCATCTCGCCTATCCAAAACCCTTATCCGAGTAGACTTCAATGAAGAATTGTCAGACTTCATAATCTTGCTAGCTCAGGTTATGGGCTTGCCCTCCACCAATGAGTTCCATTTCTGGATGTGCCCACTCATCAACATGGTGTGTGAAGGAACTCAAAACATCAATTGGGTAGAAATCATCAGTATGAACCTAACAGAGCAGCTGTCCAATGTGCAGCAAATGAAGAAATTCTACATGACTTCATACTTGATGTACACTCTGGTAGCGTCAAGACAATGGTATGGATTCTCTTACATTGATGCCCACAAGGATGATCTTGTATATGCCTACTGCCCGCAGTTCACCCTGGAGACCAGCAATCGCAATTTCCGAAGGGTAAATGATGCTTTCACCATGTACGTAGTCAGGCTCCTTGAACGGGACACTGCCAGAAGATTTTTTGATGAAGCCATGAACCTGATATCACACTACGGTGCCTTTTTCATCCAATTCAAAAAATTCTCCTATATCAGGCTTGCTGGCTATGAGGGCACTCCTCTAAGGCTTCCCATGTTCTGCAATGATAAGATGGCCTTGATTGAACTATGCAGGCAATTAGAAAAATTGCACAGAACCTGTAGGGATAAGAAGATCACTGGTTTACACTTTCCCATCTCTTTGGGAAATTATAATTGTAAAACAGCCCTGGATGCACAGAATGTAGAAAGAGCCCTGGTTCCCATCACTGTTCGTTTCTTCAAGCCAAGAACTTGCTTTGACTTGAAGAAGTTCATTGAGCAGAACATAAAAATAGTCTATCATCATAGAGCTGATACAGAAGACTATTGGGCTGATTTTGCTAATGATTTTGAGGCCAGGAGGAGGCACTATGGCAGGTTCTCCTTGCAATTAATCGAAGAACTCGGCTTATATCAAGTTCCTGAAGGGATAAAGGATGAAAAATCTGATCTATACTCCTATGAGTATGATAATGTGGTTAAGCACACTCCTTTGGAGGACTTGGATTGGTTTAAAAAAGAGAAAGATGATTTAGCTGAGATCCTGGCTCCAGTCTTAGTCAGGAATAAGATCTGGTTTGATAGAAAAGTCAGAGAACTTAAGAGGCACTCAGGGGAATCCTCCTCCAAGGATGTTTCAACACCAAGGAGAGAAGCATCGATTCTAGGATCAGATACACCAGTGCAAACCCCTCCTGCCTCATCAACACAAAGACCTGCAGAATCTACTCCTTCTTCATCCACCCAGGTATATAAGAAGAAAATCAAATAAGTAAAGAAAGAACCTGTGGAAGAAGATCTCCAGAAAAAGTAGGAAAATTTTCCTATGGGACCAGAGAACATTATTGTTCTCCGTGAAAGTGAGGAGAGTGAGGTGCTGGCTCCTACAAATGCTCTTGAAAATCCAACAGATTCAGACAAGGAGGTTCAAAGCACTGACCTTCCAAGTGTTATAGACTCTTCCACACCAGTTGTCTCAAGCACCCCACTCATGTCTTAACTCGAGACAATAGTAGCGCAGACTTTGGGCGCTATGAGTTCTCTGTCTATTGGTCCTCTTGCCCCTCCTGTTGCTTCCTCTTCCTCTTTTGCATGGTTGAAACCTTTTATTGACAGTAGGAAGAGGAAATCTTCTTCTCGGGGCTCAGGACCAAATTTTGATGTTGTGGCAGCCTTGTTAGGCACTACCCCTTCTTCTCATGTTAAGAAAGATAGAATCACCTCTAGAATAGTGTCAGATGCTCAAGGTCAACAATTCTTGGAGATTGCTAAGCCTGCAATAGATAAATCAGAGCAGGACTTACAGGCATCTGACCTAGAACTCTCGAGGATTCCTATGGGAGAGTCTACCCCTGAAGGTGAAATCCACAACCTCCTGGAAACAGTCACAAGATTCATTGGGAGGGTAGAGAAAGGGCAGAAAACTATTGAAAAACTGGAGGAACAAGCCCAAATTCTCACGAGTTTCATCAAATCTCTTTTGTTTAAGGACAAAGTTTTAGACCCTGCCCCATTGACTACTCTTCCACCACCTGTAATTCTAAGCCAAGATGAAGTGTAGAGTATTAAAGATATGCACAAGTATTCTGTCTATGGCAGAGCTATTGAAGCCATGGTGGATGACATGCTTGTTGCTGGATTGAACTTCATCGATGAAGCTTTCAAACTCCATGAAAAGGTGAGCAATGTGCAACTGAAGCTCTCCTCCACTATCAATATCATGGATAAAGAGCTCAAACTCTAGAGAAGTTACATAGTAGACCTCCGACTCATGGGACAGGCAAATGAGAACATTTTATTGGCGAGTAAGGTTTTTGATGATGCAAAGGACAATCTGTCAAAGTCCTAGGTCTACAGTGTGGAGTGGAAGATCAAAGTCCTGGAGGAGGCTTTGGGAGAATTGATGAATAGCTGGCAAAAGGGCGAAGCTTTCAAGACATTGGTTGTCTCAGATTTCAAAGATATACAATGTCATCTTCAGGATGAAACTTCTGGTGTGCCCCTTTCCTTGCAAGAGATCAAAGCTCAATTCAGAGCTTTTGTAAAAGATAATATATTCAAGGAAATCTCCATCTCCAAAGAAAAAATGAAGGACATCTGCTCTCTTCAATCTGCCATTGAAGAAGCAAATAAAGACTATCATACTCATGTCGAGTTTGATAAAGAGATGGAGAAGTCCCTTGGTTTTTGGGCTCAGTCTACAGCCAACACGTCAGTCCCTCATGGTAGAGACATAGCTGAGTCGTTGAAGAGATTCAGGCAGCGAATTCTGAAGTCAGTGGGTCCCTCTCAGTCTTGACCACTTGTCTTCTTCTCCTTATTCTTCTCTCTTCTTCCCATTCTTTTTTGTATTCTTTGTAATAAGTTGAGGTATTGCAATTGGCAATCCTTAACTAATCTTTAGTTAAAATAAGTGGTTACGAAGAATAACTGATTTGTAAGCTATATAATGGCCTCTCCTCACCATTTTGAAAGAGGAAGAACTTGGTTTATTTTCTAAAAGTGTAAATAGATTATGAAGAAATCAATACAGAAGGACTTTCTATTTTTCTTTGTCTATCTGGTCTCTTTTATCCCCTAGCTTTTCATTTAAATTCGTGAAGATCATTTGTTTGTTTTATGTTAAGAAACTTTGTGTTCTGGCAGATGTTATTTACAGAACTTTGTGTCTTTAAATTCCATCTTAATTATTTGATACAAATGATCTTGTTCCAATTCACTGTAATTTCGCATACATAAAAGAATTATTCTGTTATCTATAATTTTGCATGTTGCCTTTCTACTCATTCTCGTATTCTCATTCCTCAGTCCTTTAGTAATTGATGATCTTTATAGAAAACACTTTTGTTGTATCCAAGTTCGACCAGGAAAATCATGTTTTGTACATTTGTAAATAGGTTCGTTTCTGAATAAGGGAACCTCTCCCATTAAAGAGGAGGGAATTCTTGTCCCCTAATTATTTCTCTTTGTAAAAGACCTATTTGACGACCAACAGGATGCACACTTAAACTCACTACTAGGTACTTCTATGGGAGTCAGAACACAAAGTCAAGCCAGACATGAGGTAAATTTTGCACTCATGAGTTCAGTTGTTGATAGCACCGAACCTAACATTGTTCGTGAGGCATTAAAACAACCACAGTGGAAATAGAATATGGATGTTGAATATGATTCCCTAATTTAGAATCAGACATGGGAACTTGTTGATCTGCCTCTAGGTAAGAAATCCATTAGCTGCAAATGGATTTTCAAAACAAAATATAAGACAGATGGTTCAATCGACAAACATAAAGTATGACTTGTTGCAAAGGATTATGCTCAGCAAGAAGGAATTGACTATGATGATACCTTTGCACCCATTGCGAAGATCAAAACCATCAGAGTTGTCTATGTACTGGCAGCACAAAATAGATGGAAACTTCAACAGATGGATGTCAAGAGTGCTTTTCTGAATGGTGATCTCAAAGAGGAAGTATACATGGCCCAACCTGAAGGGTTTTTAGATGAGCATCAACCACACAAGGTATGTCATCTGATAAAGTCACTTTATGGACTCAAAAAAGCACCTAGGGCATGGTATATAAAAATTTATGATCACATATTGCAACATGGATTCAATCGTAGCCCCTCAGATACAAATTTGTATATCAAGAAGGTAGGAATAGAGATTGTCGTTCTAGTTTTGTACATAGATGATATTGTTATCACAGGAAGTTCTGACAATATTGAGGATGATGTAAAGAATGATCTGAAGAAATCCTTCGACATGAATGATTTGGGGCTACTTCACTACTGTCTTGGCTTAGAGATATGGCACAAGAAGAATCATATCTTCATCTCCCAGATGAAATATGGCAAGACACTCCTAGAAAAGTATGGAATGTCAGATTGTAAACCGATGTCCACACCTATGGAAAAAGATTTGCAATTATATAGATTCTAGGATTCACCATAGGTATATGGAACTCATTACAGGCAGCTTGTGGGGAGTCTCATTTACTTGACTCATACCAGGCCAGATCTTTGCTTTGTAGTGAGATATCTTGCCAGATTTATGCAGGAGCTGCAAAAATGTAGTTGGATAACAACAAAACATGTGTTGATATATGTCCAAGGTACAATTGAATTTGGTGTAGAGTATCAGAAGAACACTCAGTTCTTCTTACAGAGATATACAGACTCGGACTATGCAGGATCCGTTAATGACATGAAATCCACTTCAGGATATGTTTTTCATCTCGAATATGGACCTATCTCATGGATTAGCAAGAAGCAAACTGTTGTTGCTCTCTCATCCACTGAGGCTGAATACTGCTCCGCACGAGGAGGTGTGTGTGAAGCGATTTCGTTACGTTGCATTCTTGCAGATATAGGGATTCCTGAAGAGAAACCTCCCATCATTTACTATGAAAATCAAGGTGTGTTGAAGCTTGTGAAGAATCCTGTTTTTCATGAACGAACAAAGCATATTGAGGTCGAATGTCACTACATTCGTGAACAGGTCTTGAACCACCAAATTCAGCTCCAGTACTTCCCTACTGATTTTCAGGTTGCAGATATTCTCACCAAGCCTCTAGGTAAAGTGAAGTTTGATTTGTTTAGGGGGTACATTTGTAAGAACAATGTATTAAGGGGGGGTGGAATTTTAGTGCATTAGTTAAATGCTACCTAATAAGCTAATACATTAATTAGTTTTTTTTTGTTTGTGAACAATTATTTAACTATTCCTCTCTTCTTCTCTCCTCCCATAGCCTTTATAAGGCTCTGCTATTTTGTTTAATAGACACGCATTGAATAAATCAATCATTCTCTACTATCATGTTTAATAAGAAAACTATAACTTTGGACTTAATAAGTCAATCTATAAAACAACTAAGATTTATGTATTGACTATAGTTGAACCTTTACTTCTGCCACCTACCCAGAATTATGAAACACCTTATTGATAGTGATGTGTTCAAATTACGCAGTACTCCTTTGTTCGTGGATGTATGTGCCTTCCCTTGTTGGAGTTTGGTTTGTCATAACCTTGTTTCCTTGTATCTCAACGAGTGTGAGTTATGGCCTTTCAGATTGGGTCTTACCTCTTAATTTTAAGAAAACAACCTCCTTTTGTGTTGATTTAGTCCTTGGGGACATAGGTCAGTGTAATTTTAAGGAAACATATGTTAAGGATATGAGATAACTTTGAGAAATCATCCTTCTTCTTTTTCTTAAGTCAATTTGTGGTTGTTGCCCGTTTTTCCATTGGGAAGGGAAGTGCTAGTTGTTTCTGTACGGATTTTATTCACTTCTGGACTATAGTTGGACCCCCTCTCATTATTTGTTTCTACTCTCTAGCTCCCTTGAGTACTCTTTGATGTTATAACTTATGCATTTTCTTTGTTATGGCTATTTTGAACTTGAGCAGGGTTTAAGATAAATAAATCCCTTTGTGTTGTGTAGAGTGAGTGGTGCCTATTTTATTGATATGCTAGTCTAGTGTAAATTCCTTATAAATGTTTGACATTTCTAAAATATGTTAGTGTTGTGTATTCATTCTTGAATGTAAAATCAAGTTTTATAAAACTGTAAAGGTCATGTTTTCCTTAGTATTTCCTTGAAAATTTTATTTGTACCCTCTTGGGTTATAGAAGTGTTTTCCATGAATAGTTTTCTTGATGGTAAATGTGTTGGCTAACTTAATTGACCTTCCTTGTTGTTAAACATCATCTTGTGTGATCTAAAAAAAAAAAAGAGTTGTGAGACCTTTGAGTATACATGTTTCTCATATAATTGTTGGTCGTGGTTGATATTTGCTAGCCTTGGCTTAATAAAAAACTTTGAAAGAATAAGTTAACCTCAGTATAAGCCTTAACTTGTGTTGTTACAATATATGGGATCCATGGGAGACTATATGGTCATTTCAAGTTCACAAAATTCTCCCGGTCCTTCCTTTCCTTGGTGGTTATCTTTGAGACTTCTTGGTCATTTCATGTTTTAATGCTTTATGTTAAAGCTTGGTTAACCACGTAGGTTTACTCTATAGAATTATATGTTTGCAACCTTGCTTAAAGAAAGTTTAGGACTAACCATTTTCAATCTCCCTTTTCTTGTTAAATTGCCTTGAACCCAACTTGAGTTCTATAGACCCACCCTAATTGAAGAAAAGGAATTACACAAAGGATGTGATTCTATTCTTTTACTTTGTTTCCTAACTCTTTCTCTGTGACTTCCAGGAGGAATTAAAATATAAGAGGAGGGGGATGTAATGCCCACTTCTCTTCAACACTAAATGAAACATGATCATCTTTTCCAAATTGTTATAATTGTAAACCATGCTGCTTTATTCCAATTAACATACTAATTAGATGTGTGGGGCATCATGATGCCATTGTGTTAGGATTATTATTATTTTAACTATATGTCATACTATGGACTATGATGGACATTTAAGGATAAAATAATTATCTAGAATGGTTGCATTGTCATAATTTTATTGTGTTATCATTACTCTTTGAGATTGTTTTGTTGTAATTGGTTTATCTCTGTGACTGGATACATAGACACTATTGTGCTTTATTATTGGCAGATGTTAATGGACAAATGACATGTACACATTGTGTTAGGGAAACTGAAGGATAAAAATTATTGTAAATGAACTGATTAAATTTAGGTAGACATTCAATATGGAAGAAAATGATGTGCTGTGAGATAAATATATGTTGATATTCTAATAATTCTCGTATTGGATTTTTATTATGATGTTCAAAGTTATTTTGTGATTTAATTCATATTGGAGATTGGTGAAATTATCAACGAGTGAAAGTATTGCTTTAATCTGATGATCCAGTTGGTCTTTGATCTTAGTTGAAAACTGATGTATGAGTAGAATCAAAATATTGAAAATGGGAATAATTGTTAAATTACTTGGTCTTAGCAATAGTAGTTATGATATTTGATGTTGAAACTGATAGTTAGATGTAAGCATTTTATTAATTTGACATCGTTAATATGACCATGAGGCCAGAGGGGTATTGTGTGTTTTACAGGAAAAAATATCATGACAAACTACGTGGGGATTGGATACTAACCACATTGGAATTCTAGGTGAATTCAAAAAGGTTCACCATGGAAACATGTATTTGTGTGTGTGTTGGAATTATTGTTAGGGGGAAATCATGACCAAGCGGTTATGTTTTGTCTTTTATTTAGCTTTCTTTTTTATTGATGTTAGTATGTGATTTTAGTAATGTAATTCATTGTATTAATTATTGGGAATTTGGGGTATTTATTTTACCCTTTTATTATTAATGGGTTGTAGCATGTTAATTAAAGATAATTTAATCTTGTCCTAAACTAATTAAAGATGTGACCAAAGGAATTCATTTATTAGAGTAGATCTCTCTTGGATTTTGTGTTGTAAGTTGTGTTATTGGGGATCTTGAGTGTTTTACACTCTACCCCTTCATGGAAATTCAAATTTTTCCTTAGAGGAAAATTTTGGAAGCTTTTGAGACAATTCAAACTTGTCCTAGCATTTCTTAAATTACTATGCCAACCCTACCGATGGGTTGGGGGGGTCAAAATTAGACCCCATTAGGTGTTTTGGGAAGACAAAAGGTAAAAATGTTGAGTGAAATTTCTTTCTTGTAATTAATTTTGTTCTTAGGAGGTGTGGGCTTGGATTGTGTGTGCAAGTACTATGTCATTTCTTCACCCACTTATTAATTGTGCATTGGAGTTTGAATTTTGACTTTTGAGGTGGAGTTGAGGATGAGTAATGTGGCATCCTACATGGAGCCACCTCACCCTCCTCTCTCCCTTTTATATTTAATCAAGTTCTTTTTCTTGATTGGGGGTTACTTCATTCTTTTCTCCTCTTGTATTTTTGGAGTTAGAGGATTTTGGGAGTGCTTTGGTTCTTTGTGAGAGCTTGTTGGTAATTGTGGATTTGTTGGAGCTTCTTGTTGTTTGTTTGGGCTTGAAGAATCTAGGTGTATGGCTCTTGGATAAACCTTTACCATGGAAAGGTAAGGGCTAAACTCTTTTTAAATGCTTTCTATTATTTTGTATGCATATGTGCTTGTTTTGATTGTTTTGGAATGCTTTATGGGTGCTTGGGTAGATTGCCTAAGTGTGGTGTAGGAGGGGACTATGTAGAGATTTCATGTAGCGAGGAATAAGAGTTCATTTCATGCCTTGGAGGGAGTTTGGGCTGATTTACCCACCTTGGACAAGAAATTTCTTGCATTTATTACTTGGTTATTTGTTGAGGGAGCCATAAGAGATTGTAGGGAGGAATACGAGAATGGGGGAGGCATTCGAGGTTCTTGAGGGAGGCATAAGAGTGTGTAGGGGTTCGAGATGTTTTTTGGGGTTTTTTAAGGTGGGAACTCAGTGACCTCCCCATAGGTTATTTCTCCTTTGGCTCTTGCATTTTGAAGCCTTGTATATTTTGTTAGTTCTTCTTGTTATTAAATTATTGATTTGGTTGTGTTTGGAATGGTTGTGAAATACTTTGTTTTGTGTTCTGGAAGATTGTTTGTTGCCATTGTTGGATCCAATTTTCATTTCAATGTGGTTGGGGCTTGGGGGCCAATGAGGAGGATGGCTTGTCCTCCTTATTGGAATTCTTGGATGGGTGGAGAGTGTTGCCTCTCCCCTGTTTTTTGTTGTGATCAAATGGAGCATGGTGGAGCTCTCTTGTTGGTGGTGTGAAAGTTGGAGCTTTGTTGGTGCGTTCAAGAAAATGAGTGTGAGTGAACCCATCATTACCTTGGGATTTTCTTTCTTCAATCGAATCATCTCTACTCCAACCTTTTCTTCATCTCCATTAAAGAGACCCCTGTACTTGAAAAGAAAAGAGGTTAACTGTCAGTTACGAGCTCAGGGATCAAAACATATTCCTACACTATCCTACTTCGTGCATATGAATCTTCCCCTAACAGGAGATGTATTCTACTTGAAGAACAAAACTACATGCATACTTTATTCACTCAGAAAGAAGAAGGAGAAAAGAAAGAAGAGGAAAAAGCATGGACATAAGAGAGGCCAAAAAAGCCTAATTATTTTCTAACTATTTTCCTAAGTGTGCAGGTACAAGTTGCAGCCAAAATGAAAAATAGACAAGTCATAAGTGCATGAAATAAAAGGAAGAATGTAACTCAAAGTTCCAAAAACTATTTTGAAATTGAAGAAGTTACAGTGCAAAAGAGAGAGTGGAAGATAAAAACACTTGTTTTAGTTATAGTAGAAGAGGGGGAATCAGATTTCAAGAAGCTAAAGCTAAATGGAAAGAAGGGATTACAACTGAGATAGGATGAGAGAGAAGATTCATGGAAAATTTGGATAGGGCTTCCCCATGTAAAATGAACATTTACAAATTTTCATCATGTTGTTTTCAATTGCTACATGCTTTAAAGGAACTATGCAAATCAAATAAGTGATACAGGAAGCAGAAAAAACATCACATGATCAAAATAAACAGCTAACATATTTTCAGTTCTCAATTGCTATATCAGTTCAGCAAGAAAAGTGTTACTTTCTGTATTCTGGATCAGAAAATACAACTACTACTTTTGGAATACATTAAAGAAAATATTCTGGGAAAATTTTGATAGGGCTTCGCCATGAAAAGTCAACATTTCAAATTTTCCAGCAAGCATCTAAGTAAGAAACAGTTGCAAAAAGAAAATAAAGCATCTAAATCAAGATAGAAACAATGCAACTACTATTATACTTTCACAGTCAAGTATTTTGAAAGAAAATATGAGAGCACATAAATACTACAATGTCAATAAAGTACATTCATTGAAGTAAGGTAGTACTCATCTACAACATGAGCAGAAGCCATTACAGGTGAACAAAGGATCATGATGCCATTAAAAGTGAATACAAGAATGATGAATAAAGAAATGATGTCCTCAGATCATCAGATGACAATGATTCATCAAAAGGGATCAAGTATAGTCAGGACTGCAAGGTTTCAAAGTACTATGGATAAGCAAGTAAAGTCTTAGAAACTTGTATTGATGAATTTGCAAATGTGTTTTAATTTTTTTTACTGCTCTACCCAAAGGAAATTTTCAAAGAACCAACACAGATAATACATTAGAAGGGTTTCCCAATGAGAAACAACTCTCAGTCAAGAGCAGAGTAGTATTCTAAATGAAGGCAGTCTTGAAATAAAAATTTCATATTAAAACAACTTGAAGAGCTATGAAAGATCAAGAATACAGATATTCAGAACAGCCTCCAAGGAATATATCAGTAATGCACAGGTCCAAAGAAGTGACGATGAACCCAAAACATAGAGTAAAAGTTTTCATCGTAGACCCATTAATGGGTATTAAAGGGAAAATCAGAATAAGGAATAAGTACTTACTGTTTAAATCAAATCTAAGTAACCCTCAAATGGTCATCAAGTTCAGTAGAAAGGAGCAACCCAACACGAGTTTCAACTCGAAATGACCAAGGCCGAGCCATAAAAACATAGGAAATGTAAATAAAAGAATAAATTATCAGTTTTTGAGGTCAAAATAGCAACGAAGAAGAAACAATAATACCCAAGGAGGTTGATACTTACTTCCCTTATCAAATAGTATGATAGCTACACAATTGAGCTTCAAGTTGATGGTAGTTGTGGAAAATAAAAAAATGCAAAGATCTTGATGACTAAGAACACTCACATAGCTCTACATAAGGTATAAAATGGAAACCAAGCTCAAATGTTGCACAGAAATGATGAACCAAGATCGAAAGATCATGTAAATTGTGACCATACCTTCTACAAAATCCTTGTAGAACTCCACAGACGTAGAGACATTTTTGAGCAAAGGCTGAGCTCTAACCCACAAGTAGTTACTGCATTTCCAGAGAACTAAAAAAAGTTGAGCTCAACAAAGGAATGCTAATGGAGATATCACGACAATAGATACGAAACCCAAAACCACCTCGCTCATAAGCTTCAAACAGATTCGAGCTTCAAATAATCAACAAGGGCAAAACTTGAGAATCTCAGAACAATGGCGTCAAAGGAAAAATTTGCCAGGGCGAAGCCCACATAGTAAAAAATCAAATGAAATATGCATCAAGGTCAAGCTTTTCCTTTATCATGCAAAATCGAGAGGTGAGTTCAACCTAACTCAACCACTGTCAATAATCAATGGCTCGAGATCAAAAGGACAAAGATCAAAGGCCATGGATCAAGCTCAGAGATCAAAGCAAGTAACCATGGTTAGTTCCCATCGGCCACATTTAATGCAGAGTTTAAACCCTAACTCACAGTCAAAAGTCAACGACATCGAATGCATCAAGGAAAGAAATCAATGGCCCAGAATTATCACCGAATTCAAAACAAACTCAAACTGAGTTATTTTTCCACCAACAATTTCTAAGTGCTGAGTCATCGTGCAAGAGGGGATAACCCACGTGTCCATAAAACAAAATCATTTGCAATGAATTTCAAAGTCTAACCATAGTGCATGCTCCAAATAATGTAAAGTGTCGACCAAATCATATTCACCTATGATCACCCAAAAGGTAAGGTTTATAAACTATAATCAAGTGTTATCCCAATGCAAAATCCGACAAGTATTACATGGTCATGTTCATACAAAGGTGGCAACTATATATTATAGCATGTGTTACCAAGGTGGCCAAGTATGAAAAAGGTGGCCTTTTTTACAAAAGTGCCCCATATAAATTTAAAATTCAATAATGTGCTAAGTCCACAAGGTGGCCAAACCATGGTAAAGTGTAAAAGTGGTCCCCACAGGGTGTGTTATACTTTGCAAAATATTACAATTATTGTAATTATTTTATTCTTGAACAGGGAGTTATTTTTGCATGTTTCACAAGAGGACATAATCAAGAAGAAGAAATAGTTGCATGTTCAAAGGAGAAAGACTTAAATATCAAGAAAGCTTATTATTAGCAAATAATTAACCCTTCTTTCCTTAAAAATGGAACAATCAACCTCATTTTGACTGTATTGTAATTAAGGCTAATAATGCCTATTTGTAGTTGCATGCTCTATTTTTTCCTTTAGCTATTATTAAGAAAAGGATGAAAATAGGATGCATGGGCGAGTACAAGCCTTAAGATATTTGTAGGATGGGTGGGAGAATTATTTTTGTTATACATTGTGTGCCTTTGCAAAGCACAGGGGGACTTCTGGAGGACTTTTGGATATATGAGTACTGAAGCAAATTTTTCCATTTTTACCCTCTGAGTGTGAAGTATTTTCTACCTTTCCAAGTTATTTTGCAGTCTTGTGTATGTTTCTATTAGTCTTATGAATGCAAATTCCCCGATCAATCACCTTACCCTATTGCAAATTTAGTCCCTTTTGCTTAATTTTAATCTGCATATTAACTTATCAGTACTGTTGTGATTCTCCCTTAGTATAATCAAGTGTTTTTTGCCTTAGATATTCTACAGAAAACTACTGGCTCGTGCATAAAAATTATTCCCATGTCAGTTGTACATATACTCAGCCAAATTCCTCATACAAATTTGGTGTATCACCTTAGTTTTAATCATTTTATAATCATCTTTTACTCTCGAATCCCCAGAAATCAGTTTAGGATGCACCAATAAGGAACTGACCTTGATAGCAGAGACTCACCTCAAAATAGGTATACCCACATACCTAAGGTGTTTCCATTGTATCTATGAAAGAGAGATCAATTTTGAAAGCTTAGAAAACCTGTAGCCATCTCTCTATAGGGTGCACTTTTAAGAGATAACAATTACTCCTTAAATTTTTTCCTAACTAAACCTAGGTTTTTTCTTAGTCTTAAGTGGGAAGATTTTAGCTGGCGTTACAATTTCTATCTATAAATCATTGCTTTTCATATCTACAAAGAATACATTATTGTAAATTTATCACATTTATTTTAGGTAGGTACATTCTGAATGTCATATTCTAAAACTGTAGCTCTCATTTCTTGAATTTTAATATTGCATTGGATCTTCAGTTCGTCACCACCTGTAATATAGTTATATGATTATTTATTTCCTTCCTTTTGGGCCAATAAATTTTACATTTTGAGTTGTTCTTACTTTAATTACTGTGCACTATCATGATTTTATGGGAGATGTAGCTTCCCCATTCTAGTATTGGAATTGTACTTTCTTCATGTTGAAGAATTCTAAGTGTGCCTAGAAACTTGTTCTTCTAATATGACTTTTTACTGCCAAGATCAAAATTAATATGAATTATTTGTTCCTACACATTGAAAGAAATAGTTAGAAAAAATAAAGAATGAATCCTTTCTTGCATCATGTAGTGATTCTTCCTTCTTATTCTTGATTTTGAAAATAGTACTTGGATACCCTTGAATGATAATGGGATGTAATTTCTGATTTTATCCTTAATTACTTTAATGTATCTTATATGTGCTTACTTTAGAAGTTTTAACTGCCTCAAGTTGTAATCACAATAATGAAGATTCATCCCAGATCTCTAACAACAATTTAATGTATGTCCGTAGGTATTTGATGCTAGGAGTTGAAGATGATGTAGGTGTGGATGAAGATTAGGCATTGAATATGGTGAAGATAAAGAGAAAAACAACCCAATCAAGCAATGAAGAGTTTCTGTTTTCTTCTTTTGCTTATAATTTTATGTATATGTGTCTTCTATCCTCGATACATATGAGTTACATCCCACGGCTTGTGTAGGAAACTAACTTTCTTTATCAATAAATAAATTAAATTCTATAATGAAGTGGTTTATTTCCTTTTGCATTCAATTATTATAGCTGATGTTTTTGGAATGAACTAAACAACAAAACACATAACTAATATCATTTATACATAAAGAAATAACATGAAATTAATGTACCTGTAACTTAAAATCTACCTTCATCCACGCGAAAAACAACTTTGTTTGTTATTATGGATTCAAACTCTTCAAATCGGCTCATATTCCCACCTTTACCAAGATTGTGTATTAGTCCTTTAGGGATTTTGCATAACTTTGATGAAGACTAACATGGAAAGGAAACATATGTGAGGTGTTTCATCGCATAACAACACACATAGCTACACAATTGCATTGTTGTTTCAATTTGCTGCAACTAAAAAAATTAAGAAACTATCCTCTTTTTCCTTATTTAGGTCCATCACATGAATCCTTTCCATCTAAAATGATGTTTTGTGTTTCCCTTTTTACACACGTGTAAAAATGTCAACAATCCCCATACAAAAACAACTTTGTAGACAGTGGTTGCACTTAGCCCCTATTTCTAGCTTCTAATAATGGTGGTTTGGGGATGTTTTAGTCCCTATATGTTGATGGAGGAGATGTTGGTATAAGATTTTCAATAAAAGGTGATGAGGGAGAGGGATATTAGGGCTCTACCCCTTTTTAAAAACAAAATAAAATGATCAATAAAAGATCTGGAGGAAAGAGGTTTTTGAAATCTACTAAGCTTGTTGTTCGACATCCTTCTAATCCTATGGCTTATGCTAAGACCTCCCATTTTGTTTGTTTTGGAGTAGAGATTCTTATAATGGAAGCATATTTTAAGAAATATATGATTAGTTGTAGATTTATAAATCTTTGCCTAGGTCATTCAGCAATTAACGAATGGATTGTGACTCATTAGAGGCCTTTTATGGAAGGCAAATAAGAAATTTACCCTATATATAAAAAAAAATTCATTCTTCATTTTTATAAAATGTCTGATAAAGCTCTCATTTTTGGAAAACTTTTAGATTTTTCAGTTTTAATTTTTTCTTCTTATGAATATGTGGTTCCCTTTATTTAATCATGTGATTTATACTTTCCATGTAAAACTTGATTGGATTCAAATGCCATATTTTCCTCTCCAATTCTAGTGTAAGAATTTATTACTTTCAATTGGGTTTTCCTTGGGTAAATGATTAGCTATTGACCCTAAGACATCGTTATATGAGTATACCACATATCCACACATATTGGTAGATATGGACACCTCTATTGATTTTTCAAATTCTATTGAACTCAAAGTTGAGGACAGAATATGGACTCAAAATTTTCACTATGAAGGTTTCCCCTTAATATGAAAGACTAATTTTTCTCTTGGTCACTTAAATTTAGATTTTTAGATAGTTAAGAAATAAGTAAAAAGTATAACTTGTTCATGGAGGAATTAAAACCCTAGTCACCTGGTTGTTAAAATTTACTTGGATAGTGATTTAGAAGAAGATTTAGAGAACGAGAATGATTTAGATTCTAAGGATTAGGAGGACTTGCTGTCCACTACACCTGTAAAAAAAAATTTCAATCCAAATTTATGAATTGATTATGGGAACTAATTCCCTTCCTCTTGTATCAATGGAGTTTCAAACTTATGTGGATAAGGATAATATTGAAGTCATCATACTGGTTCAGAATAATGAAAATGCAAATACAAACATCGGTGTTCTATGGAATAATATGAGAAAAAAAATAAAGGGAAAATTTGTTAATGATCCCCTTAAGATGCATGTAAGATCCCATATGAAAGATTCTCAGGGATAATTTGGTTGTTTGTTTACATTTTTTTGTTTTACTCTTGGTTTGGTAATGTTTTTGTTGTCACTCTATTTTTCTATAAGAGGTAGCCCCATTTTATCCTCACTGATAAATCTTTATCTCCAATGGAACATGTTGTTATGAGGTTGGGCCCCTAAACCCTATTTTACCATCTATCAATATTTTATAGATTATTATATATTTTTAACTATATGTGTGTATGTGTGTGTTAAAATCATGATAGTATTTTAAATATACAAGTGGTATGAAATATATATTTCAAGTATTTCCAAGTATGTTTAATGATGCACTATAAATAATAAATTGTATTATCTTAAGCTAAACCAATTTAACATAGGAACTTATAAAACTTTGAAGGATTATAAGTTGAACCTGTGTTATAGATAGAGTATTACATGTACAATACTTTAATATTATTATAGCAAGATGGCCAAGTGTGATAAATTTAATGACACATATAATTCAAAATAAACAATTCAATCATTTCTATATTCTTGATGAATGTAATATAGAATTAACTGTATGTCATGACAACAATTGTAGTGGATTAATTTTTACAATCACAATTCTCAACAATTAATAGAGTTATGTCTATATCAATTTAAAATTCACCTCCCTCAATTCCCTTCATCTATCCTCTTCTTCTTGAAAATTTCCCCATCACTACTTCAACTTTAGTGTTAAATTCATAGATAACACAAAAAATTAGGTTACTTTTATTTACAACAACTCGTCCTTTTAAGTTAGATCCCTAAATTATTGCGACTTATGTTCCTCTATCATTTGATTATGTAGAATTGTGCACATGGGGTGAGTTTCAAATGGTAGGGATATGATGGATGATAAAGGAATTACAATAATACCTAGCTATATTTGTATTAAAGGCCATAAAATGGTTCATGAATGCACAATACGAAGTGTTATTTTTAGATTGTTGTAGTTTTACTACATTATTTTCTCCTACCCATTACAAACACTTATAAAAATTGAAGATAAAATACATTAAACTACCAATGCCAACTCTAAAAAACATAACATTCTCCCTTATTTGAAACACGCTATATATATACACCCTAGTCACAATGCTAGAACCTTTTTTGATTGTATTAATTGTGATTTTAACAATCAATATTCATTACACCATAACCACTGAATTTCCTATCTTAAAAATTGAAGGCGTTATACATCTGCTTATATGTTATTAACTATCAATAATTTATAATTTCCTGTACTTATTTATAATTTTCTTATTGATTGGTGTCACAAAAAATAATATACATTAAGATAGCATACAAGTTGCTCCAAAATCCTCTTGCATGTTTTCCTTTCTATCCAAACCACATTACACATGTTAATGTAGGGTTCTCAAAATTTGAATTCAAAGTAGATATTAATCCCCTTTAATGTTAATTTGTGTCTTTTTAAAATGTTTTTATACCTTATTTTTGTAAATAAGTCAATCCTGATAGGATGCATTTGTATTATTTCTAGATTGGGTTTTATTAAGGTTCCAATTTTTGGTGGAATGTCTTGGCGTAAATGTAACATTGAACCCCCTCTTTTTTATTAACTTAATTTATATGCATACACTTCATATTATCCAATATATACTTTAATTACCTTATTTATGTAGACATGAAAATCACCTTGTATTTGTTTCCCTTTATGTATGTACTTCCATTTCTAAATTTATTGTTGTTACTTTCCCCTCCATTGCTATAACAACCTGACATGCCTTCCTTTGTTGTTATAAACTTTAAAAATATCATTGGCCCCTTTGAGACATCCTCCTAACAATTAGTTTGTCCCTACCTATTGTCATACGTAGAAATTTCTGAAAAAACCACTTAAAATGATCCACAGGGATCCAAACCAACACCACTTCATCAGATCATAAAGTACGAGAAGAAGAAAATGAATAAAACAAGCAATAAGCTATATTTTTATAAAACCACCACCCTGTGCAGAGGGGCGGTCCTATAACTTCCCGCAGTAGAGAGATGGTCCTATAAGTACCCCCTTTTTGTAGGGAGGTGGTCTTGTAACCGCCAGTCTGCATAGGTCAGTAGTCTTATCACTTTTGACGAAAAAATAAAATGGAGCACAAACAGTCTCAAAATTGAAGCATCTAGACTGTGTCTCTTCCCTTTTATGACCTTTATCATTATCCTGTGCATGATAGGACATGATAACGACTATGATTACATGGAGGAGTAAGAGGATTAGCCATCAAAGGAAATTTATATTCATGGGAGTAAATGAGAAAGAGTTCTTTATTGCTTGAATTGAATTTATAGAAGCAAGATGTGGAGAGAAGAGCAAGTAGTATTTGGAAGGAAGGTTTACATTGTTGTTTCCTTTAAAAATTATTGTAATATGTATTCTTGAATTATTGGATATTACTTAAGTGGGAAAAAGAGTATTTTTCCTTCCTGAAAAGTTTTCCCTCACATTGGGTTATGTTCTTAATTTCATTTCTCCCTCTCCACGTTTAGTTCTAAAGCATGCAAGAATAAATCACTAGCTCAATTATGTTTTTTTTATAATTGAAAGTAGAACAACAATATTAATTTGTGATTTTTGAAATTCGAAAGTCAAAGTTTTATAGATCATTTTGGTATCTGAGCTAACAGGTATTTAGGACTATAATATTTTTTCTTATGATTTGTATGATAGTGACAAGGTCTTAAGGAAAAGAGGATTTATGTTGCGATCTGGACATTTCTAGAAATAATTGGAAACGAAGAATTTGGGGACAAATGGAGGAAGAGAATTTGGTCCGTAGAGTTTAGATGCTAGAGATCATGATGGATAGATTGTATAGACAACAACAAGAACTCTCAAATATGAAAAATACGGCTTCTGTTAAACAAGATAAAATAGAATTAGTGGTTCGATATTTTGTAAAAAAAAATCATAGGGAAGAGTCGCAATGAGGAAGAAGAGACTCTAATTGGGAAGGTAAAATTTGATCATACTCCTTTAAAATTTGAAACTAAGGATGAAAGTAAGAGCTTTGAAGGACATGTAGATGCATAAGTATTTGATAAGTGGTTAAAATAGTTTGAAGTCTACTTTAGTGTGTATAATGTCACAGAGGCACAAAGGATTACATTTTCACGTCTCAACATGGAAGGTCATTCTCTGGTTTGGTGGGAAACCCATCTAGCAACTTGTGAAAATAAGAAACATCTTTTTGTCAGTACTTGGGTGTAATTTAAGTAATTACTTAGAGATAAATTCTATCTTATTGGTGATAAGAATAACCAGATGATGTAATGGTAGTCTTTTAGACAAGGAAGTGGTAAAAGTGTGCAAGACTATAATACAGAGTTTTGAAAGAAAGCCATGTTGCTAAATATGGACTTGGAGGATGAGGAAATTATGACCAAATATTTTTGATGAGGTCATAGTCACCTTCGAGGAAAATTCATCTCCATGAATCCCAAGGATATCAATAAGGCATGTGTACACGCATACTATATAGATGATGTAAGGAAGAAATGAAAATCAGATTCGAAGAAAAAACACTCAAAAAATAAAGAAAATAAAGAGTAGGGGAAAACAAGTGGTAAATGTTAGTGGAAAGGGAAAGGTAAATAATTTTCCACTACTTTGAATAAGTTTAAATATCCTAAGAATTTTTGCAAGAATTCTGATATCAATGGTCATACTGACGCTACATGTTGGAAGTTACATCTGGAGCTACATTTGAAGAACAAAACCAAGGAATCAAATAAGTGCATGAAAGTTGTGAAGATAGAAGAGGAGGTGGATATAGAGAATGAATCAGATGTATATGATATGCTTAGATGCACGACCACCAACATGGATAGCCAAGATCAGGAAGAGGAGATGAGTAAACTATTCTAGATCAAAATCTTAATCAATAGAACTAAGGTAAATGTTTTGGTTGATACCGGTTTTTAGTATAATTTAATTTGTGAAGTGGTTGTGACAATTTTTGTTCTTGATAATTATGAGCATCCAAACCCATATCCTTTGGGATGGGTGAAGAAGGGTGTAGAAATTCATGTAACAAGAAGATGTAAGGTAAATTTGGGGATAAATTCTCTATATATTGATGTATTGGAAGCTGATGCAATTCCACTTGATGCATTTGATGTTGTGTTTGGGAGTCCTTACTTTTATATCTAGGATGTTATATTCATGATAAGGGAGAACTGATACAAATGGGTCAAGTATGGGATCAAATAAAACATCTGAGAACACCAATGTAAGTCACGGGTTACTATGGTAAGTGCTAACGAAGAAAAGCGTCTTATTCAGGACAGTAATAATTATTTTTGTTTACATTTGTTAAAGGATAAAAAAGATGGGGTGGAAGTTTTAGATATTTCTACCCAGGGATGATGGATTTTTATATTATTATTCAATATTTTGAGGATGTTTTTCCAAATATTAGTAGGTTACCACAAAAAAAAGAGGTAGAGCATGAGATTCAGCTATTTCAAGATTTCCCTCTACCGAATATCTAGTTCTACAGGAAATCATTTTTATAGAGTATTAAGGTGAAGAAACATCTCGAGGAGATGTTAGACCAAGGTGTTATACATCTGAAAACCTCACCATGTGGTTAGCCTATTGTGATGGTACCGAAGAAGGGTGGTTGTTAGAGGATGTGCATTGACTAACAAGCCTTGAAAAAGATCACCATCAAGAAAATATATCCACTCCCCCACATAGATGACCTCTTGGAAAACCTTCAACATGCAAAATTCTTCCCAAAGTTGGATCTCATGTCAGGATATCAAGTCAAGATGAAGGAGGAGGATATATGAAATACTGTGTTAAAGATAAAACAAAGTTTGTATGAATGCTTAGTACTTACTTTTGGTTTATGTAATGTACCCACTACATTTATGAGATTGATGAATGATGTATTGCGGGAATTGATAGATTCATGTGTCATTTTTTATCTAGATGACATTATGATTTTTAGTTCCACTTGGGAGGAACATCCAACACATTTGTAGCAAGTATTGCAAGTTCTCAATGAGAAACAACTATTATGCAATATGAAGAAGTGTGAATTTTCCAAACAATCACTTGTCTATCTTGGCCACATGGTTGGAGGAGGAGAGATATGAGTTGATTCAAAGAAGGTGGAAGCCATCACCAACTGGCCAACACCAAATGAGATCCACAAAGACAAGAAGTTCATTTCAATATTTTATACTATTGGAGAACCTCTACACATAGTGGCCACAAAGAGTAATGGGGTAAGGAACAAGATAAATCCTTTGAGTTATTAAAGTAAAAGATTACTCATGCTCTATTACTTTCTCTTCCTAATTTACAACAGCCCTTTGAAGTGGAGATAGATGTCAGCGATTATGCTATGGGAGTAGTGTTGCTACATGGATGTAAGCCAAAATGTTTTCATTCTGAGACCTTTACTTCAACAGTTGGACGATATTTATTATATGATAAGGAAATGCATGCACTAGTTTAGGCCATTAAAAAATCAAAGCGTTATTTCTTGGGTTTAAAAAACTATTGTGCACACTGACCACAAACCTTGTCATTATTCGCAAGAACAGTCAAAATTACACTAGGTAAGGAATTACAAATGAATGAGATTCCTTAAGTAGTTCCATTTGGTGATCAAATAGAAGAAGGGTAGTACAAAATTGGTGGAAAGCATGTTTTCTATGCCACCCACACAGGAGAAAGTCTCTTTCTTTTCCACTACCTCTCAGATCGATGCCTTAACAAAGGAAGCTTTCAGAGACACATACACCCAAGAAAAATAATTTGGGATGAAATTTATGTAGTTACAGACCCAAAAGGCTTAAATGAAAGGGATTGAATATTTTTATCTCAAGGATGGGATGCTTTACCGATGGGGGAAGCTTTGTGTGTCAAAATAGGAAAGGCATCTATTGATGAGGGAAACAAATACCTTGATATTAGCATGACATTTCAGTGTTGGTAATTCTTTAGCCCACTTACAAAGGTATGTGTATTATCCCAATATGCAAGAATAAATTTCTAAGTTCAAAATAGGATGTAAACTGTGTTATACTAGCAAGTATAAAACTAGGAAGGATGGTTTGTATATGTCATTAAAAGTTTGTATTTGTCTATGGGAGGAAATTTCTATGGATTTTGTAGGAGGACTACCTATGTATAAAAATGTCCATGACTCTCTCTATGTTTTTGTTGATATATTTAGTAAGATGCAATTATTATGGCATGTAAAAAGACAATAAATGCATATGAGGCAGTAGATATCTTCTTTTTTAATGTATGGGTGCATTTTTTCTTTCCAAAGTCTATTGTTTCTCATACGGATTCCAAGTTCTTGGGAAATTTTTCGACTACTTTGTGGGAGAAGATGAAGAACAAGTTACATAGGAGCATGACCTTACATATAGAGACAGATGGACAAACTGAGGTGGTGATTAAGACTTTGTTACAACTGATTAGAGGTTATAATAGAAAATATCCATGGACTTGGGATGATTCGCTAGCCTACATTTAGAATTCCTACAACTGATTAGTGCATACATCTACTATGAAGTCATTTTTTGAAGAATAATTGGGATATCTACCTATAAATCCACTATACATAACAGTTCGACAGTAGGATGAAGAAAAGATGCAACACTCAGAGGTGAATAGAGAAAAAAAATTCATTTAGAGGATCTGGAAAATCCATTTCAAGGTGAAATAATAGTTGGAGAAATCCCAAGCCAAGTACAAAGGTAGACACGATCAGCATAGGAGAGAGCATAAGCTTCCTGTTGGAGATAGAGTTTGGATATAGAGAGAATATAATTTCAAGCATGGAAGCTCAAGCCAATATGATATGGACCCTTCAAAATATTGAAGAAGGTTGGATAAAATGATTTTTGGTCTGATTTCCCACCATTTATGTAGATGTAATCAGTAGTAAATTGTGAAGATTTACAACCGTTTTGCAATAATTTATTCGGCTTGATTTCCCACCATTCTGCCCTAATTTTCCTTTGTCTGCGTGCTCTAAAATATTTTATCTCTCGATATGGGTGTTCTCAAAATAATTACATCCTTTTTGAATGCCTCAATTTGTTTGCAGAAGCCATTGCCATGCCCCTCCTTGAAAAGTCTTCGAGCTTGCCTCTATTTTTTCCCCTAATTTCTTCAAAATCCGCGGGCTTTGCCATTTTTTCTATTTTTTCCCCTCGACCATGGAAGCTTGAGAATGATCAATTTATATTTATATGCCTTTGAAAATCCAAATACATGGTCGAAAGATGCTCAGAACCATGATTCACTTGGTTTTGTTTCGAAAAGTTTTTATCCTTGGCGAAAAATTGGTTTCAGAGCATGAATGCTGACTTTCTGTGTTTTTGATAGTCTGACGGGCGTATTTTTCCTATCAAGGTTATTCCTCTATGTTCAGTGGTCACGTGGCTTCCTTTGGGTGGTTAGGGGATGGTGGGAAAATGCTTTAACTTATCACTTTTTTATTTTTTGGCAAAAGGACAAATTTGGTCCTGTAGCCCCGCTCAAATATGATTGGTTCTTTTGGTGTTTACGTGGATTCTTACGATTGGGCGAGGCATGGTGGGTTTGTATTTGAACTTGTTCCTTTTGGATACTTCATAAAAAGGTTTGAATTCACCCCGTGGCCCTGCCAAGCTCTGATTAAAGCAAATTTTAAGTGGCAGGGAAAAAGTCTTATTTTGTCCCTGTAGGAGGACACGTGGCAAAGACTAATGTGGAGATGTGGGCCTTTAATGTTAGGTTGGATGTTCTTCCATTTTGGAAAAATGGAGTAAAATTCTAAAATGGAAGCGCGCCCCTGCTAAATCATTTTGAAACCTTAAGGTTTTTGAAATTGAGCCATAACGACATTTGGCGAGCCTGTGCTCATTCAAGGTATCAAATTTTTGGGGACCATCTCAAGGTGTGCCATGGTGACACGTGGCAGTTTGAAAAGTCAAAGTGGTAGAGAATTAGACCATCAGAGGTAACTTGGATTTTTTGCCTCTTGTACTCAAAATGATTAAAATCTCAAAAATGGCCTGCAAGCCCGACAAAGGAGTAGTCAAATTATGTTTCAAGTCAAAAGGGGCGGGGAGGCGGACCATCGGGGGAAATTTGGATTTTTTTCGCCTTGATATTCAAATGACTAAAACTATCAAAATGACCCACAAGCCCGACAAAGGAAAGGTCAAATCTTGCTCCAGTCAATGATGGAGGTGCAAACTCTCGGGGGAAATTTGGAAAATTTTCGTTTTGGGAGAAAAGAGTTAAAAGTGAAAAAGGAAGCACGGTTATGCTGGACCCACATTGGGACACGTGTCAGGCCTATTTTTCAAGGGCAGAGCTGCAGGGAAAACTTGAAAATTTTTCCCTTTTCCAAATATGAGGTAAAATAGCAGAATTTGGCCGCAGTTATGCTGGGACACACCTTAGGACACGTATCAGGCTCATTTCTCAAGGACTGAGGTACGGAGAAAAATGGAATTTTTTTCCATTTTTTCAAAAGGTTGTAAAAAGTCAAAGGAAACCCCTAGGCCTATTTAAAGTTGAATCTTCCATGTGGACGACCCAAATTCAAAGTAAAGATACATGACAACTGTGAGTCTGGAATCTAATTTTCCCCCAATTTTTACTGAAACACACCTGGAAGTGCATGTCTTCATGATTTCTTGGTATTTCCTACACGCCAAACAAAGAGGGGAGTTAATTTTGATATCTAAGTTTGGTGGCAGAGATATAGAGACACATTTTTCCATTAAAATGGTCTGACTATCGGGTTCGATCTAATTTTCTTCTTTTCTTCTCTCGAGCACACAAGGAACCAGATTTGTTAGAATAGTGGTGGAAGTGGTTGGCGAGATTGAATGAGGAGTGGTCTACCAGATGAAGGAATTGAATTCTGAGATTTACGAAGAGCTCTACCCTGTGAGCACCTGACAACTTTTTATAGATCTGATTCTAGGAATCGTGATCGAGATCATGGCGAGCACTGGTACATTAAATGTTTTTGTCTTTTGGGGAAGAAGAGGCTCTATTGTAAATGTTATAAAAGGCACAAATTTTTCATGTAAATTGTTTGAGTGTTAGAGGTCGAAGAAAATTCCCAGGAGGAGAATTTGACAAAGCTTGTATTTTTGAGAAGCCATCTAAGAAGCCTATATATCTCTTTTGTATTAAGTTTGATTGTGTCAAGGTGGTTCCCAGTATACAACCATTTACAATCCGTAAGATTGTTCTAGAAACTTTCCCCTCTTGATAAATTTAATCAAATCTGAGTTATTCTGTGTTGATCTTAACAAAAATGTGTTTGTTTCATTTCTGGATGTCTGCAAATAGTTTTTCTTGTTCTTATTGTAATATTGTATCAAAATATGTCTTAAATCACATAGGTCTCAATCCTTGTGACAATTTAGTGGCATTCGCAATCTCATTTCTCAGAAGAGCATTCATCTGGGAGTGAAATAAATGATTTAATATCACTCTTCTTTCATTTATTGACAGAGATTGTTTGTAAGCCTATAGGTGTACCTCAGGCATGATTGATCTTAGATTATGATGTTTTATTGGGTTTTGTAACTCGACCCTTCATGTTAAAATCTCATAGATTGTGTGAAAAGGTGCTAATCTGGGCCTCCATTGAAGCAAATAATCTTGATAAAGGAACATTTTAGCTATTCTAAAGCATTCCTGTGATTAGACTTTCCATTTTGTAAGAGTTCTCAGCCATATGGAAAATAAAGTTCATTATGCTTCGCCTCCCACAAAATATTCATTTAAAATAACTAATCTTACCCATACTACCCCTGGTTGTCCTGTGTATGCACAAAAACATAATTTCCATTACCAAAGCATGTAGAAACAATCAGGGTTTTAAATGACTTTAGTAGCTTGAACCTTGCACAGAAAATATCTCCACTACCTAGAGTGACAACTCGTGAGAGTTAGATTTTGTTGCATTGATCATATTTTCTCCAAGGTCTCCTCAAAAACTTCATTAGGAAGGAAATCTCCATCTCCTCCATAAACAATAGGATACAAAAGGGTTATCTTACCATGGTTGAAAGGCACAACCTAAAATAGTGAGGATAGATCAAATCCTCTTAAGGTGCTTGTATGCCGGAAAAGCGACAAGTGAGCGTGGGAATCTACAAGTGACTCTTCCGTGTACCCTGACCTCCAGAGGTCGTGCTGAGACAGCCGATGGGGATGGAATACAGGTAGTATACGGACAGACTAGTTAGGCAATCTAATGTCTTCGACACGCATTAATGGGATTTGTGAATCTAAGGAAAAGAAGGCCCTTCTAACCTGGACCGGTGTGATAGATCGATCAGCAAGGATGACTGCTCGAAGGCTCCAATCAATATCAAGCTTTGGCGTGATTTGATCTATGGGTTGTGGAATGCGTGGAAAATGACCCGGTATGGTTTCGTATATTTCTCCGGATAGGGTCATGTGGTGGATTGTAAACACAGTCAACTCTATGGACGGTTCTCTGGCCTAGTCCAGAACTCTCTATCTTTGTTAGCTGTTATATCCAGCAAGGATAATTGTTGGATGATGATAGGTGGAATCGGAGTAGACTGAAATACTAGCGTGCGTAGACCAGTGTTTATGTCTAATTCTCTTATGGATTCGTTGGGTTGCGGGATTTTTGGGTCACAACCGTAGGTTCGTGTTTGTTGTGGACCAACTATAGTCATTCATGGAATCAAGCCCTGATCCCTAGTATCCAATAATCATACGCTTTTTCAGCCTCTATGTTGATATTCAACAGCTGTGTGATCTTGTCGGAATACCTCACAGGTGTTCTTGCAACTTGGATTCTTAGGCCGGTATCTATGTCTGTGAGGGTGTCTCTTGCATCTGGTTGTGGAACTAAGGGATCACACCCGAATGTTTTTTTTCTTTCACGCCTTTCTAAAGTCATGTGAATGTTTTCTATGGTAATCTGTAGTTTGGCTGACTTGACCAAAACGTGTGTGCTTGGTCGTCTTCTATATTTAATCCTCTTAACTGAAATATGACCTGCTGGAAATCTGTTGTTGTTTGGAAGACTTGTATCCTAAGGTTCTGGTCAATATCAGTTATTGCCGATATGAGATTGGGCTGAGGCACGATTGGCTCGAAAATGTATTCCCTGGGCTCCCTAGGTCCCGTAATTGTCATGCAAAAAGCAGTAATAAACGAACTATAATAAAGTGAAATCTAAGTATACTTCTAGCATCTAGGACTTATTTTTGTATTTTCTGACGATTTATAAGAAAGCAACTATTTAAAATATTTAGAATTGACAACTAAACTAATAACTTAAAAACAAACAAAATAACCGAGTGTAGTTATTTGTCTGTGCAATTTTGTAAATCTATTCTAAACAATGAAATAGCTAATCTATTTGCAAGATTCTTGACCCTACCTCAGAGGTGAGGAATGAATCATAGTTTCTCAGAAACTATCAATCCCCACAACTTCCCTGATAATGTCAAGAATAAAATTTACTAAAATAAAACAGTTAACTACTTTGTTTGGTATGATTTTAACTAGAACTTTGAAAGTTAGAACCTGGACTCCGCTGAACAGTGGCGAATCTGATGGTGTATGTGATCTTGCCCCCTCAGTATGATCTCTTCGTTCTTTGTGCTCGCGTGAATCCAGAAAAGTGTGTAATGCTTGCATCAACAGGAATAGGTTGTTGGAACAAGGGACAACCTTCAGAATGCAGACAGAATAGAATGCGGATAGGAGAGGGATAGCGCAAGAGTACAGAGCTTGGCTTATGCAATTCCTAGCGGGGTCTACTGCGAATCATGCAACATGATGTGTCCAGAACTTGAAACTTTCCTGTATGAAGAGTAAAACCTACAACTTTAATGGCTTCCTAAGCTATTTTACTCTAATGGTTTAGATAAAACAGCAACACTGTTTGCACAAGTTGGATATGTGGCTTACCAACAGCTGGTCAAAATAAACTGAGCATGCAAAGAGCTAAACTATGGAATCTAAGCAAAGGAAAACTAAATCTAATTCAAAGAGAAATGCAGAACATAAAACTTCTGAGGGGCCAAAGCAATGATAACACTTGCACAAGATGAGTATGTGGCTTACTAGCTGCAATACAATGCTTAACCAAACATGAAATAAACTATACTACCAATCCTAAGCAAACTAAAAGACCATAGCACTGAAAATGAGAAGATTGGAGTAAAAATGGTGGCCATTTGCTTGAGCACAAGCCATGCATTTATAGGGATTCAATCACCCCAAAATCAAAATCCAACTGAACTCCTAAACAATAAACAAAAGAAAAACACTATTCCAGGGGACCAAAAACATAAATGCATGCTTAAGTCGGCAAGAAAAGCTGGTGGAACGTTGATTTTTGCGTGCGTTCCGTCAAAAGAACGTTCTGGAAAACGTGTAAAGGACCGCCGCCCTGCCCTGTCCAGGGCGGCGGTTACAAGACTGCCGCCCAGGCAAGGCGGCGGTTTCGTTACTTAAGAGAAAAGAGGCAAAAAAAGAGGGGAAAAGGGGAAAACAAAGCACGCGGGGGCTAAGCGGGGCATGCGGGATGTTAACGCATATCCGTAAAATCTTTTCTGGATCCAAACACCTTGCGAAGAGACCTGTATCATCATTGGGGCATTTATTACACCGTTCCGTAGTACAGTACCTTACAATTTTGGGTACGTACATATTGCCCCCTCGGAGAAGCGTTTTAGCCATGAAGAGGCGTAAAACGGTGGGTCCGAGTATGGCCGTCCCGAATCGGGAAGTTAGAAGTTATACCTTACACGTCTGTGTGTCGAAATGACGCCATCCAAAATTCCCGCTACCTGCAAAATGAAAAGAGAACTCAAGTGCAGATAGATACAATAATTTGGAAAATAAACGCTAAAATAATAGGGAAGGAGAACGTACCATTTGTGCGGGGATAGGAACTTACCTCCGTCGGCGCTCCAAACCTGTGAAAAAAGCATTTAAAACGAATCAGGGCGCTATATATATGAAAGTGGGCCCATTTTCCTATTCATTTGCGCGAGTCGATTTGATTGATTTTGAGCTCTGGGACCCACGGTGACGGTTTCTCGCGCGAATAGAGTCAAAACGTCCATAGTGAGATCGTGAGCATGCCTCCACGCGTGGAACACCGCCCTGCCAGATCACAGGTTGGTTTTCCTCAATTTTGTGTTTTTCCCTCTTTAAATTTGAAATGAAAAATTCTTTGCAATGGGGGGGTTATTTTTGAAAATGTTAGGTTCAAAAGGTCCACCTAGGGGGGGCGCCTACTGGGTAGGCTCCATTTTGACTAAAATGGTCCTTTTTTGGCGTTTTTAGGCTTTTAAGGATTAAAAACGCGCACAGGTTTTCGGACTGCGACCGTCGCCCTGGCTAGGGCGGCGGTTACACGACCGCCGCCCTATCCAGGGTGGCGGTTACACGACCGCTGCCTTCAAGGCGGCGGTTACAAAACCGTCGCCCTGCTCAGGGCGGCGGTTTGACACAGAATGCAAAAGAACTTAATTTGGAGACTGTACTTGTATTTTTTCTGCACTTCTATATGTTTTTATGACTCTCTTGGTATTGTTCAGATACTGACTTGCTCTGTTTTGTCTGTTTTTGGGTGTATGTAGGCGAGGGAGGAGTACATCAGATGGAGTTGAGAGCGAGAGTGTGATTGGCTGCCCGAGTTACTGGATGCCCTCTCTCCAGACGAGGAGGATACATTACAGAGGGCTGGGATATTGCGTATATCGCGTGTGCCTCATGTCGCACCATCCAGTCACATTCTTTGTGACTTGTTTTCATATTGGGATGCAGATCGGAACACTTTTCGATTGTCAGGGGTCCGTGGTGAGTGGACGATTACTCTGGAGGATGTCTACCGTATCTTGGGGGTCCCGATCATCGGGAGGAGACTCACACTGGAGACAGCTAGGTCCAGAGCACAGATTGCACAGTGGGCAGGCTACATGGGGGATGCAGCTATCTCCACGGGGTCGAAGAAGGGAGTGAGAGTTCAATCCATCCCTTCTTTTCCCATCCCCATATTTCGACAGGCTATCATGGGGATCCTTACCTCGAGGTTGATCGGGGACAAGGGAGGGGATACTTTATTATACTGTTGGGCCCCCATCATTGCACAGATTGAGGGGCATGGCCGGATATACGCCTGGGGCGCAGACATTTTGGGGACCACCTACCATGACTTATACAGGGTGGTCCGTCTACAGGGAAAGTCTTTGAGTCACCCTACTCTAGTCATGAGTTGGGTGTATGAGCGCTTTATTCCCTATGGCAGAGGCGTGGAGGTGGCAGATCCCGGGGCTGTGAGGGCAGCCAGATGGTCAGACATGTCGGTGCTTAGAGCACCTCACCAGCCAGTTGCCTCCCTCACTACAGCAGATATGGAGGCCACACCGTACTAGCTTATGGCCAGTATATGGGGAGAGGAGACTCTGACATTGGTCTCTTGCTCCATCACAGGGCAGCTTATTGACCGTGTGGGACGGGTGGAGATACATCCTTTTGGCAGGGTCCCTCAGCAGTTTGGCCTTCCATATGTGGGCATGCTTCCCCCAGTGGCACCAGTTTATAGATCAGTTCGCGAGGCCAGAGGGGGGCCTAGAGGTCGAGGCTGGACAGTGGTTACACCTGGCATTCCTATTGCAGCCAGGGGGATAGTTCAGGCTAGAGGGAGAGCCGGTGCACCTCGGGCACCTTTACTTCGGATTGCTGTGGGTCCTTCCTAGCAGCGATGACCCCATAGACATTAACTCTGATTCTGAGGATTACAGAGGGAGGGTAGCAGACAGATGAGAGTGATCCTGAGTGGCATGACACTAGACATCATGCAGGCAGAGAGGGCCGAGCAGAGTGTGGAGAGGGAGACCCTGGTTTCTAAGGAGCCACTCTCCCAGGGCCTGGACGGGTGGAGGTACATCCTTTCAGTAGTGTTTCACATCGGATATGTGGGCATGCTTCCTCCAGTGGTCCAGTTTAGCGAGATCAGTTCGCGAGGTCAGAGGGGGGCCTAGAGGTCGAGGCTGGACAGTGGTTACACCTGGCATTCCTATTGCAGCCAGGGGGATAGTTCGGGCTAGAGGGAGAGCTGGTGCACCTCGGGCACGTTTATCGGATTGCTGCGGGTCCTGCTCATAGCAGCGACGACCCCATAGACATTAACTCTGATTCTGAGGAGTTTACGGAGGGAGTCAGAGGAGTAGACGGATGAGAGTGATCCTGAGTGGCATGACACTCAGGACATCATGTAGGCAGAGAGGGCTGAGCAGAGCGCGGAGAGAGAGACTCTGGTTTCTGAGGAGCCACTCTCCCAGGGCCATGGTGGAGATGATGAGTCCGTTGCGGGGCGTCATGTTGCTCCGACTACAGGAGCAGCTCCTCAGTCGGGCAGCGGCATCTGTGGCGGGTGCTGGCCCTAGTGACCCATCTTGGAGGCCCGGTGATCCGAGTAAGTTATCCTTCCTTCCTTTCAATGCTTGTTAATTTAGGATTTGTTTTTAATTGCTATCTTTCCTTGTGTTTTGATCTTATATCCCTTAGCTTCTTGCCATAGTTTCTAATTCGTTTTTCTTTCTTCTTTGTTTGTAGGGACTGTTGACGAGTGGCGGGATCTAATCCGCAGGGTATGTACAAATTCCCTGATGATCCCCATGGATAGGACCCGTGTGGAGCTATCCGTAGATGCCGGGGAGCCCTCAGCAGTCGGCAGGCATACCGACGTCTTCGCTCCCGTTTGGCACGTGGCCAAGATGGTGTCGACTCTCCGTACAGAGTTGGCAGGCTATAGGACAGCCGAGCGTCTTATGAGGAGCCATTCTCATGGCGAGACCGCGGCTGCCCCTCGAGACCCCGAGCCTTCCGTTCATTCAGAGTGCCGGCGTAGCCAGAGTCCTAGGCGAGGGCGCGCACCTTCGGCGGGATCACGTAGGGATTGAGAGGCCACTTGGCCCTTGTATATTTTGTATTGTAGATTCTTTTGTATATCACGGGCTCTTTGAGCATTTTGACCATGCCTAGTGCATGATGGCATTGTATGAAAATATTGATTATATATATATGCATTCATTTTTGGATCAAAAGCTTGTCACTCATGTTTCCCTTTCTGTTTCCAACTGCTTTGTGTATACTACGATGTATGTTTATATGCTTCCTAGAATGTATGCAATGGTGAACAAATGATGTAATTGCTTAATTTTCTTTTTGTATTTCATGATGCTGATACATGATAATATAGATATATTGTGATTTTGAACCTTAGCTTCTGTGAGCAATTTGAATACCTCATGTTTGTTTTGGCAAAGTGATGAAAATAACAACTATGATGAACAAATTAGCTTGCCCCACTCCTAACTCCACGCAACTAGTAAGATGCGAGGGCTCATCACCAAGAGCCAAGAAGGGCACAAGTTGTGAAATGTGGTGAAATGATAGTGATGAAAGACAGAAAAAACTTTGGCGGAACCAAATTGGAAGCTACAAGCCAACTCCACTCTAGTGACTTCATAGTTTTGGATGCAACTTGCCTTGCGGTTTATCCAGACTTAGACCCGTAGATGGCCACATGGCAGACAAAATCTGGGTTTTTAGGATTTTTGACTCTTTTGGAATTTTAAACATCCGTTTCATTTGTTTTTGACTCAAAGTTTGAAAGTTTGAATTGCTTGCGTATGACCATTTACATTTATTTGTCTTAGAGGACCCCCTACACTTTGCCTCATGCTACTAGTAGTGAGTTTAGCGTGGGTAAAGCGTAGGCGAGTAAGGGCATTTCCATCCTTTCCCAACCCTACATCACTAGTAAGAGATGCAAGCTCATCACCGAAGGTTGGTGGGGCAGGGAAATGTGTAAAATTAAAATTTTCTGTTTGATCAACGTTGGACTTGTTTATTTGAGTAAAATGTCAGTATGTCCTTATTTCCAAAGAGATATACATATGGGATAGATGTGACACCATGAAGCTTCTAGAACAGACCATAGGCAATGACACTTATTCTAAGAAGAAATCAAGGCGAGAAAATACTTACAGATCTTGGTATGATTACCGTTAAGACTTTGTCACGTCTACTTTATTTGATAAAAATTCTGAAGTGATTGATGATATTGTGAAAATGGAGAGATATGATTAGAAGGTTTTATGCCAACAACATCATGAGTTTGTAATGAATTGCTTTGAGAATAGATTCCTTGATCACAATTCGTGTAAGAAACTAATGGACAAAATGATCTTAATCTATATGAAAATGCAATGTAGATAGTTATATAAGTAGCGTTAGCTGCTTATGCGTAGAAATGTTTGAGGTGGAGGGAATTGACTGTTTCGCCAAACTCCTCACCTTCTAGCGTGCATAATAGGTATGCACCATTTCCGTAGTCCTTCATGACTCGGTATGGGCCCAACCATTTGGGCCGGAATTTTCTTCCTTCGCCGGTCTTCTTGTCGATCCAGCTGTCCAGCCTTAGAACTAGATCACCTTCGTATATGTCACGTTCATAGACCTTCTTGTTATACTGCCGGCACATCCGGTCAGCGTAGATTCTATGTCGCTGTTCAGCATCTAACCTAGTTTCATCCAAGCTTTCTAGTTGGGAAAGACGTGCTTCCTTGTAAGCGTCTTCATCCAGAATCCCTTGTAGTGAAATGCGGAGACTGGGTATTTCAACCTCGAGTGGGAGAACTGCTTCTGACCCAAATACCAGCGAGAAAGGAGTCACTCCTATTGGTGTTCTTATTGAGGTTCGGTGGGCCCATAAGGCCGGATATAACTTTAAATGCCAATCTCGTTTGTTTTATTTTACCGTTTTAAGGAGAATGGCTTTCAGTGTTTTGTTTGTTGCTTCAGCCTGCCCATTGGCTTGGGGATAATACAAGGAAGCCGTATGATGGCTGATTTTAAATTTGTTGCATAGCTCACGAACCTCTTCATTCTTAAAAGAAGTTCCATTATCAGAGATAATGATTTGCGGGATACCGTATCTGTAAATGATTTGGTTCAAAATGAACTTGGCGATTACAGAACCAGGTACAGTGGTAAGTGGCATAGCTTCTACCCATTTGGTGAAATATTCAGTGGCCGTGATTATAAAATTATGGCCGTCTGTGGACGAGGGAGAGAACTTCCCTATTAAGTCTAAGCCCCATGTAGAAAAGGGCCACGGAGTAGCGATTGGTTGCAAAGCTTGTGCCGGCATGTGGATCTCATGAGAGAACTCTTGACATCTACGACACCTACGTACAAACTCTATTGCGTCATGTTCTAGGGTGGGCCAAAAATAGCCCATTCGGTGTATTTTTCGAGCAGTGGCATGGCCGCCGAAGTGGCCTCCACATACTCCGCTGTGAGATTCATAGAGAATCTTCTTGGATTCTTCTGTGTCGACACACCTTAAAAGCATCCCATCAAACTCCTTTCGATAGAGAACTTGCTCTATAATAACGTACTTAGCTACGATAATGCGTAACCACCTTCTTTGCTGCGGCGTAGCTCCTTCTGGATACGTATGGTCCATGATATAGCTAATGATATCAACGTACCAAGGGCACTCAGAGATTGCGGGTCGGGTTTCGACGTAGTATACGCACTCATCTGGAAAATCCAAATCTACTAGATCTCCCCCATCTAACGGGTTATCAGCTAACCAATCCGCAATGATTTGTCCTTTAACTGATTTCTAATTTACAAAAGTTAATTCGAACTCTCCCATTAAGGTTATAAAATGCCCAGCTTTTTTAGACAAAGACCCTTGTGTGAGGAAAGTTCGTAGGTGGTCAGTTTTTACCATGACCCTTGTCTCTTGATTTAGCATATAGTGTCTTAGGCATTTGGTTGCGAAGATTATGGCGAGACATTCTTGTTCTGCTTGTGTATAGCGTGTTTCATAGTCGAGCAGTGTTTGGCTAATGAAATAAATTGCGCGTTCTCTTTTGTCATCGTCTTCTTGGGCCAACATGCAAGCTAACGAGACATTGGTAGCCCGTGAGTACAAAATTAATGGGCGATCTAGCTTAGGTGGCATTAGTGTGGGTGGTGACAACAAGAAACGCTTGACTGCGTCAAAAGCTTCATTGCAATCTTTGGTCCAAGTAATGCTATAGTCTTTTTTGAGTAGATTGTTAATTGGATGAATAGCGAAACTCAAGTCCGGGATGAATCTTCGGATTGCACCCAATTTTCTGAGAAATGACCTGATTCCTGATTCATCTGAAGGTGGGACCATTTCGAGGACAACCCGAATTTTGGTTGGGTCAACATCTATTCCTCGTGATGATATGATATAACCTAGGAGCTTTCCTCCCGTTACACCGAAGACACGCTTCTCTGGATTTAGCGTGACTCCATATTCTATTAGACGTGAAAGAATGACGCGGAGTATTTCCGGATGGTCATAGCACTTCTTGGCCTTAGCCAACAAGTCATCTACGTATGATTCCATGATTTTATGAATTAAATCGTGAAATATATAATTCATAGCCCGCTGGTACGTGGCACCAGCGTTTTTGAGACCGAAAGGCATGACAACATAGCAATAGGTTCCCCAAGGAGTTATAAACGTAGTTTTAGCTTGATCTTGCTCAGATATTCTGATTTGATTGTATCCCGAGAATCCATCCATGAGAGACAAAAGCTCAAACCAGCTGTTGCATCAACAATGACATCGATAGATGGCAATGGGAAGTCATCCTTAGGACATGCTTTGTTGATGTCTCAGAAATCTTTACAAATGCGTATCTTTCCATTCTTCTTGAGAACAAGAACGATGTTAGATATCCATTGGGAATAATCGATTGGCTTGATGAATCCTACCTGGAGGAGTTTTGTTACTTCTTCTTTTACCATGAGGGCCACCTTGGGTTTCATGGGTCTTGATTTTTGTTTAACTGGCTTTGCATCAGATTTAGTGACGAGGTTGTGTACCGCAATGTGGGGCGCGACTCCTGTCATTTCTTTATAGTTAAATGCAAACACCTTCTGATGTTCTTTGAGGATCTGAGTGTGTATTTTCACCTCCTCTGGTGTTAACGAAGATCCTAGCTTTAAAATTCTTGGTTCATCTTCTGTTCCGATGTTGACATTGATCGTTTCCTCGATTAAGGAGGTGTTACCTTCTTCAAATTCAGGCGGTGCTGGGGGTAAATCCAAATCATCCCCATCTTCCACCGCGTATATGTTGGGTTCCATTCGTGAGGGATGATCTCTCATGGAATTCCCGAAATGGGAAGACGAATGTGGATTTAAGGACAAATCTAGCATAGGATAGGAAAGATGCAATGCCGCATAGGCGTATAAGTATTGCAAAGTGGCCATATCATTATCAGTATGGTTTGGGGCGCTAGATTCACTTCTATTAAAAGGGAGATTTATCGTTGTTTTTATCAATGACTCGTCACGAATGGACACTGTGAAGTGAGCATATTTTAACTCATTGTTTGGAGTAAAACGTGATGCCGAAGTTGCTATCGAGTCGGCGAGGAGATTTTCCTCTCGGGGAACTACTTCAATAGATATGAAGTTGAATTCCTTGCTTAAATCTAACACAGTGTTTTTGTAAAGTTGCAAATGTTCGGCTTTAGTTTCATATACCTCTGAAACTTGGTTTGCCACTAATTGTGAGTCTCCTAAAACTCTGATATTATCAACACCGATTCTTTTGGCTAAGGTGAGACCAAGGAGGAGGGCTTCGTATTCAGCACTGTTGTTTTTGCATTCGAAATTTAGTTTAAAGGCGAAGGGCAGGACTTTTTCTTCTGGTGAAGTAAGAATTATACCTGCCCCTGCTCCATAACGGCATCTAGCCCCATCAAAATGGAGAGTCCAATACTTAGCTGGGAATAAAGAGGTTGGGGGGTTCATTACGTTTGCGCATTCTACTTCGACCATGCAGAGATCTTCTGCTGGAAGAGAGCCAACCCCTAGGGAATATCCCATGCCTGCCAAATCAAAAGGTAAGAACATTGGTAAGTCTTGTTCTATCAATTCAATGATTTTTGCAGTAGTCTCTAATGATACAGTTTCTTTAGTTTTACCGCCAGGGATTGGGATTGTTTTGGCTATGCTGATGGTTTCAAGATCTGTTGTAGGTACCAACTTTTCCTTTGGCTTTGAGTCAGTGGGTTTGTTGAGTTGGTTGGTTGGAAGTTTAAATTCTGAGTGTACACCTGGTCTTTTCTTTAAGTCAGCCAGGTGTACATCAAAAGGCTTTGGATCACCTTTGGCCACGAATACTTTTCCTAGATGCAAGAATCTTACTTCTTGAAATAACGTAGAAGCGATTGCCTTCATGCGGTGTATCCATGGTCGGCCGAGGATCATATTATAATTAGTTTCCCGATCTATAGTATAAAACTCGGTCAGAATTTTTTTGGGTCCTAAGGTGACCGGTAGTATTATGGTTCCTATCGAAGTGGCTTTAAGGCTATCATAGCCTCTCAATGTATTTCGAGTGGTGGAACAGTTTGTTTCATCATATCCTAATTTTTGGAGAAAAGAGAAAGGGACTATGTTAACCGCAGCCCCATCATCAACCATTGCTCGTTTTACATAATTATTATAAACCCATACTTGCAAGTGTAAGGCTGGATCACCTCGGCGTGTGATCTCAGCATCTGTAGGCATTTTACTTATTTCGAAAATGAATTCGACATCTCTATCCGCCTGTCCCGGAGGATGAACATCAAATTCTATATGATTTACCTGTGTTTCATGTGGTGGAGTGATATTAATTAAATGACCTAAACCTAACGCCTCTAAAAGAGTAGCCCTGTGAGCAGGGGATTTTTTTAACAAGTCAAGGAATGAAATATGTGAGAAGGTTTTTGTTAGATCATTAACTAAATCGTAAGCACCCACAAGCTTTGCTATGATTTGCTGGATGTTATCCATTTCCGGCAAATGGCTTGGACTTGGTTGAGAGAAATACTCTCGTGTCCTTGTTACCGCTTCAATGGGTAATTCCGAGTCTAACTCTACTAATCCAACTACCTTAGGACGTGGTTGACTTCCTAATTGCAGTGCAACTAATGGATTTAGCGAAGTTGAGGCCTCATTATCATTGTTTCTTGTCATTGCACCCTTGTTTGTTCCAGCTGGTTTCAACCTATTGCTATCATGATTTGGAAGTGGATCGTTAAAGATTTTGAGAGGAGCATTCTGAGGGGAAACTGCCCCTGTGAATGTATTGGGTGGTGACGATACAGGATCTGCCAAAAACAAATCTGTGAAGAATTGTCTTTGTTCTTCTGGTAAACGTTGCATGAACTTGTTGTAGTCACGACACGTTCTAGTGTCATGACCCCGAATTTTATGGAAACCACAATAAGAATTGGGATTGTAATTCCTGTTTTGTCGGTTTGGTATGTATTTTGGCCTAAAATTCTGATCAAACTGTTGCCTATTAGGATTAAAATTTTGTGTTTGTTGTTTCTAGTTTGAATTTTGGTCTTGATACCTAGTTGAATTTTGGCTTAGCCCCTATATGGGATTTCGCCGTTGTTGTTGTTGTTGTTGTGGATGGTTAAAATCCACTGTATTGATTTTCGGGGTAAAGTTGTTGTTTCGTTGGTTGTTTGTTTGAGATGGGGTATTGGCTATATTCACCTTCTTCGGTTGGTCGGTTACCCCATTGGTTGTTACACCCCAATTTTTATTAAGGATTTTAGGTCCTTGATTAGTGTTTGTGGTAGTGGGATAATTTGTAGTGTTTTGATTAGGAGAAATTAACTTCCCATTTGCTCCATATATTTTGCGACCACTATCAATTGCTGCTTGATCTATTCGAAGGGCACTTTCCAATACCTCATCGTAAGTTCTTAATGGGAACTTCTGGACTTCCTCTTTCACCTCTATGCTGAGAGAATGAAGGAATAAATCACACAGTTCCATCTGATCCATGTTTGGAGCGCTTGCCGAGGAATAAAGGACTGTACGCCACCTTTGGATGAAATGGGCGACAGATTCGTTATGTTATTACTTGATGTGTAAGAACTCCCTAAAACCTGTCCGTAACAGTTTGTTCATGTCGAAGGCTTTGATGAACTCAGATACAAGTTGTTTGAATGAATGTATGGAAGCCTCAGGTATTCTGTAATACCAATCGAGGGCAATGCCTTCCAGCGTTTTGGGGAATATTTTAGCAACAACCCCATCCCATGGGAGTAATTCCCAAATGGCTGTGGCGTAAGCTTTGATATGCACGTTCGGATCTCCCTCACCTTTGTATTTGGGCAAGTCGGGAAGAGGCCTTGGAAGCATGACATTTCGTATGGTGAAATCTAAGGGCTCTTTTAAATATTCTGAATAAGTCCCTATCGCATATGTTTCGACCATTGATGGTGTCTGCTGAGGGGGTGGTGGCGGAACGGGTTGTTGATATGGCGTAACGTACGCGTTGGCAGGGGCATAAGGAAGCCCTTGTATTTGAGTAAACATGCCGGGGGATGAGTACATATCCCCTTGTGGTGATTTTGAATACATGTTTAAGTACGAAGGGGTACTATCCAGAAATGGATTGTTTTGTACTAGACCAGGAGGAACGGTGCTAGAGTTGGTGGGTCTAGTTGGTATTTGTTGCAAATATTGAGGAGTCATGCCTAATGTGCCTACTCCTGTGAGGAGATATACTTGGCTAGGATGGTGTGGAGGATTGGAACTTCCTATTTGTATGAACTGCGAGTCTCGACTTGCTTGGGCAAGTTCTAATCCTCTAACCTTTTCTATCAGAGTTGAAATGACTTCATTTGGTGAATTCACGATATTCTGCCTTGGTGGCGTTTGTTGTATACTATGGTTTTGTAGAGGTATGTGATATCCTGCTATGAACTGATCGTTATCCTGCCAAGCTTCTCCGAGCGTATTTTCTATATGTAATGGCATAGAGGTATTTTCTTGAGGAGAAAACTTGGGTTGTAATTGTAAACCTCCTACAGGTGGGTACATGCCTTGAGAGCGTCGTTCGTTTCAGGAATAACGCGTTGAGTACTTGTCATCTAGAACCAAGTATGGGTCTGATTGCCTACTAATACGTGGTATAAGTAGTACCTGAGGAGATGAAACAGATTCTCCAGTGAACGTCATGTTATTTGAGCCTGAAGGCTCTGTTTGTGTTTGAGCGAGTTTTTCCAACCCCTCTGCTTGGAAGGACGAGCTATATCTAGTCCTTGGAGTTTGCATTGACAACTGACTAGTTGAATAGTTGTCGCCCCACATTGAGAGTGAGGGTGATGATTGTCTATTCTGTTGGGCATAGTATGCCTTAAGACCCAGGAGGGGTCTGTCGTATGCATCGAATCCTGACATATTCGGGGGGTATATGAATACCCGCAGAATAATGGGAAGAAGCGAAAGTGATTTATCAAAGCTTAATGAGGCGGTTTTAAGAAGGCGTACTAAACTGAAAGTGCAATACTATGACTCCAGACAAGAAAGTAGGCAGTTTACGTCAGTTTTACCAATGTTGTTTGTTTCACGTTGGGTTCACCAATTTTGTACGCCGGAAAAGTAACAAGCGAGCGTGGGAATCTACAAGTGACTCTTCCGCGTACCCGACCTCCCGAGGTCGTGCCGAGACAGCCGGTGGGGATGGAATATAGGTAGTATACAGACAGACTAGTTAGGCAATCTAATGTCTTCGACATGCACTAATGGAATTTGTGAATCTAAGGCAAAGAAGGCCCTTCTAACCTGGACCGGTGTGATAGATCGATCAGCAAGGATGACTGCTCGAAGGCTCCAATCAATATTGAACTCTGGCGTGATTTGATCTATGGGTTGTCGAATGCGTGGAAAATGACCTGGTATGGTTTCGTATATTTCTCCGGATAGGGTCATGTGGTGGATAAAATAATTGCTCTATGGACGGTTCTCTAGCCTAGTCTAGAATTCTCTAGCTTTGTTAGTTGTTGTGTCCAGCAAGGATAATTGTTGGATGATGATGGGTGGAAGTGGAGTAGACTGAAATACTAGCGTGCGTAGACCAGTGTCTATGTCTAATTCTCTTATGGGTTCGTTAGGCTGTGGAATTTGTGGGTCACAACCGTAGGTTCGTGTTTGTTGTGGACCAGCTATATTCATTCATGGAATCAAGCCCTGATCCCTAGTATCCAATAATCATATGCTTTTTCAGCCTCTATATTTAGAATCAACAGCTGTGTGATCTTCTCGGAATACCTCACAGGTGTTCTTGCAACTTGGATTCTTAGGCCGGTATCTATGTCTGTGAGGGTGTCTCCTGCATCTGGTTGTGG